>WIQG01000165.1:0-356958 GCA_014925785.1 Mycena galopus ATCC 62051
AGAATCCGAACGAGCAAGTCTGCGACCAGTTGGGCGTCAGAAGCTGTGCTCTCTGCTGCTGTTCCAACCAGCATCTCGACCAGGCGGTAATGATGCATGGTAGGCAGGGCGGAGAAGCGGGCTTCCGCTTCGTCCAAATTCCGAAGCGTGAAGAACTGCTTCGAGTGCTCAGCAATTTTCAACTCCGCGTCTTCCTTGGTCATTTTGGATACAATGGTGTGCTCCCCAGAGCTGCCGAACCGTGCCGAAAGGACTGCACCCTGATCCTCTTCCGGCTTCGATCGAGGCTGGAGGACAAGCCGTTTGCGCTGGAGAGCATTGCCAGCCATTTGACTAAGCATTGGAAACATGTTCGAGTTCGAGCTTGCCCGCGAAGCTTCGCTCCTGCTGGAGAACACACTGCTCTGACTGGACGTCAGCGAGAAACCCTTGTTGCCGTTGGAGCCGCTTTTCGGAGGTATATAGGCATTGCCGCTCGTCAAGTTCCTCCACCCGTCGGGACCAGGGCCGGGGAAGTCTGAGTCTCCGCCTCGCCGAGGCCCTCTGTGTGACATACTCATTGTACGCTGATGAGACTCTTTGTCTTTTCTGTCCCTAGCAGCCTAGTATTAAATGTAAATTAATCGACGGAAACCGCTGACCACGAGAGGACATACCGCTTCATCCACACCCACACTTGTAGTGGGGGCAGTAACTTGGGTTCTAGCGGCCCATTTACGCTCCCGAAATTCAATGACATCCTGAAAACCAAGGATCAGACCAAACCAAAGAAAGGCTGGAGCATACCTGTAACATGAACTGCATGCGCGAACTGACGTTGTTGCTCTTGCCGAGTTCTTTCATGCGAGAAAAATATTCGTCCATAGGCGCCCGAGCCTTTGGCGTATCGAGCAGAAATCCAGCGGTCGAAAGGAGCTTGCACAAGCTCTCGATTTCGTCCTCCCCTGGGTTTCCGCCATTGCCCAGCAGCTTCTTCACACATTCATGCATGATGCGCTCCGTCAACATTTTCAGTTTGAACAGTTCGCCGATGAACCTGATCAGACCGAGACCTTGTCGCTTCGCCCTCTGCGCAGCGTAGTACTCATCAGAATAGAGAACAATCGCAGCAGCTGCAGCGGTAGGCTCCTTCGCCACCCAACCACGCTCGAAATCCTCTTGACAGCGATTCAAGAGGTATTTGTGGAAAAGCTGACCACCCACGATCGGCTGTCCTTCGCTGTTCCTGATGGCGTCGTCTTGCACCTCAGGGCTGATCTGCTGCATCATCTTTCTGCAAAGACGCGCATACATCTCAGACCAAGTCGCCTCGTCTGTGGCCTTGTCGAAAATGAGTCGAATGACCTGAATGAGGGTCCGGCCGTCGTTCTCTTCCTCCGACTTGTTCGCCCATTCGATGATTTGGTTAGAGATGGAGTCAAATTTCTCCGTCGTGAGCTTGTTCAGCAACGCCTTGACCTTGCGATCTACGATCTCGACTGGGTCCGCTGCGCTGTCGCGATGGTTCGAGGTCGCCTGCAAAGGCGATGGGTTCTCAAAGATGGACCGACGACTGGAACCGTCGATGATACGGGCACTGGCAACGGTAGGGGGTTTGAAAGTGCTCTTCATTGTGGAAGGCGTTGCGGCGGCCCACCGCTTTAGTCAAGTAATAAGTAGGAAGGAGTCATCTTCGAGGCTCGAGGCCGATGTTCCAGAAAGTTGGAACTCATGAGGCAGAAGTGAACTTGAGGTCTTCCCGTTATGTACAGCTCTTCTTCTCGAGACACGAACAGTAAAAGATTTTCGACTGCTTACCTCTTTACGACGTTTGGACGGCCCTTCTCACTCCTGAAACTCTTCGTCACTTCTCTCAAAGTCGCCCAATTGAAGAGGAGAAGCGGGCTAGATCAAATGTGGAGAGGCCGCATCCGGAGACTGAGAGCTGAATCCTCTTTGAGGAGGGAACTGCAAGAAACAAGACCGCAGCATTAATACGTCGCTCGCAAGTGGCGTTCTAGGGCGCGAGGTGAGCAGAAAAGCAGTTCGAGTTGGAGATTGATCGGCCGAAAGGCCTGTTTCTTCCGAACCTGATTCCACTTTGGACAGTACATCTCAGCGCCGCTGGTCCTTTGACCTGAGTCGTCCACGGAATGGCTGAAATGGATGTGAAGGTCCACGTCGCACGTCGGCCACATGGTGATTTGTGGGCGCGAAGTGCGGCAGCCTGTCGTTTACCGTTTCAGCGTGAGAAGAACCCCGGGCCCAAGCTGTAGTCTTTGGAACCCCAGTGTTAAACTTGATTACCTCAAGCCTCGAGGATGGCGCCCACCTTCACTCCTATTGCTTATTCACCGAAGTGTACCGTCGCCTCTTGTACAATGGACACCCCGGCAAGTCACAAACCTAATACCCTCTCTTCTGCCCGCATCATCGACGACCTCGGCCCCAGTCGCGTTCCCTACCCGGAACACATTCAGCGCCCGGAAGTCGAGCTGAATATCAACGCAAATTCAGGTACTCCCTAGGTATACGCGATACTGACTGCTCGAGCACATCCTCCGCCTGGTGCGCTTCGACATATAAATACTGGTTCGGCTGCACGAGGTTCACCTGCGCCTCCTGTAACAGCGCCATCGCGTTTTCGTGCCATCCGTAGTGTCCTTCACGTACAGGATTAAGGGGCGGCAGCCATGTGCGACGGACGGGAAGAGGCGTTCTGCGTACAACGGGAAGACGCGGCGCGAATGGTTGTGGATTGCGCATAAAGTACTTGAACGATCGTACAGATACCGCTGCAGCCCTGAAGGACACGATGCGCCTTGCGGTCGTGCGCGACTGTTGTACGCAGATTGTCGTTGACTGCCACAGCCACTCGCTAGTGCGTTAGCATCGGGCGGCGTGTACGGTGATTATAAGAAGGGCATACCGGCAGTACATTTGATATGCCACAGTGCCACTCGCTGAAAGCACCCCGCCCATCACTTCGATGCAGCATTTTGGCAAGGGCGCCCTCCGCGTAGCCAAAAACTACGCAAGGGGCTACTCAAATACGCAGGCAAAGGTCCGGGAGGCGACCTCCAACGATCCCTGGGGACCCAGTGAGACCCAGATGAACGAGATCGCACAGGTGACTTACAATCAGGGCGACTTTGTCGAAATCATGGAGATGCTCGACAAGCGGCTGAACGACAAGGGTAAGAACTGGCGGCATGTCTTCAAGGTCCGCTGGCCACGAGGAATTTAGCTTGGGAAATTACTGGGCTAATTACTGTAATGCTTCTAGAGTCTCATCCTACTCGACTACCTCCTGCACCACGGCTCGGAGAACGTGATCATCTACTTCAGGGATAACCTGTATGTGATCAAGATGTTAAGGGAGTTCCAGTACGTCGACGAGGATGGGAAGGATCAGGGCGCGATTGTTCGTACCAAGGCAAAGGACACTACAAGTCTGCTCCAGGACGAGGGACGGCTTCGCACCGAGCGCCGCGGTCCATTGAATGCCCTAGCCATAGACCCATATCCGTGGACAGGCGAGTCGAGGCTGCTCCAGGAAAACACAGAGGACAGCGAGGATGCCAACATGCGTCGGGGAATCGAACTGAGTCTGCTCCATGAGCAGCATCGGTCCGAACTGAACAACGACAACATTGCAAGTGCTCGCCTGTCGCCGCCTCCTCCATACCACGAGGACGATGTTGTCCCGTCTACCGCAGAGAGCGAAATTGACATGTCCTCTCGATCCTCGGGAGCTCCAGCTCTTTCATCTTCGCAGCCGGAGGCACACGCTTCGTCGGAGGATGACGCGCTACGCTCTATCAACAGTCTGCTAGCGAGCTGGGAACAGCGGTGGCCTCTGCTATCGATGATGACGTCTCCAGACGCGGACCGTCGAGGACTTTCTTCTACCCAACTCCGCGAGAATCTGGCAGAGGTCGAGGCCCAGATAAGCATATGTCTCATCCGCATTCTCAACTCTCACGAGGCTCGGCATCCTGCGCGGCGACTCGAAGGGGGCGATGCCCAATCCTTCGTAGATGCCATTCAGGATGTTTGTTTTTTCACTTTCTCTGTCATGTGTATTTCTGACGTTGACGAATAGGCCCTGGATCGGGGTGCGCTTCCGGATTCAACTTCCCGTTCAAAAGCTCGGCAATTAATGCACAAGGTTTCTCAGGCTGGCGAGCAACTCCCCTCCTCCCTTTTTATCACTGGTGTCGACGATCGCGACGAGCACCCAGCATTTGGTGGAGGTTTCGGCGACGTCTATCAGGCTTCCTACCAAGGGAAGACGGTTGCACTGAAGCGAATCAGAATTTTCACCGCAGATACTACTACGCATCGTAACCGCTTGGTGGGTGTACCATCCTCCTGTTCCAGGTGTAATTTTGGGAACTCACAGGCGCCTCGAAGCAATTTTACCATGAGGCACTTGTTTGGCAGAGTCTCGACCATCGGTTTATCCTTCCTTTACTGGGTATTGATCGTTCAACGTTCGCACCATCATTCTGCATGGTTTCGCCATGGATGAGGCACGGAACGGTACTAAAATACCTGCGAGATCGTGGACGCGAGGACGTGAATCGATTGGTTGGTGTCATCACATGTCTATTGGTGCTTTCCTCATCATACACACTACAGCTGCTTGAAATTGCACAGGGTCTCGATTACCTTCACTCCATGAATATTGTCCACGGCGACCTCCGTGGGACAAATATTCTCATTTCTGACGATGGGAATGTGTGTCTCACAGATTTCGGACTGGCGACCACCATTTCGGATGCCGATTCGACCGTAGGGGCCACATCAAGTTCAAATCATGCTGGGAGTGTTCGATGGTTTGCACCCGAGCTCATCCAACCGACATCCTTTGGGTGCCAGAAATTTGTACGAACAAAGGCGAGCGACGTGTACGCATATGCATGTGTCTGTCTGGAGGTGCTTCAACTTGAAATCTCGATGAATATATTTTTATTGATGAATCCCAGCTGTATACCGGGAGCCCTCCGTTTGCCCATCTACCCGATGTCGCGGCGATGCTCAAGATCATTGTAGACGAGCGACCCGATCAGCCACCAACTATGTCGGCCGCACTTTGGCAGCTGGTGACCTCCGGATGGGCGCGGGACTTTGGCGCCCGACCCAGCATTCACGACATAGCCGTCGCGTTGGAAGGTATAGCATCTTCCAATTGACGCGAGCCCGCAATCACCCAGGCCGAACGTGCAGGATATCGCACCATAGACTCCAAAAGACGATCGTTTGCAAAATCTAGATGGATCTATTGGATCTACCGCGGCGCACCTAATCGTGCGTCTATCCTATCGTTCATACTGCTCACACATTTGCATCCGCTGTTGACACAGTTAATATTATTTCTTACTTGCTCTGAAACTCATCTCAATGCTTTTGTGCATATCCCAACATGGTGTAATCTCCCTCTGTATCTTTCCTTAGCGCATCTGTACTCGAGTCCCCCTCCCAACCTCTCAGTAGAGTCTTACGGAATAAAAAAATGCTTTCGCTGTCTGAGTCCAAGAAAAAAGGCCGTTTCAGAACATAACGGGCATGAGAACGAGCGGTGTAGTTTTTCTTACTTCCAGCTCCTTTCTTACTCACAGCAGCCAAAAAAAGAAACCAAAATCAATTCAATCATTGACCACCAAACTAACACCCTACCCTTCGCTGGTACTTATTGTCTTCGCTCTTTATGCACTCTGTCTGGATTTGGAATGCGTTTTGTGATGTTTTTATGCTTTCGTGGTTTGGTATATTGTTCGTCGGTGCGCTGAGGGGTCTTTACTCAATAACTAAAGGCTCGGGCCCACATAGACGTAGGCGCTGCGGCGGCCCACCGCTTTAGTCAAGTAATAAGTAGGAGGGAGTTATCCTCGAGGCTTGAGGCCGAGGTTCCAGAAATTTGGAACTCATGAGGCAGAAGTGAACTTGAGGTCTTCCCGTTATGTACAGCTCTTCTTCAGGACCTCTGACAATCCACCAAAATGCCTGATCTTCGAAAGCGGGTAACGAAGGGCACTTTTTTGGAGCGCAAAAAAACGAAAATTGTGCGCGATGATGCAAAACGTGCAAATCTGGGTTCAGGAAGCGTGAGAAGAAAAATCGGTGCGGGTAACGAAGATCGCGCCCATTTCACTCCCACTGCTTATTAACCGAAGTGTACCGTCGCCTCTTGTACAATGGACATCCCGGCAAGTCACAAACTAATACCTTCGCTTCTGCTCGTATCATCGACGACCTCAGTCGCGTTCCCTACCTGGAACACATTCAGCGTCCGGAAGTCGAGCTGAATATCAACGCTAGAGATGGCAAATTCAGGTACTCCCTAGGTCTGTTTGAATTCCTAGAGCAGCACTGAGGTTTGACGCAGATACGACTTCGAATTCCTCCTGCAATTCATGCCGATCTGCAAAGAGAAGCCCGATAATCTCCCTCGGCTTGATGCACTGGGGATCAGGCCTGTTGAACCATTCTCGACGGTGGGCAGGGATTCGAAGCCAACTCCAGAGCGAGGTCCTCGTGTATCGCGCCTGTCTGCACTTGATGGGATCCTCCGAGACCATATCGCCCATTATCCAGATTCCGGATTCCACTGGGCGGGCGAGCGTCTCCGAATCCCCCACCTGGGCTACGACGGATTCGACCAGTCGGGCTCGTGCGCCAAAAGAGCCGAGATGCCGGGTTTGGGGTGTTCTAGGACGTGATTCTGCAAGAAACTACATCCGTCTCGTCTCGCATCCTACCCGCACTGAGGCAGCGTCCAGCATGCTGTGCACAAGAACTTGAATTTTGAATTAAAGAGGCGGCGCCGAATAGACGGAAAGGAAAAGTGTCGTGATGATGCAACCAGCCAGTGCAAGGTGGATTTTTGCCGACGCGCGGAGATGAGGAGCGGGCAGCACCGTTACAACTTACTGATTGACGGATTCAATGCGATCATTGAATGCGTTAACGTTCTCACAGCGTTCTTACAAAATACTCGTTTGGTTCCAAATCACTTCGGTCCGGGAACGGACTCTACGGTACCTGGGAAGCTCCCCGGAGGCCATGTAAATTGGTAACAGCGCCCGCGACTGCATAGCCACTATGTTGCTCGTGGCATCGTCTCACTATTACCCCAAAATGTTTGCACTCTTAATCGCTAGCTTGGCTGGACTCGGCCTCGGCGGCGCAGTCAGCCCCAGTTTACCGCTGTTCACCCGCACCGACATCTCGATTCGTGAGGCTCCAGCAGAGAATCGGCTACAGCTTCTGCGGAACCCCAACCCGCGCCTCATCAAGGCAAACGCCGGAAAGGCCTTGCGCGCGCGAAGGCATAACGCACCCGTCGCCACCGAGACAGCCAACACCGTCTTCAGCGGCGTCTACCCCTGCGTCAACTTGACTTGGGGCAGCAAGACGCCAGGAGAGCCCGGGCAGCAGATCATCAGCTACATCGACACAGGTAGCTCCGATACCTGGGCAGTCTCGAGTCAATTCACCTGCGCCGACATTGCAACAAAGACACCGCAGCTCCAGAGCTACTGCAATTTTGGCAACTACTTCGACCCCACCGTCGGCGTCTTCGATAACATCACAAACAGCACGCTGAACCTGGAGTACTTCCCCGAGGGCGACGTCCTACAGGGCAGCATGGGAATTGCGTCCATCACCGTGGCGGGCCTAACCGTCCCCGATGCAGAGGTGGCGCTCATCACGTACGCCGCGTGGGACAACGGCGATGGCGCCTCGGCGGGCCTGCTGGGCCTAGGCTATCCTGCCCTCACGTCCGCAAGCGCGGGCCACTACGACCCTATCTTCACCAAGATGGTTAAGCAGGGCATCGTCACCGACGCCGTCTTCACTCTCGCCGTCGACCGCGAGGAAATAGGCTATTCCCCGCTCGCTCCAGCAGGCCAGATGGCCATCGGCGGACTCGTGGACGCGTCGTACTATGAGGGGTCATTCACGAGCGTCCCCATGAACACGACCGCCGGCTTCTACACCATCACGCACTCGCTCGTATACGGCGTCACCTCGCGCACCCGCCCCTTGACGTCCGGCGGGACGTTCCTCAGCATCGTCGACAGCTCCACAGGCCCCAACTTCGTCCCCACCCCTTCCGCCAACGCCATCAACGCCCTCTTCGACCCCCCAGCCGTCTACAACGCCACGCTCGACTACTACGTCGCGCCCTGCAACGCCAGCGTGCCCTACGTCGCGTACGTCATCGGCGGGGTCGAGATGCCCATGGACCCCCGCGACATGCTCGTTCGCAACCTCGTCGCGATCGAGGGCTACGATGATGTGTGCTTTAGCGCGTTTGGCGACGGCGGCGATGCGACGGTGGAAGACGCGTTGTTTTTGATTGGGGTCGTCTGGCAGCATGCCTATGTCGTCGCGTATGACCAGGGTAACTCGATGTTGCACTTTGCAAAAAGGACTCCTTACTAGGTGAGTTGGTCTCCAGTATGAAACTAATTATGTATAAAGAATATCCTCGAGAATATCTAGAGAATATCTGTAATATGTTTACTACCCGAAGCCATGAGATGCCGGACACACCTAACAGTCCAAACATCAGAACAAATAGGCCACGCTTGCTACTCGGACCCCTATGATGTCGGCGCTCCACACCGCAGACACTGTGCGCCTCGACCCCAACGGTTCCAAGCTCTGGCCTTATCTTCTGAGCGCAGAAAGAGTAGCACTGGCAACTGGCCCCAGAAACAACGGCGCAAAATACTTACAATATGACAACCTCATCGGTGTACGAGTGTTAGGGTTGGATTTTTGGCAAAACCAGTCACATTCCTTTGGCCTCGTTCCATATCACCGTCTCTCTCAAGAAATATGGTCGTGTTTATCTTTATCTATTCCTGGGACCATCATTGGATCTCAGGCCGAAGCGCTACTGCGGAATGCGAAACTCTATGAACTGGGTCTCTTCTATCGTAATCACCTAATGCGTGTTTGTGAGTTGTTACATTCATTCCCTGAAGATGATTAGACTAATTTTCAGTTCAGTCGAACGGCGGCCCCTTACCCACCGTCTCTCAGCACCCCTCCCGCCCATCCTTGGAACTAGTTAAACAGCAGATCATTGAAGATGTGCAGACACCGACAACGACGCCCGACGCCCGTGGGCATGTACGTGCAGTCTGGTCACGTCGAGTGGGATACTTATTATCCTCGAGGCGCTCCTCCGCGGCGGCTACCGTTACATGGGCATCCGTGTGGGTGATTCCCGGGGTCCGCGAGGAGGAAATCTTGGGGTTAAATTTTTTGACGCGAAAATATCGCGGGGTTTAGTTTGATATAATTCTTATTCCGTAGCACCAGTAGGTTGCAGTGTGATGCGGCCCATGGGCCATCACATCACAAACTCCTCCTAGCCTTGAAGGTTGAAGCTTGGCACACTGGCCCTGAACAATGACATGAACAGGCCTGCTTTGCTGATGAAATGTCATTTATCAGTGTAACAAGTTACGATAATGGTGCTTAAAAGTCTGAAACGTGGTTCAATTCATTTAATTGAACCGTGGGATATCAGTCGGGAGATGCCGGCCGGTTGTTGCTTCGAGTCATTCATTGTCAAGGCCAGGCGACATCCAGGCCTTGATGCAGGGCGGATGTACGACATGATAGTTATCTGGTGCGGGTTTAGAAGTAAAACACAATATTCCGTCGGGCTCCTCTCCGGCGACAGCACGTATTGAAAACATACCTCGGTAAGTAATAAAATTGAGTCTGACACGATCCGTCAACCTTGAAAATTCAGAGTGGACAAGGATCACGGAACACATATTGACTCGCCAAGAAAGTTGTGGTTCGAACGGCCGTTGACGTCCAGTGGACACGGATGCCCGTGTTTGCGGGAGTGACCGGACCGAGTTTATTGAAGTTGCAGTTGTCTGAGTCGGCTATCCTGCTGCTCGTCGCCTGTTCGGGCGTCCTCGCGACCGGGACAGCAGGTAGATAGTAACTACCCAACTTGGGGAGTGGAGATGTGCATGTGCTGCTGGGGTCAGAAGTGCAGGCCGGGTTCTAAATAAGACGGAGGGGACTGGCTCGGCGCAGGCACACCGCGTCGTTCAATCATAAGATCTACGGGGAATCGTAACCTATCGTAACTTTGTATTTAGGGTATGATCACGAGACGCGGTGCCTGCTTGCCTCGCCATGGATGCTCCGCCAGCGCCGCCCCCGCCGCCGCGGTCGCCCCTGCGCCCACCACCCCCGCCGCCGACCATCCAGTCTGTCCTGTCCAAGCGGCAGCATGCGCTGCACGAGCTCATGTCCTCCGAGCGCGCCTATGCCTCCGACCTCACCCTTATCCTCGAGGTCCACATTCCTCTGGGTGTGTTCTCCTCTGTGAACGGCGTAAGTCTTATGCTGACTGCCTGCACACAGCACAAGGCCCGATGACCGCCGAAGACATCAAGCTTATCTTTGGCAACATCGCAGAACTCGCAGAACTCTCTGATGTCTTTTGTGAGGCCCTAGAACGCACCATCGGCAGCGCCCTCGACGACCCCGACGCAACGGACGACCACATCGGCGAGCTCTTCCTGCGCTTTGCCCCAGAACTAGAGGGGCCGTACAAGCAGTACATCACCCGCCATCCAAGTGCACTCGCACACCTAACTGCCCTCCCCGTCACCCCAGAGCTCACCGCGTACCACCAAAAAACGCGCGACCTCGCCGTGTCCCTCTCGCACGCCTGGGATCTCGCGTCCTTGCTCATAAAACCAGTCCAAAGGCTACTCAAATACTCTCTCTTAATAACCGCAATCATCGACGCAACCGCCCCAACACACCCCGACCGCCCGCATTTGCTCGATGCACGCACGGCAATGGAGGACGTCGCCCGCCAGGTCAACGAAGGCCGCCGCCGCGCCGAGGTCGTCAAGGAGGTCCTCACCGCCCCGAAGAAGCCCCCCACCGTCCTCCGCATAAAGTCCTTCCGCGCCCCGACCGACCCAAACTCGGACGCCGCCCGCGTCGAGCGCATGCAGGCCGAGCTCGCCCGCATCGATGTATTCGCGCAGCAGCTCGCCCGCACCGCGCAAGAATGGGCGAGGGGCGCAGACGCCGCTGCGCGCGCGCTCCTCGCGTGGGCAAAGTCTTTTGCACTCGCCATTGGCTTGAGTGCAGCGGTCCGCAGCGAGGCGTTCGACACCTTCCTCGACACCCTCACCGCGCGCATCCTCCCCGCTGCGTCGGCCTTGTTGCCGAGCATCGCCGCGGACCTCCTTGCCCCGCTCGCGAGATTACTCGCCAGCGCCGCGCAGCCGCGCCAACTGCTGTCGAGCATGGACGAATACGCCCCGCTGCACCACCACCTCCTCACCATGCCCGTCACGCCCAAGAACCGGCCCCCTCCGGCGCTCCTAAGCGCGTCCGCGCACTACCTCGCCCTCCGAACCCAACTCGCCGCCGAGCTGCCCGCGTACCTCGCGCTCCTGCATCGGGGCCTGGCAGCGCTGGTGCGACGCCTCGCGGCGCTGCAGGCGGCCTTCTTCGGCCAGGCGCGCGACGCGTGGGCGGGGCTGTGGGACATGCTCCGCGTCGAGGGGGAGCGGAACGGCGGCGGGGAGGAGACGGTGGGCGTGTGGCGCGGACGGTGGGGCGACGTCGACGGCGCGGTGCGCGGGCTGGCGATTTGCCGGCCGGTGCGCGGGAGCATGGCGAGCCAGTCGACGGGGAGCGTGCTGAGCCAGTCGACGGGGCCGCCGATGACGCCCGCGGAGGCGGTCGCGCGCGCGTATACGGACCCGATCAACGTTAACACCAGCAATTCCAGCTCCAAGCACAGCAGTGGGGGGAGCGGAATCGGGAGCGCGCTGGGGTACGGCGGCAGCATGGGGATGGGGATCGGCATGGCGTTCGGGAGCCCCGACTCGCTGCCGTACTCGCCCCAGTCGCAGCTCGCGTACTCGCCCCCTTCGCCGCACTACGAGCGCACCCAGCATCATCCGTACAGCAACCAGCAGAATCTGAACGCCTCCACGTCGTCGTACACCCACCATCTGCATAACCACACCGCGCAAAACACCAACAACGGCAACAGACGGGACTCGAGCGGCGCGTCGATTGCGACCTCGTCTTCGGGCAACACGTCCAGTTCGGGCAAGGCGGCGCATGTGAGCAGCGTGCTCGCTGCTTTGGACCCGCCCTCCGCGTCCTCGCGCCGGCTTCATCCGAATGGGAGCACGGCGAGTGCGATTCTGGGTGCGCTGGGGCAGGGGCAGAGTTACACCGGCGGGGGTGGGACACCGCCGATTAGCGGGCCGTACCCGCTTGGGGTGGGCGCGCGCCAGCGGGAGCGGGAGCGGGAACGTGCGGGGCCGAGCGCGTATTCCCCGCCGAACAATAACGGCGGGTTCGCGGGGTGGAACGAGAATAGCGGCAGGGGGAAGAGTCCGCTCCGGAACGGGACGGGCGACTCGAGTAACGGCGGGTATTTTAACGACGCCGAGACCAACGGCGCCGACGCGTACGGCTCGAACGGGAACGGGAACGGGAGTCGGACGCCGCGCCGGCCCAAGTCGCCTACGCCGACGACGAAGACGAATATGACGGCAAAGACGGCGGGGACAGCAAGGGACGGGGGGGACGAGTTTGGGGAGTTTATGTCGGAGATGGGGTGGGGGGATTATTCGGCGATGGTGCTGCCGCCGAAGAGTGAGTGTTCCCGAGTGTTTTTTTTTCCTGGCCTCCCTCGTCTTTTTTCATACTTTGCGAATTCGTTTGTTTCAGCGCTGATGCTGATTCTCCCCGCAGAAATCAAAGACCCCGCGCGGGAGGAGGAAAAGGCGCGCGAGAAGGAGCGGGAGCGGCGGAGGAAGGAGGAGGAGAAGGAGGAGAGGGCGAGGCGGAAGGAGGAGAAGAAGCGCGCGGGCAAGGGCATGGGCATGGGGGGGTCAGGGTCGTTGGGAGGGAGCAACAGTAACAGCAATACGAACAGCGCGGAGCCGAGCCCGAGGAGCAGTCTTGCGAGCTCGCGGCTCGCGCTGCTCGAGGGCGCGGGGTACGGGCTCGTGTCGCAGAAGGGGCGGAGCAAGGATAAGGATAATAAGAAGGAGAAGGAGAAGAGCAAGAGCAGGGATAAGGAGGGGAAGGAGAAGAGGCCGCAGAGCAGGGATGGCGGGCACGGGGAGCGCCACAGCGGGAGTAACCCCGGCTCGAACCGCAACTCGAACGGGAGTAGGGCGCCGTCGCGCGGGCGGTCCGTGCAGGACGAGCAGCAGCAACAGCAGCCACATCCGTATGCGAACGCGGCTGCGTACGGCTCCCCGCGCGCCGCGCCCGCCCCGCCGGCACCACCACCGCCCGCACGCGCTCGCGGCCCCCGTCCCCGTCCCCCACGCGCATCGACCCCTCGTTCGAGACGTACGACCCCTCCGCGTTCACCACCGACGCGCGGCGCGCGACCTGGCTCACCGCGCCCGTGCTCTATACGTGCCGCGTCGTGCACCCGTGCACGCCGCCCGCCGCCGCGCCGTCCTACTTTGGCTTCCCGTTCTTTGCGCTCGAGGCGCACGCGCTGCTCGGCGTGCTGCACGAGGCGGGGCACCCCGGGAGCCACCCGCGGCTGCCGCTGTATGTCGATGAGGGGGAGGACTGTTTGCTGCTCTGTCGCGATGCGGGGGGGAGAGTGGGGTGGGCGCTCGCGAGCTTTTTGGCGCCGCTTGTGGGGGAGTGAGGTGCGTTGCGTTGCGTTGGTGTGCGCGCTGCCAAAAGGGCGCGCTGCTGCCAAGTATCTAATGGTTCCGAATGTACTGACCGACCGTCGGCGTTGTATGATCCTAAGGTTTCTCATGTTTTGTTTTTCGGTCTCAGAGCGCGCATTGTAATTGTATTCATACCTACATGGCTTGTTGTCCCCACATAGCATACCATACTACACTTACATCTACACTTACATCTTGACTGACTGGACGTATTTATACCAACCCTCATACTTATATCCTAGATGTGTAGTACAAGAAACGATTGGTTATAAAAGCTCGTCGTGAAAAATAGAATACATCGATTTGGCCCTCTTACATCTTACGGTATTTGGACATTCTAAACTCAGTCTTCATTTCATCCGCCAGTTTCTCCCCAATCGCGAGGCATCCTCCGGCCTGGAAGTTGAAACATAAGCGCCCGTAGCCTCTCAAGGAACCCAACGCACCGTATGGCCCGAAATAATCCACGGGAAGATTGACGCGTCGCACACCCGCAGTCCCTGGACCCCGTACACACGCAGCCGCGCGTCCACGACCCCATTATCCTCCTTCGGCGCCATCCGACACGTGCTGGTCGGGTGGTACACCGTCTCCACGCGCTCGCGCACCAGGTCGCGCAGCTCATCGTCCGTCTTGAGATGCGCCAGGTGGTCGAGCTGGGGGTTCACGTCGCCGTGGTCGAGGTACGCGTCCATTGCCTTGGCGCGCGCGATCTTCAGCATGAGGCGGAAGCCGCGCATGAGCTTCTCGAGGTCGTCGGACGTCTGCAGGTAGTTGGGGTCCACGCTGGGGAGCGTCCAGGGATCCGGAGAGGTCAGCGAAACCGCGCCGCGGCTGGTCGGACTAGAGACGGGGTCAAGTTTGGTTGGGATCGAGCCGCGCTATCCATGTACTTACCGGAGTAAGTAGCAGTGCAGGGAATATGTGTGCATGTCGAACAGGGTGAGGCCGTGGTCCTGATAAACCCCTCAGGATCCTGACTTGTCCCCGACGCACAAGACGCACCTTGAACGCCATCGGAGTACAGAATATCTCGAGATCCGGAGCCGCAAGTCCAGAGGTGCTATCCTCCAACTGCTGGGGAAAGTCCCTCGGCGGAAAGAGAACAGGGTCGTCCGACCGCACGAACGCAGCCGACTCGCCGAACTGGAGCACTACGTGAGCGACGGAAGTGAGAGAGAATGAATCGCAGACATTGGTTGCAAGCTTCCCCTTGCCGAACAGCTGGTACTTGACAAGCTCACGGGCGATGGTCGAGTATCCAGAGAGGCTGTTGGACAGCAGAGCCCTGACCGAATCGTTCTTTTTGTCCTTCAAGTACATGTCCACCTGGCCGAGCCTGGTAAAGACATGCTGCTCAAGCACTTATCCCCACGACGTACCATAGGATGGTCAACCAGGTTGGCGCCCACTGCGGGTGCGTCGACGAGGACAGGAATCCCCTGCGCTTTCAGCTGAGCCGCGGGCCCGACTCCGGAGAGCATAAGGATCTACGCAATGTGAGCGTGCGAAGGCGTGAATAGGAGATACTCGCATGTGGGGAGTGGAGGGCGCCTGCACTATAATCATTCTGGTTAGATTCGACTCAGGTCGGACTGAGTCTGATACTCACCAAATGACGACTTCTTTGCGAGCGTTCGCCCTATACCGCGGGCCGTCTGGCGAGTTGGCAAACTCCACACCGACAGCGCGCGTTACTCCATTAACTTGCTCTAAAAGGACCCTGGTTACTTGGGCGTTGATGGCGACCTTGAGATTAGGGCGGGCCAAAACATCTTTGGTGAAGTAGGCCGATTCAGAGGTCACTCGTTGGCCGGTGGGGTCCACATAGGTCACTGTCAGAATATTAAATCTCGAACGGTGTTGCTATAATTGACTTTACTGATCTAGGAAGAAAGAAATCTATGAGAACCAAGAAAGAAATGCGGGGGAGTAGAAACCACTTACTCTGGCTGCACCGATCGGACCATTGGATCCATTAAAGTCAGGTATTAACGGAATGCCAACCTCCGCACAAGCCGTCAAAAACGCTTTGGAGTGCTCGGAAATCCTATTGAAATACCCGACGCGCACAGGACCTGCAGACCCGCGTTCGAAGGTGTTCACCGCCGGGTATGCCGCGTCACGGGTGTATTTCTCAAATCGATTAAAGTAGCGGCGGAGATTCTTCCACGACCACGAGTCGTCGCTCATGAGCCCGGCCCACTCGTCGAAATCCTCCGGCGCGCCGTATTGTGCCATCTGGGCGTTGATGCTGCTACATCCGCCCAGCATTTTTGCTGCCGAAAAGATTGGTGTGCGTTGTGGAAACATATTATTCGACCTACCTCGGGGCCAGTATCGTTTTTGGCCCTTTGCATGGACTTGAGCCTCGGTTTCAAATCCGAAAACATGTTTTGTGTAGAAAAGACTTCCAAATAGCGAGGGCACGCGGCTCGCGAACAACGCGGTGCCACTTCATATTCCATTCGCCATGTTAGTTGTACGCTTTCGTGAAATAAAAAGGACAGACCTCCCGCCAGCTTCTAATAAGAGCACTCGGATGGACGGATCCTCACTCAAACGGGCAGCAAGAGCACATCCCGCAGTGCCTGCAAGTCTTCAGTACCAGAGCTCACAACTTTCGAAAACCAATCACCTCCACCCACAACTATCACATCAAACGGTTGGCGCGCCTGCCAGTCTTGCCCTGAGGTCCCTACTTGCGACAGATTAGTGACATATTTGCCTTGCTTCTTCTTTCCGGCGAGATAGCGGAGGACCAGGAGTAGTGCAGCGACAGTGGCAGAGCGCCATACCACGCGCGGGTGGGCCTTGAGTAGTTTGGGAAGTTTAGCGAGGACGTTCCGCGCAATTGTGAGGCGATCAGACATGAGAAATGTCGCGTTTTGGCTTCATAGGCGCGACCTATAAGATATTTATCGGGAACCATCCACCAAATGGTCCGGGGATTCACTAGAATCATTCACCAAATGGCGAAACGTGAGACTGTGAATGGGTGGGGACTCAATACATACCGGGATCTCGGTTAAAGATATCCGCGGTATTGATCTCTACGGGTGCCCATTGGTTAGCCCCAATATCGTGTGCCCGAAGCCATAAGTACGACTGCGATCGTGTGCTTCGCTGAAAGCTGTGAATGCAGAATGGTTTTTTCCTTTGCGTGTCGAGCCATCGTGCATTGGAGTGGGCGAACACGGCAGCCGTTATAATCAGCTAAAAGACGATTGGGAGGAGATCTGTACATGATACAAATCAGTTGAACGGAAGCATCGGAGTCTGCGGTGGATTTCAGTCGTTGGCAACCTCGACCGCTGGGTGAGAACTCTGAAACCGCAATTCAACTGAGCGCAGAGTCCGGAATTGTGAGACGGAGCGCCTCCGCTGGCAGGTGGGGTCGCGACCCGGAGAAATACGGTCTTGGTTGTTATGCATGGCTGAGTCTGGCGAGCGTCCAGAACAGAATGAGGTGATTCGTCAAGCGCGTGATCTCGTATGTCTGCGAAAAAGAAGCAGCCACAACTCGGTGCAATACACCGATGCTTCATCTTGAAGGGAATGCGACAGAAACGAACAAGAGGGCACAGGCCAGAAAAATGCAGTGGCAAATGCAAATCAAGTTGAAATGATTTAATCAAGTCAATCCCTCAAAAAGGCAATTTGCTGAAGCCTTTTTGGGATAACCCGCTCTTCCTCTCCTTCCATGATCCCCTCCATCGCCATACCCTCTCAACTCCTGCCCACGCGCTTATGACCAACACCTCCAACCACACTCCTGCCCGTACGAACCCTCCTTGCGCCGCCTACACCGCGAACGCCCTTTGCAAGCACTGTCAACTCGAGGCTAGATTCTCCTACAAGGTACACTGTGCCTGCCTTCACTGCTTCCCTGGGCAACACCACATGGCGCCAATGCATTCCTCGCAGACCGCGGGTCGCTTGGCTCGCAGCTCCCCCCCCCCACTCTCACCGACGGCCTCTCAAGACGACGACCGCGACCTCGCACTCGCACAGTTACTCCCTGTCCTCGTCGCCACCTCCTGTCCTCTCGCGCTCGTGCTTCGCCGTCGGTAACAGCAAGCGCCGCGCCCCACGTAGATGACTATTCCGGACAGCCCATGTCATCCGCCCCTCGCCAGCTCCTCCGACTTCACAACAGCCCACGCTTGACGCCACCGTTGTCCCCAATGTCCTCGAGCTCACGCCGCGCATTCCCGTCCTCGCGCAGCTCCTTTGTGCGCTTGCATCTCCGTCCTCCCGCAGGCCGACCTCAGCTTGGTGTCCATTCTTCCTTTCTCTCTCCAAGCTTGTACCTGTAGCTATATGTAGCCATTGTACCTTACGTGTCAATACCAAAGGAAACATTTTTTTCTGCCTCTGCTCGGGGAATGTGACTGGACGGACCAGAGGAAAATGCGGCCAGGTGCCTGTATTCTTTTTGTTTCTCTCCACCTTGCTGCTCGCTGCTCACTCCTACTTGTACCTTCTACGCTCGACTTGTAGTTTTTGAAATTGGGACGGCATTTCGGCACCGTTCTGACTGCCATCTTTCGGCCGAATCATCCCAAAAAGGTAATCGTCCCAAAAAGGCTTAGCCATATATTGTGCAGTAGATGTAGTTCAAAACAAAGAACGATTAGGTAGGTACGTTTGCAATCCAAGAGGTTTCGCTCCCTAGTGGCCGAACTTGAGGAAATGCGGGGTGGGCGGCTCGTGCGTGCGCGGGTCGACGGGCTCCAAGTTGGCGTTGAGCGGCCAGAGGGAGTTGCGGAACACGTTCTTGGGGTCGTATTTCTTCTTCACATCGACAAGTCGACCCCAGTTGGAACCATAGCATCTAATAGTGCGCTCTGCAGGCTCGTGGCGGCCGAGGAACTGTAGAGCAAGAATATAATTAAATTGTCGACGTTCAGCACGCCGAGGGGACCGACTCACACTGGGGAACGGTCCGCCGCTTTGCACGGACTTGAGAGAGCCGGCGATCCACTGCGAGAAGCAGTCAGTGGACGATCAATTGGAGCAGAGCCGCCCGCGCTAATAGTTAAATAGTGGTACTTGCCTCCTCGGCCGAGTCGATGCACCGGTCGTCGTCGATCGTCATCTCCCACTGGTGTAGCGCCGCGATGGTGAATGCGGCCTCGCGCTGCGACTTGGGCACGCAGTTGTTGTCAAAGTCCGGGATGGCGCCGCCGGCGAGCTCGAAGAGCCAGGCTAGGTAGGCGCGGATCAGTGGCGCAGGACGCGACGGGAAACTTGACACGCACTGCACCCTACGGGCGTGTCGGCGAACTGCAACACGGTCTCGTTAATAATCTCGTCTGGCAGGGAGGTGATAAGAGCGGAGCGGATGAACCATTGCCTGCCCGCTGGAGATAATGGTCAGACTGATGTAACAATACAGCAATATTACGCACGCTTTCCACGGAGGACCTGGGCAACGCTGTCCTGCTGGTGGAGGAAGCTCTTCTCGTGTACCTCGTTGAGGAGGCAGCGTTCGCCGTCCCAGGAGGAGAGTGCCTGGAGATATTCTTGTCCTTTCTCCTTTGGGCCGATATAGCACATTTGCACCACAATCAGCGAGTCCTTCCCTTCAGGGCCGGCTGTGAGGAGCACATTCGCGTAAAGCTCGCGTGGAGCGCCTTTGACGCAGTCACGGAAATGCCGGATAAGCGATGGCGCCGTGGCGCGGTGAAAGCGGCTGACAAAGGGTAAGCATCACATCACGAGTAAATACCATTTTACTCGTGGACGCACTAGAGCAGATTACCCGCAAACACCACACTTGAAACGCAATGACATTGAATTAGCGATCAAGAAGGAGAAACGTGAATCGAGGACTGACGGAACCGGGAATGCCTTTGCTTTGTATCGAGTGACAACACCGAGGGCAGGGCCGGCACCGCGCAACGCCCACCACAGATCTTAAGCCGAATATTAGAAAGAGGAGGGTAAGCAGAGAGATAAATACCTGGGTGTTCCTTCTCATTGACGATGAGGATTTGACCGTCAGCGGTGACCATTTCGACCTGCAGTAAATTTAATCTATACGTTTTTTCCAAAAGAAAAAAAAAGCCTGGACGCACTTCGACGAGGCTGTCGACGCTCAGACCATGCAAACGGCTGAGGAAACCGAATCCTCCGAGAAGCATAACACCAGACCCCACCGGATGGGCAGAGCTGTCCATGATCAGCTGGGGAAAATATAATAGAGGTGGGACGTACAACGGCACATGATACGGAATGGTGGTATTAGGGCCTGCGAGAGAGCGCGCCTCGAGCTGGTGACTGGCAGTAAAAGTATCGATTTCTTTCTGGCGCATGCCGGCTCCAAAAGTGACATAGGCGTTGGGATATATCGGTTCAGCCTGCGACGCGAGATTGAGAGGCACGGGTGGAAGGTTCGAGTTGGCTATGAGGGTTCCAGAGCGAGGACCCCACGGATCTGGGCCAGCGCGTGGATTGTAAGCTGACTGAGTAACACTGGGAGGCAATGGCGCAGGGAAGTTGGTGGGAGCATTGAGATAGCCGAATGGATCTCCCCCGACAGCGGGACGAGGTGGTGGAGATCCGCCGCTCGGAGGCGGAGAAGTTGGAGCTGGGGTAGTCGCCGCAGTCTCACTACTGGAAGTGGATTCATCCGAGTTGGAGTCAGAATCCGTGGAGTTAATGGGCGCCCCAGGCTCAGGCTGGGGACCTGCCTCGTTCACACGCCTACGGACCGTCTGGGGACTATCCCAATCTGGTCTGTGTGGTCCGCGCAAAAAATTGGCAACTTGCTCCGAAGCCGAGTCGTAGAAACGGAGAGCCGAGTCCTCTTCGCGGCGACGTTTTCCAGACGGTCCATTATCCTTGAGTTTATTAATGGCATCCTGCTCGCGAAGACTGGTGTAACCGCCTCCAACACGCGGAGCCTGTAATCGTCAGTCTCTCAAACCTCCCAGATCGCCCACCAGCGCACCTCGATGTCAATATCAATGAACTTCGAAACGTCGATGATAATATCGCCTGTAGTCCTTGGTCGTTAAAAACCTCAAGCGCAAAATCTCTAACAACTTACCATTAATCGCGCAGCCTGAAGTGCCATATCCTCCAGCTCGGACACTGCAACGAATTCACCCAGTGCCGCGCAGGAACAGTACTGAAAATACCTTAGAGAAAGCGAATGTTTGGAACAAAACAAAATGATCCTGGAGCAACATCAATTCAGACGACATCGGCCGCCGGGCTGCCTGAACATAACACTCACTTGCTAACATCTGCGGCGTCCAATGGACAAGCAACTGCCTGGGCCGAACACACGACGTTCCCGTTGAAGATGCTGGAGTATTCTAGGAAACTGTGCAAAAAAGGCTTTGCTTCAGAAACTCTTGCCAGTGAACAAAAAAACACAACGGACTCGGAATCCTCGCGCAAGACGACTTGGCCACGGATACTAGACCCAAGCTCTTCGTGGAGGTCTTTGGAGAGACGGGGAGGTGCTATAACCGGCATTGGATGAGTTCGTTGACAACGGCGAGTGGAGGGATGTCCGGTCTAACTGCTGCTCATGGGCGCTCTTAATAAACGCAAGTCTAGTCTTCGCGAAGACTGAGAAAGAAGGTCGTGGACTGATTTAGCGATCAGGTCTTGAAGAACCCGGATGACAAGTATGGTTCAGGGACCGAAAGACCACCTTCCGAGCAAGGTCATTTAGCTTCAGCTTATCGGCTATGTCCGCATTAATTCATCCTTTCCAGATCCAACGTGTCTTGAAATCCGTGATTGGCGTCCTATACATCGGAATAGATATGCAGGTCCGGTCAGCGTGAGTCCGCGTGAGTGTTGGAGCGGACACTGCTGTAATAAAGATTAATTTGATATCTCGAAGCGCAGGTCTCATGTCAACCTGAACCTTGGCGCTCAAGTGGTCATGGTCCCTCAAACCTACACTACACGTCTGCGCGATTTTTGGCGAATTGACTTTCGTTGAATCGAACCAGTCGATGTTGCATAATAGCACGCCAAGGACACATTCTGCCAAGAGTCCACCCAATATAAAGTTTGCACGTCGAACAACGTTTCGTGGTCTCGTGCAAATAAATGTATAGAAACGGTTACCCAAATTGCGACGGTGAGAAATGGGGTGCACTGTCAAAAATAGGTCACCCCACGAAAACAATTTTGGTGTTCATTTTGCCTACCCTGAAAGAGAAAAAACCCAAACAGGACCAGGCCCAACCTCAGTACACTGAAGTCTGACGCTCCTTCTAGAAAAGCCGGGAGCCTGTTGCGCATTAATAGCTTAATCGACCGGCGAAGATTCAACTACCTCCACCGACGGAAGACAGCAGATGTTCGAATTAAATGGTTTGGATCTACTGAACTAGTGCTTCCACTTCCTTGAGCCATTTCAGCGCCGTCTAGAACCTCGAACCAACGTGCGCCGTTCAGATCCAATTAAATATTCGCTTACAGACTCCCGAAGAACCTGGCCCTTCGTCCCATTCATTTGCATTAATCTGCAGACTGACTTGCCAGCTTTAACTTCCGGGGTCGTCGACCATGAAAACTCGGGGTAGTCGAGCCAAGTACGACGTAATAATTCGCGGCCGCTTAACTCGTGATAGTTGGCATTTTGGGGCTTGAGATAGCTGTATCGGTCGGAATGAACGGCACCGTCCAAAGTCACCGACCAAAGTCGCCAGTCAATTTGATCGCCAAACAGCACCTCTCACAGGAAACGCACAAAAAACCAATATATTCGCCGAATGAACGAATCAGGACAGAAATCCCTCCCGTAGCGCGGTTAGATTCTCTCGTAGCTCACCTCCGCCCAACGTTTCAACCAGATGCTCCTTCCAAAAGTATTTTCTCCGTGCACGTTGAAGTAGGGCATCGCTGAGCTTCACGGGCACCACAAATGATGGTGCCTTGCCCAGCGCTATGGGGTCGATAACTTGGCACACCACGCAGCTAGAAAATTGAGTGTAAGAATAAAACTAAAATATTCTGGGGGACCTGGCTTACGGCGCAGGGTCCGCAGCTGCGTGGGTTTCCATTCGGGGTCGGCCATTCACAACTAGTTCAACAGCTTTCCACACCGTTTCATCCAACTGAAAAAAAATACGGGGTTCGTGTCAGCCTGTGTATAGACAACAGAAAGCGCACCATTGTTGCTGCCTCTTCTAGCGAGAAGACAAAAGCATTCTCGACGTGGATCATTTCGGATATTTCAATTAAACCAGTACATCTGAGATAAATGATAAGAAGTTTTTGCGGTGAAGGATCTTCGTCGAGGTCCAAGGCGTCGATGGCTGTCAGCTACTGAGTACACATCAAAAGCGGTCTCAGGACCCTACCTGCCGAATACATGTCGTTTAAGTATAACTCCTGCCAAGCCTTGAGTGCTACTAGATCCCCGTTAAAAAGAGGGGACAATACTAGGTGCTGGGCGTGAATTTAGATGTGTACGGAAACCAAATCACCGACATTGAATTGGGGGCGGGGGCGTTTTGGGAAAAGAACATTGCGCAGTCAGTATTGCTGCCCAGTTCGGAACACCCTGGAATTATCCCCGTCAGTGCTTGTCGCCGTTAGCTCTGATAGTGCTCTTACAAACCCAGCAGTCCGATAACCGTGCAGGTCCTTTGGCATCGTCCAGGTCTGGAACGTGTTGCGGCCTAAATTTATGGAATGAGGGTGAGTTTATAGAAAGGTATTTTGGGACTGACAGCCATCGTTACTAGCATGTTCGACTATCTGGAAAGAGATGCATGAGGGAGATTTTGCCCGCGCGCGCTCCTGAAGACGCGGAAGATCAAGGTTAATGCATGTACTACTCGACTCCCTACGGCACATACGCTCCCAATTCTTTGATCGTCTCTGGGGTCGCCGGCTCGGTTACCAAAAATACTTTTGTATTGTTCAAACGGAATTGTTATGGCGAATCCCACTTGGTACCGATGCTTTGCGCCGGGCGTGTCGGTGAGCCCGACAAAGAACACTGGAAGTAACGTGGCGATCAGAAAAGTTACCTCTCAGAGAAGCTGGGGACTGGACCATATTTATCCGCGTTCTCAGGATGGTGACACAGGTCTAGCGCAGAGATGGCGGCGGAAATTAGCTGCTTCCTGTTCTTCCTGTCCCAAATTATCATGTCTTCGAGCGTTTTTCGAGCGGACTCCGGCATGGACGTCTTGTCATCTTGGTCCTTATTGCTGGGATATCGAATCAGCAGCTATCCAACTGCAATATCAGCGTGTACCATTGAATTTTGTGCCTTGGCCACTAAGGCGAGTTTGATATTAGAATAAGACGGAATAGTGATCGCCTCACATCGTCCTTTTGGCACTTCATACTAAAGAAATACGAAGTTTAAGCTGAATCATCGTAGATCAAAGGCGATAGAACCTGCAATACAAGGCCACGCCCTTACCAGCAATTGAACAACGACTGCAGGCTCGTAAATTTCCGCCCCATTCAGTTTTCCTGTGCTGCATGAAATTTCTCCAGGTTGAGCTCAGACCACTCACGTATTGGCACACTTCATGAATCAGAATCACGATTACAGTCGGAGTTTAGCGACCTCGGACGGCTGACTGGGATTGGAGGGCGCGTACCGGCAGATATGTACATTCTTTCACAGTTTCATTATGATAGAGTGCCTTGGATCCCATTATTATACATCGCACACCCTTAGTCGAATTGCGCGTGGAAGTAAGAGCGAAGAAGTGTTGACCCTTGTTTGAATCGCAGTGCTTTCGCTTGTGATCAACCACCGCTTGAACTATGCCACACGAATCACGTCGCAGCCCGCGCCCTCGAGACGGTGATAGGGAGCGCGACTACCGGAGAGACCGCGATAGAGACGAGCGCAAAGACCCGGGTCACGATGACCGTCGTGACCGAGATAGAAGGCGGTCGCGGTCGAGGTCGCCTCCGCGAAATGAACGCGAGCGGGGAAGAGATCGTCGCAGCCGGACTCGAAGTCGGAGTAGGAGTAGGAACCGAAGCCCAGCTTCCAAGCGCCGGAGAATATCTTCCCGCTCTCGCTCTCGGTCAAGGGAAAACAGAGACGGAAATAGACGCAGGCGACAGAGGTCTCGGTCCACCGAAAGCGCCTCGTCCGACGATTCGGAACGTAGAAAAAAGCGGAAACGAAAAGACAAGGACAGCAAACGAAGCAAGAGTGAAGAGAGAGAGCGACGGGAGCGGAAAGAAAGGAAGAAGGCCAAGAAGGAGAAGAAGGAAAAGGTGTGTCTGCCCTTCGTTGGTCGCTTTCGGTGTAATAAACATTCATCTAGAAGAAATCCCACGGCGCACCGCAATGGGGCAAATATGGTATCATCTCAGAGGCTGAGTGAGTTCAATACAACTAGGCTTCGCCGTCAATTCGATTTCTAACCTCGTTAGCATGTTCACTAAGGGGCAGGAATTCCATACGTGGCTCGTGGAGGAGCGCAAAATAAATCCGGAGACAATATCGAAGGACCAGAACAAGAAGGAATTTGCGAGATTCATGGAAGACTACAACACGGGTATTCCGATTCTCTTTTTTTCCTGACTGTAGGCTGATTCAGGTTTCCAGCCACCCTTCCAGATGAAAAGTACTACAATATGGAATCATACAACCGCCGGATGTCTGCCCTTCGGCAAGGAGAATTCGTCCCCCCTCCTGATGATTCGTACGATGCGCAGGCCGATATGAAAGCCATTATCGGAGCACATAAGAAGCAGGTCGTCGAACATGAAAGCTATCTCAGCAGGGACCAGCTGATGGAGCTTCGCAAGGTTCAACATGAGCGTATTGAGGTGTGTTTTGCTCTTGATTTTGTGGCACCCCATTAACAATGCAATCCAAGGCCGGCAAGATGAAGCAGTTGGGAATGGATGTGAAGCAAAATATGGGAGTGCGAATGGATGGGACGGCCTTCGACGATTGATTCGGTCCCCAGAGATGATTTAACGCTCGGGCTCTGAGATGAAATTGCCTTGTCGCCGTCGTACATAAAACAGAATGTAATTGCGCATGGAAGAAGACACGTATCGAATCGTTAGCATGAAGGTTCTGGAGCAAATGGGGTGGTTGAAATTCGGGTAAGCACCTTGGCAACTCGCCCCACCAGACACATGCCTTCAAAGATCGTCGCATGCGGTGGGTCACTATTTAACAAATACTCTCGTCCTTTCCTCCAACTTTCCTTTCTTTCCTTTCCTTCCTTTCCCATGTATCGAACCTACGCGCTCATTATTTTCTTACTTGCTCTGGCTGTGACGCCTCCACCTGCGACCGCTTCTCCTCTTCAACTTCCGCGCTCTTTCAACAGCCTGCCCAATGGAACCCACGCCCTTGCCTTTGACTTTGACACCGGAAGTGTTTCTGCATATGCCCATGACGGTGCCTTCCTTGGACACGTTAACCAAACCGCCGCTGTCTTAAAGCGCACCGACGGAGCCTGCAGTAACTTGAGTCCCGGCGATCTCACAGCGCGTAAGCTCGTTCGCCTATTCTTCAATCTGAAACCTTTTAAAGCAATACAAAGTTGCGGGGTGGTCTCAGGTTACAGCGCAAGCAAAGGCCAATTGGGGCAGCGGGGGCTACACCCTTGCAACGAACATTAATAACGTGTGTACGCTAACTTCCCGTGGCACACTTAGTGAATTTCTGTTAGGAAGCCGATTATCCCGCTATTGCATGTGTCTCAGACGACACATCAGTGGTCACCGTAAATGGTTCTGCATTCCTCCGACGCAAGGTGAACGAACTGACATTTTATCAACCAGGGGATCCATCCTGCGATACTTCGACTCAAACTAGCTCCGGAACCTTAGTTGGAACCAGTGGTAAGTGAAACTACTGGATAATATGCGCTTTCTTTATATTCACCTTTCAATTCAGGGTCTGTGACACTCAGTGCACTCGAGGGAACGTCGTCCTCGACTACGATCACCACCACGAGTAAGCTGCCGCCTCTCATCTACTTGGACATGAATTTTGAACATCCCTCCGGTTGTCAGAGACGTCGGACTGGTCGCTTGGAGTTTCTGTCGCTGCGACGATTAGCATTCCTGACATCGTAGACGCGTAAGTTTTGTAGTCATCAATTCATTGTCGTTGACTGTTCGTAGGACCACCACCGCATCAACCACGATTTCACTCACCAACTCGCTCAGCAATGCGTACGTGCATAAAATGGTGCTATTGTATCCTTAACGAGCGGTACCTTCAGTGTCACAACGGCATCGAACAACCAGCAAACGCAGACCATCACGATGAATGCAGCGGACGGAGTTACATGCAGCTTGACAGTGAGCTTGAAGACTCTGGGCTCCCCTGATTTATTCTGACCTTGTCTTCGCAGTTCACTTCAAAGAGCTGTACTGGATCGGGCACTGGGTCTATCGCTATGGTCGCCCAAGGCTGGGCATGGTTCGAATACACTAAAAAGGTGAGTCGATGCCTCATGCTCTGTTCCAAGTTTCTAAGGTCCTCTTCAGGTCAATGGGCACTATTTCTGTAATTATTCAACTCTTTCTCGGTGGACTACGTATATTCATTTTCTGCAGGGGCACTGGACATCGAGACCTATATTCCCGATCCTTCTCAGCGCAGCAGCTCCATCGATTTCACGGCGGCCATTTCCGCCACGAACGATTCGCAATATAACGGGACCTGCTCTTAAAACAAAGCCCGAATGTTTTCGCGATTTATTCGTACACTGCTAACTTTCCGTAATTCAATCTCGGTGTTATTGTCACGTAACAGAGGTCGAATTTGAACCACAATTTAGAGGTTGACCGAAGGAGAAACTCGACATCGACACAGTCCCTTCTCGTACTTCAATCACCTCTTTGGGATACATAACATATAAGTTTGAACTTTAGTCTTGCTGAAAACTTGAATCTATGCGGTAAAAGGTACCTTCAAAGTATTAGGGGCAGTCAGAGTAGATTTTAATGGGTCGTTTCTGGACTCGTTTCTCGAGTCGTTTCTAGAATTATGAACATTAATTAAAGCGTGGGAGAAACGAGAAACGCCACAGAAACGCCTCCAGAGCTGTTTCTACAAGTCGTTTCTGGGCGTTTCTCCACCAAAATAAATCCGAGGTCGTTTCTGCTCACGTTTCTGATGCCAACAATTTAGAGAAACGACTTCAGAAACGACTTCAGAAACGGCCCTAGAAACGACCCCAGAAACGTCGAAACGACCTACTCTGACTGACCCTATTGACAGGCCCCGGGAAGCTCCCCTAAAGGTAACTCCGAAGTTAGGGGATTTGAGGCGAAAATTTTGCGATTTTTAACTCCGGAATTAGGGGATTTGAGGCCAAAATTTGGAAAACCAACTCCAAGTTAGGGGATTTCAGCTCGGTTGCACCGGCCAATTTCGAGTCACCTCAAGGTTCTCTCATGGGCCTTACTGAGTCTGCGGGTGCACGTTGGATGGTACCTTCTCGCAAAGACCTGGTGAAAGCGCTACCACCCTTAAAATCAAGGTCCCGGGCACAGCTGCGGGAGGAAAAGCGAAAAAAATAGCGAAAAATAGTATTATTTGTAATATCACGTGATATCCTTCTCCGATTTAGGGGATTTGAGGCCCGGAGACCCAGAAAAATTAGGGGATTTGAGGCCACTTTGACCGAATTTTGCCGGAGTTACCTTAAGGGAGCTTCCCGGGGCCTCTATTGACTTCGAACTTGAAAGTGCTGATAAATTGCTGAGTTCGCAGTACAATCTCAAATAAATTGCGAAAAAAAATCTCATGAATATTCTATGATCTTTACTGTACAAGTCGATAATAGATGATTCATGGATGAGTCTGAAAAATGAATCATAAAAAGTCCGCGCGGGAGCGTATCTTCGGTTGACATGGGGAGGCCGAGGTTACGTACAAACGAATTAATAAAGGTTGAACTTGGCTTCTATGTCAGCGACGGTTTCCAAACTTTGTCTCTCTTCGGACGGGACCTTGATATACGCTGAAGCGTCAGGCAACCCCGCAAACCCAAGTGCAGTTTTTGCCCACGGATTCGCCTTCAATGGAATCGTCTTTGACAAACTGTTCTCCGACCCCCGGATGCTCGAAAAATTGTACCTAGTGAGCAAAAACATACTAAACATACAGCTCATTCAACGAGTCTCAGGTGAGATACGACGTGCGCGGCCATGGACGGAGCGAGAAACCGAACTCGGCAGAAGGGTATGCGGCCTCTTTGTATGCGGCCGATTTCGCCGCGGTCGCGAAGGAATTCTCTTTGAATATGCCCGTGTTCGTCGGGTGGTGAGAGGGCATTTCTCATTTCGTACGATCCGGCTCACAATGATTATCAAGGAGCGCAGGTGGTATGTATTCGAGATGATTTGCAACACGCCTATTGAGTCGGCGGGGCGATAGTTCCGATTATCAGCGACATCTGCGCACACATATCCCCGGTGCCTCTCAAAGGCGCAATTGCCATGAGCGGCGCAATTTGTGTTGCGACAGCAGCCAAAACCCTCAAAGCAAAAGCATTAGAGCTCTTTTCCAAGTTCCGCTCCCCCGATGTGGGTATCGCACTCGACACACGAGCTGAATTCGTAGACGCCTGCTTCGCGGATCCGGACAACGTTCCATTTTCAGCTAAGGCGGCATGGCTAGGATCCACCGTGCTGCTCACTCCGAATGTCATGAAAGCTATCAGGGCGGGCCACAAATCTGACCAGACCAAACTCGTGGAGCTTGGGGCGCAAGGTTTTCCTGCCATGATAATATATGGGACGGAAGATCAGATTCAGGATGGAACTGTGGTTGCAGCTGACGCGCGTCCCCACTTCAAGGACCTGGAGGTTGTAGCGATTGAGGGAGGTAGTCATTCGGTGTTTTATGACAACCTCGACGAAACAGTACGCCATATTCTCTCTTTCTGCATTCGCGTCAATGGCCAGGTATGTGTTTGCAACTTGAAATTCGTGATTGAACCTAATGTTGAAAAAGGGTGCCTGACCGGATTTCCTTGATGTCGCCGAAAATGGTTCAACTTGACCACAGCACTATTTTTCTGCAGTGGAAATTCAAAGGATCTTGGGATCTACCAATTGTGTCAGGGCTCAGCTGATACCTCCCTCCACACAAATATATATTAGCTGGTCCCAAAACACAGCGTTCATACTTATCAGTCTGCGAGCATCATCGCACATCGCTTTACATTGTTGCGAAAGGTACGACATGACTGGTTCTTCTCCCGCGTTCCTTTCAGTCCTATGGAAAGTGATACATCCGTTGGTTGAGATGAGTTGAGCAGTCCGATGGTATTACACCTCCTCTAGATACCCTTGTACAATCAGATGTTCAATGTCCGACCGGCGGACCATAAACCGATGGCCCATCCTGAAGTCTATGCTGCCAGACTCTGTTTGGATTACGCCACAGTCTCGCACGACATGTACAAGCACATGCAGATCCTTTGGAGGCTGGACGATGCTGGCGGTGATGTCGAGCTCCTGGGAGAACTCGCCGCGAAAGGTCATTACAGACCCGTGATACGAGCGCAGATAATCGACCTCGTGTGGTGAGAGCTTCGCGCGAATCGAGGTCGACTCGGCAGAGAGCAGTGGAGGGAGCGATGCGCCGAGGGACCAGTAGAGGGTGCAGAGGAATGAGATGCGGTGGTTATGATAGGCTAAGAGACATCGCTTATTGCGGGCGATAGCGGTTTGGATGATCATGAGTGCGGGGGGAGGGGTGAGCGCGTCGGTGGAAGCAAGGACGAGTGCCACCGCGGCTTTTTCGAGATCTCGCTGCTCGCGGATGATGGAACGGACGAGAGAGTCGTTGTATTTGAGGAGAGTATCTGTCTGGGTCGACCGTCTGGACTCCATGACGAGCTGAGTGCCCAATTCTCCGTATTGACGCGTTTCACTCATGGTGGTGAGAATTAAGGACGCGTTGTTTGAGATCGTCGGCCATGGCCAAAGCTCAGCACCGCCACCTCGTCACTTCTCGTCTACTGCTCCAAAAATGAGCGTAGCTCTGGACGCTCTTATTCTCGCTACAGGCTGGACGCATGTCCTCCTTGCGCCATATACCAAAGTCGAAGAAAGTTTCAATCTACACGCGGTGCATGATGTCCTTATGTATGGGGTTTCGCCGTCAAGTCTACCCAACGTTCGTTTGTGAACGGTTTGTACGGGTTTACCACTGAGAACCGAGCTAGTAGTACGACCACTTCATTTTCGCGGGAGCTGTTCCCCGCACATTCATAGGGAGTGTTCTCCTTGCATGGATATCCAAGCCCGCAATTTACTTGGCGAGCTCCTTCGGTCTGGTGCCCTCCAAATTCGAATTGCAGATCATTGGTTTGTCCTGTCGATGCTGTGGAATATTTCTCTGACTAACTCGACGTCAGTGCGCCTGGTCCTTGCTTCCATAAATGCTATCGGACTCTGCTTCATTCGACATGCCGTTTCGCGACGCTTCGGACGTCCCACAGGCCTGTATTACACGCTCATAACATGCTCTCAATTCCATGTTCCATTCTGGATGGGCAGAACGCTGCCTAACATGTTTGCTCTGTTTCCTGGTGCGGTTTATTTACCTCTGAGCCTTTCAAATTTACTGAAGAAAGGACAGTAAATCTGGCCGCGTACTTGTTAATTGACCGCGCCCCGAATACACTCCGGCCTTCTCAGAGAAGTGTCACTGTCTCAATCGCATTGCTAGTATTTTCGGCCGTCGTATTCCGCGCTGAGCTTGCGGCGCTTGCTGCAGCTCTTGTCTTGCAATCGATCTTTTCGGGCTACATATCATTTCGGCGAGCATTTGTTGTCGGTGCTATTTCTTCTCTCGTGTCAATTGGTATGTTTGCGACGTCCCATTTCCTTCCCACTTCCGAGCTAACTTGACTTCAGCATCCACGGTTTCGGTGGATTCCTACTTCTGGGGCCAATCTTACCTTTGGCCAGAATGGCAAAGCATCTACTTTAACGTTGTTGAAGGCAAGAGTGCAGATTGGGGGGTATGCTCTTACGATCTTCCGTTTGCCATTTATTTACCATTTGCTTTCAGACATCTCCAGCTCACGCGTACGTGACATCGCACCTCCCCAAACTGCTACTTTCTGCCCTACCTCTCTCCCTATTTGCGGCCTTCTCCTCTTCCCCGAAGCGCCTGCTCTCTCTCGTATTCCCTAGCGCCGTGCTCGTCGGCGCAATGAGTGCTATTGGGCATAAAGAATGGCGCTTTGTCGTATACATCGTCCCCATGTGGAACGTCATCGCCGCTCGGGGCATGAGCGCCATGGTCTCTCAGCGGAAATCCTCCCTCCTTGGGCGCGTGCTTTTCCTCGCTGCCTCCGGCGCGCTCCTCGCCAACCTCGGCGCAACCGCCCTCCTCACCGCCGCCGGGATGCGCAACTACCCCGGCGGCGCGGCGATGGCGATCCTCAACAGTCGTGCGAGCGCGGATGGCCCCGTCAACGCACACCTCTCGAACCTCGCGCTCCAGAGCGGTGCCTCGCTCTTCACGCACGTGCACGCGCCGCCGTACCCGCCCTTCCTCGCGCCCTCTCCGAACGCGTCCTGGGTGTACGACAAGACGGACAACCCGGCGTCGTTCGCGGAGTACACACACGTCGTAGGCGAGTCCGCCTCCCCGTCCACGGCGGGGTTCGGTGCGTTTGGGTTCATGGGGAGGAAAAAGGATCTGGGATGGGTGGAGCTGGGGAGCGTGTCGGGGTTTGAGCGGTGGGCGCTCGATCTGGGGCTGCTGCGGCAGGGGAAGGAGGGCGTGGGGATGTTGGAAAGAGCGCAGGGCGTGTTACGTTTGGAGGAGAAGCCGCGGCTCTGGGTCTTGGAGCGGACGGACAAGTAAAATATGTTTACAGGTGCCACCAAGCAGTGTAAGATTTGATTTGAGAGGAATATTCTTGTGTACCTAGCGTTTTTTAATGCGAGTGTTTGGCGGCTGACAGTTGTCAGTCGAGTCTCTAGAACTTAGAAGACCGATTTTGTGGCTGTGTAATCGCCGGAAAAGGCAATTTGTGGCTGTGTGTAAACATGGAAAAAGAGTTGATCGCCGGTTGATCGCCGGTACGACTTACCGAACCCTCCACTAGGATCGTGCGAACCAAGTGCCAACCATATTATCCATATCGACTCCCACTCCCGACTCCCCTTGAACGCCGAATCAGCGCATCACTGCGAGCCTAGTCATCATTTGTACCTGCGCAACTCTGGATGACCCTCACACTGTACACCCTTCCGACAGACATCCTCCTGGATGTACTGGATTACTTGCGACTGCCAGACCATCTGTATTTGCTCTTAGTGTGTTTCTAACTGTTTCTGAAGAGTGGTTGACTCAATTCGACTAGAAATGCTCAACCCTCTACCACAGATTATCGAATGAACGCGGTTTCTGGATCTCGATTATATCAACGACCATAAAGAAATCATGTCCCTTGCACGCCGATTTGTCGAAACGAACCTTGGGAGAAGTAAAAGGCCTGGTCGTCTCTTGGCTGAAGCTGCAATATAACTGGAATCAGCCATTTCCACAAATGTTCCAAACTGTGACTTATACTCGTCTTTCCTCGGTTGCGGAGATCATTTCCAACGTACAGGGGACCGATATATTGGTTCTAAATATGGAGGGGAAAATATTTTGCTGGGACGTTGAACTTGCCACCCCGTTCCCCTTTCCTGCCATCGAAACCAACGGTGGACATGTAACTTGTATCTCTGCGCCTCTCGTAACCCCCGGTGTCTTCTCACTCACGGTGAGACTCGATACTTTCGGGACGTTTATCTCTCCCACCGCCCACAGATACGTTATAACTATAAAACACGAAAATAAAAAGGCGATCAGCTTTACGACCCGATTCCCCGAGCTTGAGGTGTCGCTCCTCTATGATCGGCATGAATCATTGTTCCTGACCGAAGACGTGGTTGGATCGATTTCGAGGGGACACGACGCAAGATACTGCACCATTAAATTTGGTACAGTGCGTGGTGACAACCGCCGTCCGCACTCCGAGCACGTAGTGAATCTCTCTCATTCTGTACGTACCCTACTGTTTTTCTATTGCAACCAACTCAGTTCATTGTTAGCGTCGTGGCAATAATTATCGATTGGACGCTTCCTTCACATATAAGGGCCATCTCTACCACTTGTACCAAGTCAATTTCTTGGTTCAAATTCAACACGTCTCGCGGGACAGTCTACGCTCTGGTCACTGCGAGCCGTCCGGTCGGTACAATCTTCGCCTCGGTTCATCTCGCGAATGTGGCAGGAACGGCTGCTTCGTGATTCCGGGTACACCTTTTTACGGAATTAGCGCTGTTTTTGTCTGCGAGTGGACTGGGGATACAGACTGCTACACCTCATTCACGTTCCTTCCGAACACTCTTACGCATGCTTGGGACGCTGGCGAATCTTCGCCTCTCGCGTTCGACGCCCCATCCGTGACAGAGCACGTCCTCGGAAGGCTAACTGGCCCTCGTCTCGCGATAGACCACACCGGCTTCAACGTGGCAGCGATATTGCAGTCTGGGCCCAAGCATGAAAACCCGCCCAGACTTGTACTTGTCCGCTATCACCCCGAGACACGGACCACGTCCGTGCACACCCTCATCGTTCCGGCTTACATCGATCTCGACGACCTAACCAGCGTGTGCGTCGATAGTACTACGGGCGCTATTCATTTGGCGGACAATTATCTGCTGACTCTGCGCTACGTCTAATACAACCGGCAGACGTATAATTCGATATTAACGCACCCACCTTGTAGGCTTGTTTCAATTATTTTCCGACTGGCTTGGCGGTTGAAATACCATTTGACTTGGTTCGTTCTATATTCCGTAGTGATTGGCTGGCATTGCAAGCGCAACTATGCTAGGAAAAACGCCAGCCTGAATGGAACAACTAAATTTACTCCAGGCCTCTGGACACGCTGCATTGATTTCACAAGGGCATATATTACAAATCAGGGTGATTTTTATAGCTTCGATTCTTTACCCCACTTCTGAACTATGGCGCTTGCCAACTTGGGGAGCGTGTCCGCAACGACATTGGCCTCCCCAAAAAGATCGACGGAAGATTGATCTTCACAGACCGTGCAGTACGCAGTGTTGAAACTATAGTTTCATCCAAGTTAAAAAGAAAGGCCAGTTAACGAGCAGCCCGAGTGAACTCACCCCTCCTTTCTTGCACCCGCCAGATCCCACGCATGGGCCGCAGCAAATACAGTGACGTCGGTGAGACCCAGTTTTTGTTTCACCATCTGGTACACTTTAGGATCCGGCTTCGCCGCCTTGCACATGTTGCACGATAATAAATTCGCGATGGGCATGTCGATGCCTGCGTTCTCAAAGTAGACTCTCACGCGTTCGGGGGTGGCGTCTGAGCAGCACCAGATTGTGAATCCTTCGTCGCGAAGAGTCTGTATCATCTCGGACAGCCCTGGGCGTGGCGTGAGGTTGTGGGAGTATTGTGCGAGGAGCAGGTCGACGTCTGCCTCGGCAACAGAAGACTCTGGGATTCCTGCGTCCTGCATCGTTTTATAAAAGGCTTTCTTGAGGAGATCGGCGTGAGAGTGGAATTTCTCGAGTACGGAGAGGTACTGGAAATTGACTTCTGCGTTCGATGTCCTGAAAAAAAGTAAGTTGCCATGTAGCTATGCCATGTAGCTAGGATAATAGCTGCAAACCAAGCGCTGAAAAAGAGCTCTGGCTGAATGGAGCTGCCCTTTGAAGCTTTCTGGGACGCAAACACGTCCTTGAGACTGTCCACAACAGAATCGTAGCCGACTAGCGAAGTAAGTCTGAAGAGAGCCAGGAATGAATCACGAAACTTACAGCAGGTTCCAACCACATCGACTAGTACAGAGAATCTGAGCGACGCGCTGGGACAGGAAATTTCTCTCACATATAACACAAGGGCCAGACATTTGTCAATCGCGGTGATTGCTGTAAATGTCGAGATAAGTAGATGAGAAGATGAGAAGACGATGAAAGAAACCCCCAATTATAGGGACAGCACGTCATTGGAGTGCTGGATGTCAACCATTATACCGTAAACTTCAAACGATAGCCGCGGCGGCCGAACAATACGGCTTTTCCTTGAGCGCTCAGCATTTGGCCTGGGCGGCGGCATGCATAGGGATCGTTCTTCTCTTCGTCGTATCACCAGACCCGCAAGCTGCGGACTGTTATCGCCGCAGTTCGACTGAATCCTCCAGACATTCTGCACAAAGTTTGAACCCATTTACAGCGAGCCGCTTGCGCGGTCTAGGATTCATCGTTTTTCTTCTTTTTCTTGCAAGCTTCCACCTTCAAGCTTCAAGTTCTTGTCGGGAACCACAAGAGAGCTAGGAACAGAATAGTCGCCAACAAAAAAAGGCGCAGTTGACCGCAGTATGCAACATGTGGGTTGCGATCAATCACGTCAACAAAGTCTCCAATAAAGGGCGCTAAACGCATCTCTGCTTCACCTCTTCGCTTTCCGCCATGATCATCACCGACACCACTCCCAAAAGCCCTGCAAAGGACTCGGCGCCGCTCCTGGGCGGCGCGAGTGGGTCAAACGCACCACCTGCGTATACACCACCCCAGGCGGGACCCACTCCGATCGGCAATAATCAGATTCCATACGCCGTCTATCAGCCCGCCTATACGCAAAGCCAACCCCAAGGCCAACAACGGATAGGAGAATCCGCAGGCCGGCGGTTCTGCAAGGCCTTATTAGTCGCGTTCGGACTATGGATATTGTTGTCAGCGTTGTTTGGCAGCTTCACCTCTAAGGTAGGTCACGGTCTTGCCTTGCAGATGCCGCGTTTTTGGTATATATAATGACTAGTCTCGTCATCGCATTCAGTCCCTCAACGGATTCTACGACTATCCCATTCCAGGTGGCGTGGAGCCAGACCGCTGTATGACAACCTGGTCAGAGATGAGGAATTCTGCTTTCTCGCCTTTCCCCTACTCCGCTTCGACGTCCTTCAATTTCGACCTGCCCTCGAAGACTTTGCTTTTACTTTCCAAGGGAGGGCTTTCAAGCGGTCATCTGAAAATCACAAGCTCGTCCAAAGTCACTGACGTTCAGGTAAACGTAACCGTGAACTACTACAAGGCAGCCGTTCGTGATGTGGCAAGGGTGTGCTTTATCGAGCGCTCCGAGGGCGAGAACGGCGTGGGCATTTTCGTATGTCGTCATATTCGCGTGCTGCCGCCTATTAAACCGCAACTCGTATACAGACTCCACAGCCTTGGCGCGCTCGTACCCAGGCTGACCGCCTCTCCTTCGATGTCGAGCTCATTCTTCCCCTTACGGATTCTATCCTCCAAGTCAACGGTCTTTCTACCGACGTCAACAACTTCTCGCACGATGTGGGCTTCCTCAATGCCCATTTTAACGATCTTTCGCTGAAGGCATCTAACGGGAGAATTCAAGCACAAGTAAGCAGACTTGAAGAGATCCTTTATAATTCTGACATGTCCCCTATAGTCGCTCTCGGCTGCACAAGCAGAATTGATCACCTCCAACGCGCATGTTGCCGTCGAGGCGAGTTCGCTGACTCCATCACTCACCGACCCTGCTGATTTTCGAGCAGGCTTTGGTCGCTCCTAGAGCCTTAGTCAAATCGTCCAACGGTCGCATTTCCGGATCCTACGTTGTTGTCGACTCGCTGGACCTCCGGACGGGCAACGGCGCCATCGATGTAGCCGTTACAGTCGCAGAGGGCAGCAGTTCCAAAAAGACCAAGGTCATCACCATGCAAACGAGCAACAAGTACTCAAGTCCTCCTCGTCGTTGATGGCGATCAACTAACATCTTCTTTAGTGCCATTGACTACACGGTCAACCTTGGACCGACATCAGGAAAAGCAGACTCCTTCCATGTGAAGGCAACCTCATCCAATGGCAGGCTGACGGGGAACATCGTGTCCGCCCCGCTCGACTCGGTCCTCGCTGTCGATGCCAAGACATCGAACAATAAGGCTTCGGTCACGCTCCCGTCTACCTACGAGGGCCGTTTCTCGGTCTCGACCTCCAACGCTCCCTCCGCTGTCCAGCGCGTCGACACCCACCCGCAGGATCCAGCAGGCAAGGGTCGGACCCGGACCATACAAACTGAGGGTAATGCGAAGAAGGGTATCACGGGCTTTGTCCACTGGGACAAGAAGAACGCGGGTCGCGGCAAGGCCACCGTTGTTTCCTCGAACGGCGCCGCTACACTTTTCATATGATCTCCTGCTTTATATACTCGACGGTCTTTCGTCCCACTCTCCTTGATTTATTCCATTCGCACCAGTCTTTGTATTCTAGCATTATTTGCTTCTCTCAGCCTGTACTAATAAATGCGCTACGGCGGTAAAAAATAATCTCGGACAAGCGCGACGACTGAGTCGTGGTGGCGATTTAAATTCGAAGAATAGCGGATCGTGTGGCGGACCTGGCCGATACATATTGCGTCTTCGAGACCAAGCAGGCGCCCTTCGGCGAGGGTCAACGGTTCCTTGCGTTCGCAGACCTCCGTGTATGCAGGCACCAGCCAGCCGGGGATGTCGTGCCGGCGTCCCAGCGCGATCCGCTCCACTGCGGAGGTAATCAAGAACAGATGCTGCATCGCAAGCTCACGGAGGGAAGTAAACTCCCATCTAGTCGCTAAAGAAAGCACCGAAGTCCACTCCTCGGTGGACGTAATGTCTCTTGTCGCGAAGTTTCTGCGGCGAATATCCAACCGAAAAATGAACAAATGGACAGGAACGAAATAGACGATAGACGTACAAGGGATATAGGACAGATAGAAAGCGGTCGAAGTCGACCGCATTGACGCCCTCTAGGACGATGGGATTTTCGACCACCTCACCTTCGGGGCGCTCACCCACGACCGAAGGGAGGGAGAACATTGAGGAAAAGATGGCGGAATCGCGCTCAAAGAAGTACCGATGCACGCGATACAAATTTTTCTCGACCTGATAACGGGATATTTTCGGTTAAATAATCAACTCGCACGTCATTTGGATGCGTACCAGAAATATGACCGTACCGTCTCCGAAAAAGAACCGTGGATGTTCGTTGAACCAGCTCTGGCGCGGATCTGGTTCCACTTTTGGGCTCTCTTTGAGGGTCATCGTCGAGAAGCTTGTCAGGGATAAATATGAGGCCGGAACGAAAAGGAGCGCGCATGCCAATGGTTTGAAGGAAAGGAGAGCAATATTAGCACTGCCACCTCTGACTCCATATAGCTACCCGTCAAACCGCAAATAGATAGCTACCGCTAGAGGCTATATAAGGCAAGTCGTCTATCTCACCAATTCCTATTCTAGAAAAGGTAAGCGGGCTCCTATTTTCCTCCCACTAATCGGATTTTTATGTACAATTTGATTACATCCTTATTCCGCTACCCTACACACTATTCTTCTCCATGTTTCCAATATTTCGAACCGAAGATGAAGAAGGTTCCAATCGTCACATCCAAAAACCTAAGGACATCCGAACCAATCCAAAAAAGAATCCTTTTAAATAGCTAAATCACCCGAAAGGCTGACCGCCCCATCACTCCTGTGTTTGCACTCTCGTGAGAGGGTTGCGGCTCGCGCGAGTTGGCGACTGATTGGGATTCCCCATGGTCGAGCCCTGTCTCATCGGAAACACGGCCCTGCCGACAATCTTGGGCCTCGTCCATCCGGACTGGCAGAAGCGCCCGCAGCGGTGTCTCTGAAAGAAGGAATGAATTCCATCAGGGCCCAGATCTGGGGCCGCAATTCTGTTTTTGCGACATGATGACGGGATCAGAGAGGACGCTATGTAGAATGGTGAGCTGATATCAATAAGGGAGAGCAGCATTGTGGGAGAGCAGCAGGGGCATATATATTGGCGGGGAAATACACTCACTATCCATCACCTCTTTGGAGATCGCAAAGCAGGAAATGGCCCCTCGAGTTGTGGTACGAAAAGTGATTCGACGATGTTCATTTCCTTGAAGTGATAATTCCGCAGATTGACCTTTTTGCGTGCGGCGTATAATGTTGAGTTCCTCCTCGAAGTAGTGACTCTCGTAGACTGAGCCTGTCTTGAACTCCTTGGCGACGCATGGTTGCCTCTTTCGAGGGCCAACCGTGTACGTGCCCTTCCAGACGTTTTTGAAGGTGACGCGAAGATTTTCGTCTTGTCGATCCTCGCATGCGTGGCGTTGTTTTCGCGGGAGTATGACATCGTAGACTGCAGCTAGAAAGCAGTGTGTAGATAGTAAGAAAGTAGAGACAGTGCAAATTGCAATGTTGTTAAGCCCAGGCCGCGGCGCACGCTTGACGCTTAGCACTTATGATCCGAATATCGCCGTTGATCACAACTGAACCCGTGAACATCCGACCTTGGCAAGTTCTTGTCTTCCACCTCATCACCATTAATTCTCGTTCTCTGCAAGTTCTCTGCTCCTCTTCCAAATTCCTCAGCGTTATTGGACGCCAGGCTCTACGACCCGTTCTCTCTCGAGTTCATTTAGTCAACCGTTTGCTTAGGACTTCATTTTCGCTTCGGAAACTTGAACGTATTCCACACAATCAGGAGAATTCACTCGGGCTCAACGTACTCGCTCTCTTTAGCGGAAACTACCATTAGAATTTTTCCTTGCGACTCCGACCCCCAAATCTTGTGTTCTCATATCCATGTGGTGTGCTCCGAAACTACGGACTTCGCCGCAGTAGTCTATAAACTCGGAAATTTCAAGTGCCACCGCCGCAAGCGATAAAACAAGTCTGACGGGAATTTTTTTACCTTTCATTTGGGCCCGGTGCGCTCACGTCTGATAACCGCAGCTGGCAGACCGCAGTTGAAAGGCGCAGGCTCAGCTGACCGTAGTATGGTCACCGCAGCTGGGGAACATGGTAAAGATCCAACATACTTCAAGAGATCGGGGTACTGAACACCTCTCAGCTTTCATTCGTTCTCCACATGAGTGTCATTGACAATACCTCCAAGCGCCCCGCCACGGAGTCGACACCGCTATTAGGCCACGCCAGTGGATCCAGTGGACCTTCGGATGCACCTGAAGCTGGACCTGTCAGCACCACCCAGATCCTTTATGCCGTCCATCAACCCGTGCATCTCAATCGACGCCGTTGGGCATTCATTGCCTTCATAGCCCTGATCAATCTTTGTATGCTGGCTTCGCTTTACGTCGCAATGGTTCGCATTCTGCGCGGGGTAAGTTTTGCGCTACATTTGTGTGTATGTAACTCACGATCATGTCCAGCCCCCTCGGCACTATGAATACCCCATTCCGAACGATGTCGACCTAGAGCGCTGTGTAACTCGCTGGGTTGGAGAAACCAAGAATGACAACATCTCCTTCTACCCATACTCCGTCTCAACCTCTTTTGATTTTCCCCTGCCTTCGAAGACTTTGTTTTTGCTCTCGAAAGGCGTGTCATCGAGTGGCCATCTGAAAATCACAACCTCTGCCGAAATTACCGACGTGCGGGCGAATGTTACCGTACAGTATTATAAGCCATCGGTCCGTGATGCAACAAAAGTTTGCATGATCGAACGCTACAGAGGAGAAACCGGCGTAGCAATCTTTGTAGGGGGTCTTTGTCTCCATAATCGTGGGCCGCCCATTAACCAGCAACTTGAGCACAGACACCATCACATTGGCGCAGCTACGCCCCCGTCACCGACCGCCTCTCTTTCAATGTGGAGCTTATTCTTCCGCGGACAGAATCGATGTTCTATGTTCCAGGCCTTTCCACCGACGTGGACAACTTCTCACACGATGTCGACTCTCTCAATTTCGTGCAGTTTGGAGATATTTCCTTGGCAGGGACTAATGGCAAGATTCAGGCTGAGGTAGATGCTCAATCGTTCCCTTTGGTTCTCTCCAATTCTAATCCCCACGCAATAATAGCTTCTTGCCGCTGACACGGCGACATTCACCAGCTCCCATGCCGGTGTTATAATTGACGTGAGTCGGATTCCTGTGTCGTTAGAGTTGCATCTAAGGTCTTTACAGTCATTGGTTGCTCGAAGGGCCGAAGTCCGAACGTCCAATGGGCGTATTTCTGGAAGTTACAATGTTTCTGACTCGCTGGACCTCCGCACGAGCAACGCCCCCATTGATGTCGCTATTGCAGTCAACAGCAGCGACAACAAGAAGCCCAAGAACCTCGTCGTGCATACGAGTAACGGGTGAGCATTTTTTAAAAGATGTGAACTGAGCAATAAGCGCTGTTCAGGGTACTCCAATGCACCATTGACTTGGGGACGACCTTGAGCAAGACGCCGAGCGCATTCAATATCGATGCTCGGACTTCGAATGCGGTGTTACAGGCGCATATCGCCTCGGCCCCACTTGATTCGGTGCTAACTGTCGGTGCTAAGACGTCGAATCGGCAGGCCTCGCTCACGCTCCCGTCTACATATGAGGGAAGCTTCAAGGTCTCAACCTCTCACGCCCCCAGTGCCGTTGAACACGTCAACCCTAACGAACAAGACCCCGCCTGTGAACCCGATGGGAATTGCGATAGCCGGGCCCGCACCGTGGAGTGGTCGACTGTTCGGAGGAGTATCGCGGGAAACGTCTACTGGGATGAGAAGAACGCAAATCGCGGGAGGGTCAGTCTCACGTCGTCGAACGGCCCTGCTACTCTTTATGTATGATCTACTACTTTGCTATTATTCCATAGTTCAATATGTAACGCGCTGTATCTGACAATTATTCTGGAACGGCCATCGAGATCATAATATATCGTCGATATTTGTTCCCACGGTTCAAGTTACAAGAATGGTTGCAATTGGCCAGACTTTCCAGTATACTCGGATTGAAAGAAGTAGGAATGGAGCCGTTAATTTTCAGAGCAGGCCAACCAGCTGTAACTGCGGCGCACTTTAATTGTTGCCTATCCGGATTATTTCCTGCTATGTCCAAGGCCGCTGTTTCTTTACGGGCATAGTTTGCGCTCAGCGGGCTCGAAGCTACAGGAATCATGTGCGGAAGTGAAAAACGGGAGATTCACCCTCAAATAACAAGGAAGATCAGCTCCGTCGAGTGAAATCAAAAACATCGATGGATTAGGGTGATGTTGTGTTAACCGTGTGGAACCTGTGTACAATTGGTTGGAAGAGTGGAATTGTTTTCGACAAGTTTGCAGCTTTTTTCATCCCCATTAGATTTATCGCGCACACATTCGTATGACGTACCAAACGTTGCATAATTCATTCAAAGGGCCCTCCGGGCATTCCTGGAACCAAGGATCTCAGCAGTAGTTCTTAGTTTGACTTTGAGGCACTGGTTTGGGAAGCGGATGCGCGGGCGGCGCTCCGCGCCGCCGCGCCAACCGCCCAGACTTGCACGTGGTAATTCTATGAAAGGGGTTTCACTCCCAATAAGGAAATGTTCGTGTTACCATATCGGGACACGGATTTGCAAAAGACTTCTCGGAGACCTGAAACCTAAAGGTTCCAGGAAAATCCGGAAAAAAACTTTGGGCACAGAAAAAAAAAATCTTCAGAGCTCAGATTACCTCTATACTACATCAGTGTGTGCTATATGTATCTAGTATACCAATTCTGAGAGGAATAGGGCTTCAGTACCATGCTATAGCATCTAACATCTGGAAAGAGATTTCTGTGGGATAGAACTGACCATTCTATATAAGTCTATATAGGTCGCATAGTTCGCGTAGACCCGGTACTCGCCTAGACGCGTAGGGCAGTTCCCCAAAAGGTAGCACTGATAGACAGTGTCCGAATTTGTCCAGATCACCGGTGAGCGCCTGCATGGGGATGGCTCAAATGATTTCATCAACTCGAAACCATACTACATGCTGGCAGATGCTGACGTGGACTTGTCAAAATTTTCTTCTCCGACCACCACCTCACCATTCCTTTCCTGCTTCTCGCCTCCCCTACCGCCCTCATCTTCTGTTTCGAGCAATTTGGGAGCCTTTCAAGCTTCAAGCCAGGAACGCGTCAAGCCCCCAAGTATCTATATGCTCATGCTCAAGCACTGCTCGACGGCACCTCTCAGGGTGGAAAGAACTGGCAGCAAGCAATCACAGCAGCTTCTATCCTCAAGGCTTGGTCCTCTGGGTTCCAATCGACACTACCAGCCTCAATCCCAAGCCATCAATCAAGCTCCAGGTTTGCGGTCTTTTTGGCTCGCTACGCTTCCTCCACGACGGCCTCGACACCTGCCCGCGCAACTCTCATGAGCCACGTCCAGACCCGGATCCTTGCCCTGCCTTTGTATTGGTACCACATCCTTCCAGTCATTCATGTATATTGTTCCCATTCCGTGCCTCAGCTGTGTTGTATTTAATAATGAAGTCTATGAATCGCTATAATTTCATTCTACCAGTGCGGCGGTAAATAGGGAGCAATCGGAATATGGGCCGAAATAGGTAGGTTTCGTTGTCGGATTACTGCATTTGGCCCGCGTAGCTCATTTTAGCCGAAATATGCGGTTCTACGCGATCTATGTAGAACACTTGTTTCTATAGCGTGTCCCATAAACCCCGACCTCATACGCGGTTTATGGGCCTACGCGGTCTATATAGGCCTACATACAAGGTGCGGCTTTTCCAGATGAAATACCTGCGGCATCAAATTTGATGGCTGTCGGGATCTTTCGGCTGAAGGATTCTTGTCTGCCTGCAAGTGAGGTGGTACAGAATCTCTCTTCTTAGACAAAACTGCATAGTTGACCATGAGCCTGAGTTGGAACTTGGTGAGACTCATATTTTTTTAATGGTAGATTCATGTAATCAATTTAGGAACTAAAACTTTTGACTTGGACATAATTTCTTTGTTCTTGTCCTACAATCAAAACTTTCCAATTACTTTTAGAGGCTTAGTTTCCAACAATTCAAGGTTCCTCCATGTGAAATATGGGTCCAAACCACCCAGTATTGCTGATACCGGAAGTTCCCGACAACCATCAAAATTGATGCCGCGGGTATTTAGATGCTATAGCACGGTCCTAAAGCCCTATTCCTCTCAGAATTGTATACTGGACACAGATAATATACACTAATGTAGTATAGAGGTAATCTGAGCTCTGAAGAAAAAAAGTTTTCCGCACCCGAAGTTTTTTTCCGGGTTTGAATTATGCAACGTTTGGTACGTCATATTCGTCTGAACCCACTCAAGAACTTTAAACCCAAATGAATTTGTCACCAAACTCCATCGACGATGCTTTCACATCCTGCAGTGAAGTCGGCCCATACAAAGTTACAAAGCTACTTAACCCAGAATTAATACCATAGCGCTCTCACAGATTCTATCATTCAATACTCCTGGAGCTGCTGAAGTCTCGTGAGAGGGTTGCGATTCGCGCGAGTTGGCAAATGGTTGGGAGTCGCCATGGTCGTGCCCGAGTTCATCGGATACACGGCCCTGCCGGTGGCTCTGGGCTTTGTCCATCCAGATTTGCAGAATTGTCCGCAGCGGTGTCTTTCGAAGAAGGAATTAATGCCATCAGGACCCAGATCGGCAGGGCCAAAATTCTGGTTCTGCGACATGATGACGGGATCAGAGAGGACGCTATGTAGAACGGTGAGCTGATATCAATAAGAGAGAGCAGCATTGTGGGAGAGCAGCAGGGGCATATATATTGGCGGGGAAATACACTCACTATCCATCACTGTAGACACCTCCCTGGAGATCACAGAGCAGGAACTGACCGCTCGAGTTGTGGTACGAGAAGTGACTCAACGCCTGCATGGCCTCACTCCAAGCTCCTCCGCTGAGGGTTGCCCAGCCGGTGTTGCTGTTGAACTTCTCGAAGTTCTCGATCATTGGCTCGACGAGTGTTTTGACTCCGGTCGTCTCGTACACCCAAATCGAAGGAGTATTGAGGAAGATGTCGCGATTAATGAACCTCGCGGCGTGCCAAGCGTCAAGGACCGCTGCCGTCCGGCGGATAATGTTCATTTCCTCCTCGAAATAGTGATCCTCGTAGACCGAACCTGTCTTGAACTCCTTCGCGACGCATGACTGCCCGGTTCGGGTCCCGATCGTGTAGGTCCCCTTCCAGACGTTTTTGAAGGTGCCCGACGCGAAGATTTGAGATCTGTCGATCTCTGCGCGAGTGGCGTCGTTCTGGCGTGAATGGGACATCGTGATGCAATCCTATGGTGTGGGTCAATTCGCTTGTTGGAGAAGAATGAAAGGGAAGCGGACTTGGGTGAGGTATGGGGACGTGGTAAGAGAACACTCAGGGTCTTGCTGCGTGTAGTCTGTTTCTTGATCGAGACCCCGTGAACTCGTGTTAGCCATGCGGCGTTGAACTTTTCTTCATTTTTAGCGCCATATTATCGTGGGACCCACGGAATTTTCTGAGCTCCGCAAGGGGTCGTTCAGTCAAGTCCTTTCTTTTGGCGCTGAAGATCTTGCTCAACCGAACTTCGGGGGGTTTCGACCGTCATTATTCATATCGACCTTCTCTCTAGTTCACAACTGATATCAGTGATTATCTCAATTGTCTGTCGATCTGTTCGGTGGAACGATTTGTTATAACTCAGGAATGTGATGCATTCAAGTGGGAAAAATCGATTGGTGCGCGTACCACAAGCACCAATGACGCGAATTTCCAGGACTGCATATATCTTCAGTTTGTGACTAAACAACTGCGACACTGCGAACGTTCGCTGCAGTAGTGCGATCCCGATCCACCAAAACCCTATGTTGGAAAGAAGTGTCAAGTTCAGACCCAGATCTAGAAGCATGAGTCTTGCCGGTATTTTCGGAACATTCCGAATTTATGTGGTTCCATATAGGCAAACCGAAGTCTAACCGTGCCATCCTTTCAAGGGGTGGTCAACTGACAGCTACTTTCACGAGCTCCATTGCATCTAATTTGGTATACAATTAGTCTCTCGTAGGCAAACACTACGAACGACTTCGCCCGTGCCTCGCATATTTGTAGTTTACGATTTCTGAGGAGGAAGAGCTGTGGATTCCTTTTCCCCAGTAATTTTCCCGGCGAACTGCGGCATCCTACTCTTGTTCCAAACAAATTCAGTTCCAACGGTTAAGGAGACACAAATTTGCTCGAATTATCCGCTGTAATTTTGAAACCTCGAAAGCGGCGCGAAATGAGTCGCAAGTCTTGAACCATTACACATTCCCACGGTTCAAGATTCACGTAAGAGCGGTTGGACGACTGAAATCGGCCAGTCCGGCATACCTTGGCACGTATTGTGAAAAGAAGAAAACTGAGGCGAATGTGGACCCGGTGAATTCCCAGGACTGCCCAACAGCGCTAGTTGCGTCGAGTGAAGTTGGATTATTCGAGGTGATCATGCGTGAGCCTAAATCTTTACACGGATTATTTTCGATGAGGTACAGTTGAGGATCCATTTTGGGGCGGAGGGCCGTCCGCGTCTATCTAACGATACGGTACTAACCAGGCTAGCACCTATGAAGCTGTAATTGACTGTACGCCTTTAATTACGGGCAAGGCCGTGGATTTCGTTGGCAAGTCTTCAAGTCTCGAAGAAAAACTAGAAAACTACTACTTGAACTCACAACAAAGAACTCACACTCGTAATATGGCTCATTGAGAGAACTTGAGTACTTAACGCGTCGCTCCCAAGTCGCGTTCAGTCACCGACGCGGCTGAAGTCGGTCACAATTGATTGTGATGTACAGCACGCCAAAGACGAGTGTAGTCAAGAACGGCCAATGGATTACTTCAGGGTGATGTTGTGTTCACCGTGTGTAACGTACAGTAGGTTGGAAGAAACTGGAATTGTTTTCGACAAGCTTGCAGCTTTTTTCATCCCCTTAGATTTCATGTACACATTCGTCTGACCCGTCCAGGCACGCCCAAGAACTTGAAACCCAAATGAATTTGTTACCAAACTCCATCGACGATGCTTTCACATCCTGCAGTGAAGTCGGCCCCACAAAGTTACAACCAACTTGAACCCAGAATTAATATAATAGCGCTCGCAGATTCCATCATTCAATACTCCTGGAGTTGCTGAAGTCTCGTGAGAGGGTTGCGGTTCGCGCGAGTTGGCAGATGATTGCGAGTCGTCATGGTCGTGCCCGAGTTCATCGGATACACGGCTCTGCCGGTAACCTTGGGCTTCGTCCATCCAGATTTGCAGAATTGTCCGCAGCGGTGTCTCTGAAAGAAGGAGCGGATACCATCGGGACCCAGGTCGGCAGGGCCGCAATTCTGGTTCTGCGACATGATGACGGGATCCGAGAGGACACTATGTATAATGGAGATGAGTTTATGTCGATAGGGGAGAGCAGCATTGTGGAAAGGTAGGGGCATACTGGTGGGGTAAGAGACTCACTATCCGTCACTGTAGACACCTCCCTGGAGATCGCACAGGAGGAACTGGCCGCTCGAATTGTGGTACGAGAAGTGACTCAACGCCTGCATGGCCTCACTCCAAGCTCCTCCGCTGAGGGTTGCCCAGCCGGTGTTGCTGTTGAACTTCTCGAAATGCTCAATCATTGGCTCGACGAGTCCTCTAACTCCGGTACACCGCCAATCGAACATTTTGTTTCATCAATGTTGCCGGCACACAATCTGAAAATAGTTTGCGCAACATTTACACGTCATCTCCTCAATGTCTTGACAACGTTTGGGGCAAAACATGTACGCAACACTTTTATAATGTTCTGACTGCATTGTAGAAACATTAGTTGTACCCATAGTACAATTTTTTCTAATGTACCCGCTATACATCTAAAGGTGCCTCTGAGTTGTTGTACCAAGAGGATCATTTCTCATGCTACCTTTGCACGATGAGAAGCAGACACGGACCAATTTTGGAAGTGGAATTAAAGTGGAATAGCCAGATACTAGATAGTCCGTGCGCATCAAAATCCAAACAAGGTCAATGCTGGTGCGCCCACAAACCAGTCTTTCTTCTCTTTCTCTCCCCACCACCGCCAATGAAGCCTTTGGTCTCCTTTAAGCCCCTTCGGAATGTCGCCCTGCAAGCTCCGCCGACCAGACCTTCATTAACTCAAAGTGTGCCAGATGACCAACTTCAAGAATAGCGTACCCCTCCGCAAGGCAGAACCTGTCGTCCGGTCAAGAATCCATCATCAAAGCATTTCAAGCACATTTCTCGGAGTTCCACCCCTCCTTTGACCTCTTCTATCCTTGAGTTGCAGTCCTCAAGTCACCTAAACTCTTCCACAAATCTCCGAGCCTCAACACCATTTGATCCATTTGTTGCACTCAACTTACTCAATCTCACAATCACCTACCTCAAGCAAGAACTGATTGGGATCCGCAATTTCTCAAGAATAAGTAAACTGTCTAGGGTTGTCTGGCTCTCGGAAATCAACTTCTCCCTACACTGCCGCGGGCTTCAACACATCAACAACGGCAATCGCTTCCACAACACAACTTCTGCGTGCTCCCCGACCGGTGTCCGATGATTTTGGCCACTTCCCGCCCTCCCTCGTACCCTTGCTAGCAATCGGCTCAAGCTCGCCGTCGCCGTCGCCCGCAGCTGCGGTATTTTATGTACTGCTTGCAATTTACTAGATAGTGTGAAATGGATATGGATTTTGCGAGAAATTAATATTTTTTGTTCTTGATTGAATGTCGAAAAAACATTCCAGAAACGTGGCTGACAATGTTGGTCAAACAAGATGTTGTGGAAGGCTTGAGGATTTGACATTTTTTTATTTCAGCAATGTTCGTGACGGCATCTGTCAGGCACCTGGCAACGAACATTTTTAAAACATTCCTGCCAGATGGCGGTGTATCCGTGTACGTCCAAATTTCTGGGGTATTGAGGAAGATGTCGCGATCAATGATCCTCTCGGCGTGCCAAGCGTCAATGACCTTTTGTGTGCGGCGGACAATATTCATTTCCTCCTCGAAGTAGTGATCCTCGTAAACCGAGCCTGTCTTGAACTCTTTTTTGACGCACGGTTGCCCGGCTCGGGCCCCAGCCGTGTAGGTTCCCTCCCAGACGTTCTTGAAGGTTCCCGACGCAAAGATTTGAGACCTGTCGATCTCTGCGCGAGTGGCGTTGTTCTGGCGTGAATGGGACATCGTGCTAGAGCCCTGTGGTGCCGGTCAATTGGGCCGTTGAAAGAGGATTGTAAGAAAAGCGAACGGGAGGGGTCTTGCAAGGTAGTAGACGAAGAGAGCGAGTCTGAGCTCAGGGTCCTGCCGCGTGCAGTCCATTTTGATGCGTGGACCCCGTGAACTCATGTCACCCAATGACTACTCAATGTCTTTGAGCGGCGTTGAAATTTGCTTTGCAGCATTTTATTCCGGGGGGCATCCAATTTTCTGAGCTCCGTAGATTCATGCTCAGTCTCGTTGTGAAGATCTCGCTTAATTGGACTTTGAGGGCTGGACTCCTTCTGTCAAGTTCATTCCCCAAATCCTCCACTGACTATCTTTGTAGCAATTTTTCACAGCTTGGGAGTCCTATACATACGTCAGAAAACGATCATACTTCTGTTGTGTCGAACCTGCGCGTTGCTTGCAAAGTTGCACATACCGCACCGATCTTCCTTCCCTGATTTTCGAAGCTTTCTCATACTTTCAGGAGCTCAACTTGAAATATCCGAGTATGATTCGATGGTAAAAGGGTCTACGAGCCAAGCCAATCTGTGCACTTTGGAAAGCAGCGAAATCATTAGATCACTTGCATATTCCCACGGTTCAAAGTTCACGGAAGACTGGTTCAATGGTTGAAATTGGCCAGTCTGGCGGACCTCGGCACGATTATTGGAAGAGAAAATCAGGCGATTGTGGATCTGATAAATTCTCGGGCTCGTCTAATAGCTGTATCTAGTCAATTTGCCTAAGTCAAGTCGTTAATGCAGCTGGTCACGGTGTTGTAGTTATTTGAATCTGATCCAGTACCTGCGGGTGAGTACAATTTCGATTCCGTGAAAATTAAGGGAGAGCCCGTCCGCTTCTCCCATGTGGTGTAAGCAGGCTGTAGCCGATCGCCCGTTGATTCAGAAATTTGAAGGCTGGAGATTTCATCAAAAAAATAATAATCCTCCCAAGTGTTATATATTCCCGAATTATTAACAACAAAGGACTGACACTCGTAATATCGCTCATTAAGAGAACTTGAGTACTTGACGAGTCGCGTCCCAAGTCGCGCCTAAACGCGTTCAGTCACAGACGCGGCTGAGGCCGGTCACAATTGATTGTGATGTACAGCACGCCAAAGATGTCGATAACGACGATGGCGGCTCGCCCAGAGTCGCCTAAGCTCAGTGCGCGGGCGAAGGGCCCGGCAGTCAAGGCTTCAAACTTGAAGAGTCGCCAGGCTCACCATGCTCGGGCGGCCCAGGTAGTCGATACCAACCTGAATTCCTATGACCGGACAGATCCCTTCATGTAGCAGCCCATTTCTCTTCTCACAAGGTCTGCTAACGGATTGCAGGGCATTCAACGTCCTGCTCAAACTTCTGGGATCGCTGCCTTCTCGTATCGGCGGCTGCCAGTTCAAATTGACGCCAGAAGAGCACAAGTTGACCTTGCACTTACTCGGGGTTGTCGAGCCCTTCGTTGGCCTCGCGCCGTCGAGCCGTACCATCACCCGCCAGCCCACGGAAATTCTCGATTCGATCGCGTTCCATGTCGACGCGAAGAAGGACTTGCTCTCGCTCGCACTGTCTTGCCAGCGGATGCACTCCATCGTCTCCCCGCGTCATATGCAGTACCGCCACATCCGGTGCAAGGTCAGCTCGCTGAGCGTTTGGAACCACCTCATGGTTCACCGCTCCCTTGCGCGCAACGTGCGCCGGCTGGAGATTATGGATGAGAGAGCCGCAAGCACCGAGCTCCTGATACCCAGCGATATCCTTAACACTGATACGGACATGGACTCGACCGACGACGAGCTCGGGATGCACGAGAAACAGGAGCGTTTTCTCATCGGCGCGCTTGGCAAGATGACTAGTCTGCACAGCTTCACTTGGGCGTGTAACCACTCACCTATCTCTATCGACAACGTCTGGCCTACTTTGCTGAAATGCCACTCGCTCCAGGAAGTGGACATCAGCGATAACTTGGCGTTTTCAAACGGTGGTGACTCTAGTGATTCGGACTCAAGTTCTTCTACTTCTTCCAAGGCCCGTCGCCAGATTGTGGTAAGCGCGGGTTTCCTCACTTTTACTTGGTCTGTTTAACAGATTCACAAAGCTTCCCGACCTCAAATCGGTTGCAGTTAGGTCGACCAAGCACGCTTATGGATCCACAAAACATCCTGTGCTTTCTCGCATCGGTGGGATGCTAACCCATTGTCCTAATTTAGAAGTGAGTGTTTACCTGTGCAGCCTCTCCTGAATTAACGACTCTCGCAGACCCTCGACATCGCCTATTCGCAGGCCCGCAATGCTCCCAGCACACACCCGACAGCAGATGAACTCCTATTATACAGTCGTTTCCCCCGCCTCACTTCACTCACTTTGACTCATCTCCGCTGTTCCATCGTCGACGCACCCGCGACCTTTCTCTCCACTCACACGCAGCTGACGCACCTCCACCTCGACCTCGGCTCCTCCCTTCGCTTGACACTCCCGCCCAATGCGCTCCCTCACCTACGCGAGCTGCACTGCAATCGGGACGTCGCTACTGCCGTCCTCTCCTGCCCGTCCGACGTCCCGCGCCCCTTGGAGACGCTCAAGGGCGTCCGACTCGCTGGCCCGCCCGCACCGTGCTCCGAGACTGCTCGCGCCTCCGCGGATCAGCTCTTCCTCGCGAGTCTGCGGCGCTACGGCACGGACGTGCGCCGCATCGAGCTCGCCGGGTGGAGCGACATGGAGGACATCCGGCGCCTTGCGGAGAGCGCGCCGGGGCTCGTGTGGCTTGATGTGGGCAAGAAAGGCGCGTCGCGCGGCCCTCCTGTGAGCAATGCCGCGGAGTGGGCGCAGCTGCTTGCTAGCCTGCCTGAGCTCACGACCTTCCACGGCGTGCGATTCTTCTACGAGGTGTCCGCGACGGCGAGCGGCGCGACTATGAATTTGACTATGGCGGACCGGAGCCGCGTGCGCAAGAATGATGAGGTGGCGGGGGTGCTTGCGTGGAAGTGCGTGAAGCTGAGGAGGGTGGATCACTGGGAGGAGGGCGGTGCAAAGGTCGTTGTTCTTCTGAGGGATGGGGAGAGGAGGGAGGTGAGATGGGAGGTAAGAAGGGTCAAGGCGTGAGCCAGGACATCTCCTAACAACTTCTTCATATGCGCTTCTTAGTATGCTTCCCTATTTATTCCACTGCCATCCTCATGGATCTATGTACATGGACTTTAACTACAATAGCTGCAGATGGGTTTCCAGTCGTTTAATGCACGTTCGTTGACCATTAAAAATCCAGAATCCTTGGTTCAAGATTACCAATGAGTGCCGGTGTGGCGCCAATGGGAAAATAAAGCTCCGAAGACCTCTTGAGCAAAGAAAAGAAGGAAATATTGAAGAACGAATGACTGTGAGGCTCCAAAAATCAAGGTTTTTCAGGTGGTAGTTATTTCATTCACAGCCCAAGGTAGAGTTTGAAACATTGTCGAATACGACTGTTCCCTGGTTAGAGGCCAGCCTACACGCAGGGGCCAATCGCAGGGAACTGAAGGCGTTGACCAAGTTCTGGAGAGACTGGGAAGTTATGAAACGCCGAAGCCCCACATACCGTTCCGCGGAGACGCATTTCGTCGGGAGACTCTATTTTTGAATCCCCGACCGGGTTCCCAAGGAGAGGAAAGCTATGTCGACCTCGAGATGCATCGGGAAGTCCCGTCTCATCGTCGAGTTATCAAAAGGAACTGCACACCAAGGGACGCGAGGATAAAATATGCTAGGATGATGCTGCCCCTGGGTGAACACAGAGTCGTCGTACCAAAATTTAATCTCCGCACGCACTGCAGTCTGCATTCTTTCTGCCCTGAGAGAAAGAAAAGAAAGGAAGATTGATGGACTACCCAAAATGGACTGGTGCGCGGCCGCTGACGACGTTCCCTTCACGCGTCTCTTTGCACACCACCATCTCCCTCCACTATGTCAAGAAAACCCACTGTTCTCGTTCTTGGGGCAACCGGTACGATCTTATAAGCTCTGCAAAATTCGCGTTAAAAACCTTCAAAGGTTTCACTGGAAAGCTCATAGTCGAATATCTCGCTGGCCACAGAGACAGTGCAGCCTTTACTTTGGCGCTTGGCGCCCGCTCCAAGACCCGCTTGGACGCTCTAGTATCTAGCCTTGACCTTGGAACGGCGGTGGAGCTCCACGTCGTTGATACGACGCGTCAAGACCAACTCGAAGCTGTCGTGAAGACTGCGACCGTCGTAATCAACACGGTTGGGCCTTTCCATCTCTGGGGCACGCCAGTGGTGCAGTAAGTTCTGTCCGCGGTTTTGGTATCGTTGTGAAGCTGAAATGTTCCTAGAGCATGTGTTAAACATGGCGTTCACTGTGCGTCTCGGTTGCTACTATTCATATTTCCCCCCAATTCTTCGCAGACGTCGATCTTACGGGCGAGACACATTGGATCAAGCGTATTATAACGACGTCTGTGCGGTTATTTTCGTTTTTTGGCACAAGCTGAAATGCCATTCAGGTGCCACTACGCTGCAACTAAAACCGGAGCCATTATCATCCCGTCGTGCGGCGTGGACTCTCTACCGGCTGACATTGTGGCGTACATCTCCAGTAGAACTCTCCGCAAGCATTCGGGCCAGCCCGTAAATATTGACACCTCGTTGTCCGGATATTCCCTGCGGGGCGGAACGTCTGGCGGCACAATAAACACAGGTATCGTACTCATCGAACAGGTCCCCAAAGAGGAACTGCGTGTGTCGAGCCAGGAATATTCAATCAGCCCTTGTAAATGACACTATTCCTGGTGACCGTGAGGCAGACTAATTAATTGTACTCAGCTGTTGGCACACCCTCACCTCGGCCGCCGCTTATCTACCGCCTATTTCTCCCGGACACCGGCAAGACCCTCACAGGCGCATTCTACTTCATGGGTCCCCCGAACCGCGCGGTCGTCCAGCGCTCCTGGGGACTGCTTGAGGCAGAGGCCGCACAAGACAAGTCGTACCTTCACTACGGCCCCGCATTCAAGTACGACGAGTTTTGGGTAGCGGGCGGGCGCGTCCGCGCCCTGCTGTTAACGTTCGTCATGACGGTCGGCCTTGGAGCCATGCTTATCACCCCAGTATGTGCTGTGTCTTTATGCCTCTGTGCGCTAACAGCGAGCTGGAATCTAGTTCCGGTGGCTGCTCAAAAAAGTGCTCCCCAAACCTGGCGAAGGCCCGTCCGAATCGTGTGTCTCGCGGATCTTGCCACTAGACGCGAAACGCCGCTGACGTCAATTTTTGCAGGGTGCGGAATAACGGGTACATGAAAGTCACGAACCTCACCACCGCCGTCCCTTCGCCTGGCCGCGCTGCCCCGCTGCAAGTCAAGACCATCATGGTCGGGCAGGGCGACCCAGGATACAAGCTCACATCTGGTATGGGCCTTTTATCTTCCTTGACACGTCCAGCCAGTTTACCACTCCCACAGCTATGATCTCCGAGGCGGCATTGTCGCTGGCGTTGGCCGCCCGCGATGCGCTCCCCGCGATCGGACGCCGCGGCGGCGTACTGACGCCTGCAACGGCGCTGGGCGATGTGCTTGTCGAACGACTGGCGACAAGCGGGCGAATCACGTTTGAGAGCAATGTAGTTAGTGTGCGGGGTCAGGAAGGGAAGAAAACCGTTTGAGTACTTTAAGTTAATCTTAATTTTCTTATATACTAGCGAGGACGGCGGAATGTTCTTGCGATTTCCTTTTCGAAAATCCAGCCAACTAAATACATTTTGGTAGAATCCAATAATTTGCCCCTCTTCGCGTACGTTGCTATCCTAGAGCCGGCATCAGAGCCGGCGCATTTATTCACCAAGTAAGTAGCGCGGGACCTGTGAGGAAAGGTCAGTGGTCGCCGGAATACAATATGGTTTCACATACAAGCGTCAAGTCCTTCAAGAATCGAGAATTATGCTCATTGGGAACAAGCTGCTTTCAGAACACGAGAACAGCAATCGTTCTTGCTCTTGAAGCTCTGTGAACTGCATAACCATCCCGGGATCCAGTTCGCGGGAGTATTCTGGATACCACCGGATGTTCACCTCGAATGGGCCCTCCTCATTCCGCCCCGGCTCTAGTCGAGATAGCACAAAGTCACGATATAGAGTGTCGTCAAATTTGAGCAAAGTATGAGTTTCCAGGAAACTGAGTTTCGGAACCAGACATGTGGATTCAGGCATCCAGGTGAGGAGCTGCAAGAGAGAGTCGCTGATCAACACCATACATCCCTCTTCGTTGTCGACCACCCTATGGTCCGAGATGGTCAAATCGGTTATTAAAGGAAGCTCGGGCAGTGTTTGGAGGAGTTCAGCTTCGGTGATGAGGACGGACTCGAGGTCCAGACACTTGAGATGGGCGTGAAACGATGAACGATGGGAGAGGGCTACGAATTCCAGGTGGGGCCAGGGCAATGGAAAACATTGGTATTTGTTGCCTAAGATCTGCAGCTTGTTGAGCGAGGGCAGCGTAAGGCCAGTGGCGAATTTTTTCAGCATGGGCTCCGCCTCGTCTGTATGGGATATACCTATCCCAAGTAGAGTGAGGGAGGACACATGCGATGTTATTGGTGGCGAATTGATATCCGCCAGGAAGTCGCCGTCAGAAACCTGGACACCGATGTGGCAGCCGGTCGCGTGCGAGAAGCGGGCCATTACGGAGAACAATTCGTCTAGGTCCTGAGGCAGCACGTCCATGTATGCAAACAGCTCCAATTGCTGCAAGGGCAGTTCGGCGAGGGCAGTGACACTTCCAGAGTAACAAAGTTCCCTCAGTAAGGGTGCCGCGGTGAAGTAGGATGTCACTTCCGTTGCGATGGATTCCCATGCGAAGCCGTGGAGGCCGATCTGGAGAGATTCGAGGAGGGGAAGGTTGCCTCGCACGCTAGAGAACGCTCTTAACTGGGGGTTGAGATTGGCTGAAAGCGATACCGTTCTCCACCGTCGAGAGGACCGAGCGAGAAGGGGTATGAGCGCCAAGACATCGTGGTCATATGGGCCCCGCATTTGGATCCATAGATGCAAAGGACAATCATTCCCGCGTTCGAGAGAAGATTGCAAGATAGGCATCATGCACCCTCGGCTAGGTCCATCCCACAGCAGTGAATTTACGCCCACGACAGACCACAAAAACGGCGTTCCCATGACAAGGCGATGCCAGCGAGAGCACACCTCCGAGAGTCGCAGCAAATCCACATTGGCCACGCGGGAAAGTTCCTCTTCATTTGAAAAGCCAAATGAGAGGGACGACATCATCCCATTTGGAATTTCTGGAAGGAAAAAAGCGAATATTTCGGTCAAGATTTCGGACGGTAGTCGGCGGATTGGGGAAATGGTGTAGCGGCACAACCGCAGATAATCCTCCACGAGAGCGCGGTTGTGCTTCGTTTGTTCGAGGATCGCTTCGAGCCGGGATATCTCGACATCGTACCGTTCAATTTCGGCTGGTGAAGACGAAATGATCTCCTGGCAATGGGATGCCTGGACATGGGTGGGGTATTCGTTGGAACGCAGGAGTTTGTGTAATTCCTCCTGCTTCAGTTGTGGAAGAATGGAAGATTGAAAAATAGGTATCCCGCACGAGTGGCACGGGTCCCGTTCTGAACGTCCTTGTGGGGTGGACGCGCGCGACGGTGACATTATAGTGGGGTCGAAAGAACTGAATGTCGCCAAAAGCGGGACTTGAAATGCGGCAACCGGCCCGGCGCGCTAGCACAGTGTCACTTACTTAGCCCAGGCTGCAGTGGTAAAGGATAGAACAAAAACTCATGAAAGGACGAAAAAGGATGTATTATCTGACGAAAGAGTGTGCTATCGCCTCGTAGAGGTATATTGTAGGTTCCGCTAAGTTAAATGAATAAAGTCAACGAAAGGTATAATTTCGGAGGTCGTTAATTCGATGGATTAAAGGAACGATAGGGTTTCGCACGTCGCAGCAGGGCTCGCCTGCGGACGACTCGTCAACAGGGCACGCTTGCAAAAAGTTCGCGCAAGGAAGGCTCCAATGGAGGGTCGCATCGGTCCAGATCGAGAAACGACGCCAAGTAATATCTGGGAAAAGGCGTCTGAAGGAAAGACGAAGATAAGCAAAAGAAGATTGGCAAGTGCAATGGAGGACTCACAGAAGCGTCACCAGGCTCGCTGGAGTTTTGGAGGGCATCGGCAGATGTGGGGATGGATGGAGCCGGCTGCAGCCGGGCAAGGCATACATCCATAAATGTGTCCATGGGCGCGGCGAATAGGTCCTTATCCATGCCCCTCAGGGAGGCTTCGTCGACGAGGAAGAGGTTTTGCTGCACTTGTGGTGAAACAATGCGTTCGAGTTCGGCGCGAAACTGGGCAACCGAGCTCTCAGAGTAACGCTCGTCGTCCAGAAGGGGCTTGGATAGGAATGGCACACGGGGGATATCGAAGGTTTTTTGGAAGGTTGGGGGAGGATGGGGAGAGTACAAGGGGCTATCGGGGGAAATGACGATGTATTGCGGGTCGTCGAAGGATACCGGCTCGGAGTCGGAGTCGGAGTCGGGCCACTCAGTGGTTACGCCCAAAGGCGATGAAGGGGGTTTGGGGAACTCGAAGCAAAGGGTTAGGGGTGAAGGGGTCTCGACGTCTGAGTCGGCATCCATCAGGATGCGGAATGAGCCTCCCAGATTTACTTCAAGAGCGCCTTGGAGCTAAGCAACGTGAAATGAGCAAGGTAGAATGAACTTTGAACGACGTTACAAACCATAGCACCCTTCGACTTTCTCCCGCTGGCCTTCATCGGCTGGAATTCAGGACAAATAGTAGAGTGCATTGTCGTCGACAAAAGAATGGTGAAGTGTGGGGGAAAAGTAGAGGTTATGCAAAGCGCAGCTAAGCGGGGGAATTTCTGAATGGGTCCCCCAAAAAAGCCTCCTCTTATAGGCTTTGCGGTGCGCAGTATAGGGTTAAAGGACTCCTTTCACCAAAACTAGTCATGTAAATTGAATATGCATAAAGACATGTAGGGGCAAGATGAACAACCATGAGCCTGATCGGCGTCCTGACCAGGCCCAGGAACTTTGAGGTCCGACGGTCTTTGGATGCCAAGCCACGTTTGCTGCGAACGAAAATAATTGCATTCAATGTCGTCGTCGCACGTCTTCGAAAATGGTTCTTTTGAGGGCAATTTTTCCTAGAGAAAGCTCATTTCTCCCTTCCGCCATTCTTACCACCTCCGCTAGCGCATTCCATGCCACAGCCGCTTCATCCTCCCGCTGTTTAGTAGCGGCCAGCTGCTTAGCTGCATGAAATGACTGATATTCCGGCGCATCGGCGGGTAACGTAGGTTTCCATTCAGGCAGCTTCGCAGTGTTCAGTCGCTGTTGCTCGCGCTGTACCAGGCCGGAAAGGTTTCGGGTAAGTCGATGCGAAAGACCGCGCGTTTTGCATGAGGTGTACAACATCGCGAGGGTGTTGTCAACTGAAAATTAGATTAGGAAGAATTCAAGACGTATTTACAAGGCGGCTACTCCGAAGATGCCAAGTTCGCAGCCAAAGTTCAAGCTCATTTCGGCGAGCTGTGGACAAAGAAGTGTTTTGGAGTTGATTTGTTACGAGGGCGGCATTTTCAAAAGCAGGCCTCCACAGCCTACGGAGGGCTTTCGCGCCTTTACTCTGGTGCAACACGGAGGCAGAAGAGGTGCGGAGGAACAGTCGGTATAGACTGGTGAAGTCGGAAGGAAGAGGCATCGGCAGAAACGTGATCGTTCGTCGGCGTTTCGGAATACCGCTGCTCTTTCACCGACAACGCTCACCTCTTGATAAGTAATACAAAGAAAAACATCAAGCACAAGAACTCTACTGCTACATATTTACTGCTACACATCCCTACCGAACTCTGCAATCGCATGAGGATTTGTTTGACCGGCACTGGCAGCAGCGATTCTGGATCCCACTGAGCGCCGGGTCTCTTTCATCGGATAAGCTGCGCACACCCATGGAGCCGAAGTTCTCCGGCTTGAGTATTGTCGGGCGGTCAGTCCGCATGCGCACGTACCCGCCAAGCTTTGCGTCCTCCGCATCGTCGCCTTCCCCACAACTAGCGAGCATGATCGACCAGCAACTCTCCACTTTCCCCTCGAGTTCTTGGAGCCGTATATTGGCTTTGCGGTTCTTGCTGGGGTCCCGAATCGCGCGGCGAGTCTCGGAAGACGGTTTCGACCTTGCGACCCAACGGAGTGCTGGTTTTCGGACCCCGATTACCGGCTTTCCACTGAATCGCACTGGTGATGGAACCGCGGTGGCCACTTGAGCTGTCTCAAGTTCCCGAGCCAGGTCTGCGAGTTCGGAGTCTGACATCGTGAACTCTTCTTCGCGTGTAAAAATGATTTCAGGCGGGGATGGCGATTTCGCGGGAGACTTTTACCGGTCAGTCGACAACGTTTTCTGACACGGACCAACTGACTTACCATCATGTATGGAAAGGGTGTTATAAGGAACGGGAGGGAGCTTTTTCTTCAGAATTTCACTCGTCGAACCTTTAAACGGTTCAGAAACAAAGCGGATCTTGCCAACCCATGCGTTTGAACTTTCTCTGCTTTATCGAGTAAATACAAGACAAAACGGCTACATAATTTTGGGCTTGCAACGCTTGGTGGCCACTCAAAGCGTTGATAACAATGCTCGACCACTTACCCGATTGGGTAAAAGCGTTACCCGCCATGGCCATTTTCGACCTATGCCACCCGGAGGAGATGGTATAAATAGCGGCGGTGCGGGCATTCTTCTTCACCACCCACAACCCCGTCCCCGTCACTGAAGCTCACTGCCCCTCATCTTTTATCTTCCACACCTCAATGACTGATATTGAACGCCTCGAGGTTATGGATTCCCAGAGGTTCGACTTTTCGAAGCGCAGGGTACGCCGGTCTTTCCCCAATGGCCGTGCCACAGCCCGTTGATCCATCCGTCAGACAAACAACAGCATGAATCTCAGTATTCAAACCGGTTTCAGTGACGATGGAAGCGATATTTCACTTTCGTCTGGGAGCAGTTCTCCCTTGAGTAGCACCCTGGGTGACTCCTGTGAATCATTGGCCTGCGACTCTTCTCCCGAGACCTGCGATTCTGCATCCGACTCGGCGTCCAAGCCTTTGCCACCCACTCCCCCGGGCCTCCTTCAGCCCTTTCCAGTCACCCCAAAGGCCGGCGACAGCGGCCAATTGCTCTGCCCGACCGCCGTCTCGTTCGTCACTCCCCGTACCAGCATTCACCCCATCCTGCGATGCTTCTCGCGCCCCTCCAGCCCGGCCCCCTCCCGTCCGAGCTCGCCGTTGCGCCCGAGCTCGCCCATCAACTTCGGCGCCCTGAACTGCTTCTCCAACGCCGACGCGTTTACGGAGCACGTCGATTACCTGCACGCGCAGCATGCGCGCGAGCTCGAGGGACGCGCGGACGTGGAGGTGCATGTGCACCAGGTCGTCGCGACGGATTTCCAAGTCGAGCTGCCGCCTTGGATTGTCCAGAAGGTCGTTGATCCCGAGGCCTTGCGTGTACAACGGACGCGTGATGAGCCGCGTGGATTCGTTTCATGCCCTTGATCGCGACCAATCTTCAATATGCATGCTCCCCATAATATCATTGTATTTGATACCGTCTCCCTCATACTTAGAGTCACTTGCTAATCTTCTCCCGTTCCATTGTAACATAATCTTCACTGTTTCAATAAAGTAAAACATACTTGGATTTCGGAAGTATGGCCAGCAAAAGCGTCTTGAACAATCTCCGCTCCCTCTTGATTCAAGCTTCGTAGAAGATCATGCGGCGTTACAGCCCCACCTTGTTCCGCGGCGCTGACTGGATTATACGACTGTGCAATGTCTTCGAAGGCACAACGGACTTGTTTGTGTAATGTGAAAGATCAGAACGAGGGGGAACATGAGCGTGAACTTGACTGTCGACGGCGTGGTTTGGGAGAATGCGAACGAGAACGCGCTTGTAGTCGGTGAACAGTACGACCTAGAACGGGAATAATTCGTATCGGCGAACGAGAGCGAGAACGAGAATGGGGTGAAGGGGATCGTCAAGGCGAACGCATAGGGTCTTTGTACGGCTGGGAAACCTGTGAGGGTATGATAACAGGTGACTACCACACAAGATCGGCAGATCAACAAAGGGGGTCCGGCTGCTGGACAACGTGGGGGATGACAAGCAAGGGAGAACGGCGGCGTCGACTATGACTTATTCCTCTGCGAGATCACAGGAGGACCGGTAGATCGCCGTCCCTGAGGTCGACGCACGCTGCGCTGCTACTGGTGGTACTGCGGGAAGAGCGGAGTTTGCAGAGCGATCTCTGTAGTGAGGAGCTTGGATGGGTGCGGTCACGGGCGCGGGACCTAGGATAACCATCGAGGTCCTGGAAGAGCAACTGCTGGACGAGCGCGAGCTCCCAGAGCGAGAGTACGGAGAACTGTTCTGTAGGCTGAGGACCACTGGACTTTGAGGTTCTATGACTCTGTTCAGCGGCCTGCGAGGGAGAGCGATGGACCACGCACCTGGACTAAGAGAATCGAAAAGACCCATGTCTTCCGGTTCAAGGTCGATGACCTCTGAATCCGAAACCTCCGCGGTTAAATCAGGAAACCCACACGAAGATTGAAGATGCTGAGCGTCCAAGTCTGGGCTGTGGAAAGCATTCACCAGATGAGCCTGAGCTCGAGCGGGAAAGAGAACGGCCTCGGTGTGGTTCCTCGTAATCCGAACCTGTAGAGCTCACGGGCGTCCAACTCGAATACCCTGGCATGTTCACAGTAGTTGGTACGACAGCATAAGAACTGGTCAATACGCCGGTGGAGGGTTCCAATGACTTCTGCGCAGCGAGCGCGACGCGCAGCTCATTGCACACCGCGAGCATCGCGGCGTCGGCGTATAGCTCCACCGACTCGGAGGTCAACCCGGCTGCGTGCACGGTCTTGTAGATTGCCAACGCGTCTGGCAGAAGATTGACGAGCGTCTTGGTAGCCACGGGTTTCTTTTTCCAGTACTGAGGATGCAGCTTCACAGTACAGAGGAAGCGATAGCCGCCCATTTTCGTGGCGACCGCGTTGAAAAGGCATTTCCAGAACTCGGGGGGATTCATGGGCTCAAGGTCAGTCATGGTCGAGGCTAACAATCAAGGTCAAAAGTCATAGACAGCCCCTATTACATACGTCATTCTGCGCCTCATTCAACAATATATTGGACCAGTTACTACTGTACATGAGCAGACAGACATAGTTAGACAAGCAAAAAAGTGTGCATAAATGTCTGTTTCATCATGAAATTCATTTTCAGATCGCCAGCTTGCTCGCAAACATCTCCGCAAATTTCTCCGGGCTGATATACGTTCTCAAGTTCTGGTAGATCTCGTCCTGGAGCGCCGCGAGGCGCACAAGTGCATCAACACCCAACTTGGCGCCCTCCGCGGGGGTGACGGGATCGCCGCGCATCGCAAGTGCCAGGTACGCGGGCGCAAGCCACTCGGGGACGTAGTAACGGTGCCCAAGCACGATCTTGTCCACCGGCCCTGCGCACTCCGCGAGCCGGTTGATCGCGAGGCGGCGGATGTCTTGCTTCCCGAGGTGGTCCGCGACGGTAAGGACGGAGGCCCATTCTTCAGCCGTCTGGCATTCATGTTTGGAGTAGTCCCTGCATGGTCGTCGATCAACGGATGCCGCGTTGAGTGCAGAAAAGAAAACGTACGATGGGTACAAAATAGTGAGGAATTGGTCAAAGTCTCTCTTGCTGTGCCACATATGCGTCGGCGACCCATTGGAATTAAACCAGAGACTCGTGTTACTGAAGAGGTACTGGTGCAGTCTGTAGAGGGTGTCCTCAACCTGGTATACCCATCAGACAGGTAATAAATATCATGGGGAGAGACATGGACGTACAATGATCGTTACATTTCCATCCGCGAAGTAGAAGCGCGGGTGTTTTGGGTGATTAAGAGGAGGCGGCGCACCCCAGGCCCTCACGGGAGGAACACCATACTGATCTTGAGGCGCCACAAATGGGATAGGTCCAGTGCCGCCCATGCCAGTATTGAATGGAGAAGAGTAGTTCGTGGCCCAAGGAGGCAAGTTCGGAGGAGCACCAGAACCAGTGGGAACTTCGGGGTACCAACCAGCCGAGGCGCCCATCGGCGGAGGAATCAACGGAACAGCGCCCGCTTGGTTGTTGCCGTCCCAAGAGTTTCCCCAAGGTTGCCAATTGGTTTGCGCAGGCGGTGCGTTCAAGGTGGGCATGATGGGTGTGCCATAGCTTTCAATCGACCTTGTCCTTGCTGAAGTCGATACGGAGGAAGCAGTGGAGGACGACGAAGATGTCGCCTGAATGACAATCACAGGTGGATCAGCGAGCCCATCGCCCCGAGTAACAGCTGGCTGGGGAGAAGATCTAGCTTGAACGAAACCTGGGAAAGCGCCAATGTCAAAGAGGGGAGGCTGGGAGGCAGTATTGTTCCTAAAAAACTGTAAATATAATTATTGTGTGAGCGAAAGAGTGACGAACATCTGGTTGCCGTCCGCCTGCTCCTGGTTTTCAATGCGGTGGAGGAACTCAACGGTGCGGGCGTAGTGCTCCTTTTTGTTCTTGAGATTCTCGGAGATCTCGCGGACCTCTTGCATGAACGAGGCATCGCCAATACAGTCGAGCTGGTTCGTGAGTTGGTCGAGCTGACTCTCCTGGTCAGCAATAATATTTTTCAGGGTCTGCGCGCGCTCGGTGAGGGCGATGACGGTGGCGCGGTTGTCTTGCGACGGCTGCCCAGGGATAGGCCCGGGAGTCTGAGCAGCCGGGAACAAGCTGGGTGAAACGACAACAGGAATGGGAGAAAGGCGAGGATAGTGGCGAGGAGAGCGAGACCGAGAGCGAGGAGAACGAGACCGAGAACGGGGAGAACGAGAGCGAGAGCGAGAACGGGGAGAAAAAGTTCGGGGGACTGAAAACGGCACGGGGGTACGAGAGCGAGAGCGTCGAGGCGAGATGAAGATGGTTCCGCGGCCAGCCCGGTTGATCTCCTGGTATACCGGCGACCTGGATCTGCTGCGGGGTCGGGGCCGGCGAGGAATGATGCGATGCGCTCTGGAGGGTGACCGAGAGGGAGACCTGGTGTTCTCCCGATATTCCCTCGAACGTGCGCCAGGATGGGGCGTACGCGATCTGGAGCGGGATCTGTTATGTGACCTACTTTCGTCACGAGAGATGTAGATATCGGCTCTTGATGGGCTGCGCGACAGACGCCTGCCAGATGCACGAGAATGGGAACGGGAATGGGACCGGTCGCGGATAATTACGGGATGTTGCGGCTGATAAATGGTTGGCGATCTGTTGCGTGCGAGGTTGGCATTACCACAAACAAGGCCCCTCGGAGGAGACCGCGAACGAGACCGCGAACGAGAACGCGAACCACGATGCGATGTGGCTGGGATAATAGTGGGTTGAATGACCACAGGCATCGGCAGGTGAGAGCGTTGGTACGGATCCGAACGGGGGGAGCGTGAACGCGAACGCCGACGGGGGGAGCGTCGGGGGGAGCGTGAACGCGAATGAATAATTACAGTGGGCGACCAAGAACGATGGTCTGTCACGGGAGAGATGGGACGGGGTGGCGCCTGTATGATAATGGGCGGCTGCGGGTTGGGACTGCGGGGCGCCTGTATGATAATGGGCGGTCGCGGGCTGGGACTGCGGGGCGCCTGTATGATAATAGGCGGTTGACTCCTAGGTGGGATAGTAGTCGTTGGCCCGTCATGGGCAGTGACCGACGCCATAATTGTGGCGAAACTCTCGATCATGTCGCGCACCTGCTGAAGCATGGTACGCAGCGTCTCAAGAGTAACGAGGAAGCGACTGCTGCCAGAGAAGATCATCGCCCGCTCTTGAATAGCGGTCTGGATCTAGAATGACGTTAAATCCGGTAATTTCACCGACACGACAAACTCACAATAATGACAAGCCTTCGTACGACGTCCTCCTTCTTGAGAATAGCCAAGAGCATCGGCAATTTACAGTCCAAGTCCTTACACGCCCTGTACAGCTGTTCAAGAACGTTGTTGTACTCCATGCGCTGCTCCGCCGGGACGTCTATCGCAGGCACATTCGCGAGCATCCCTGTCAACCCGCAAATCTCTCAGCGTTCGTTCATTGAATAATGATAATAGAACAACGACACGTACGTTCTGGGCTGTAGTCCTGTTTGAGCTTCGCGATGTGCAGCATGGCAGCCTGGAGATGCTCCCGAGTGGGTCGCGTTAAGCCAGGTTGTTGCGGCTGCTGTGGTTGCTGCCCGTCCATCAAATGTAGCTGCATCCCCGGGGGTGGTATCCCGACATTCATCCCTGGAGCAGGAGGCGGTCCACCGCCGAACATGGCTCCCCTAAGCTGGTGCTGAATCATCCCCGTGGGTGGGATATTCGTCGGTGTGTCATTGGCAATAACCGGCTGCTGGAGTTGAATGACGATCGGCGGCTGCGGCTGCGGCGGCCACCCCGCCTGCATCCACGGCTGCTGGTTGGCTGGTGGCGATGTCGATATCCCCATGCTCCCCATATTGTTCCTAGAAACGGTAAATATACATGTCGTGAGACGGGGAAATGACAAACATCTGGTCTCCGTTCACTTGGGCGATGTTCTGGACTTGGTGGAGGAAGGTGACGAGGCGGGCGTAGTGCTCCTTCCTGTTCTTGAGGTCAGCCGAGACGGTGCGGACTTGTTCCATAAACGCGGGCTCGCCGATGCGAGTGCGCTGGTTTGTCAGCTGGACGAGCTGACTTTCCTGGTTGGTAATGATGTTTTTCAGGTTCTGCGCGCGCTCGGTGAGGGCGCTGAAGTTCTGGCGGGAGATTTGGGGCGGGTGGCTCGGCGGAAGCCCGTTTGGGATATAATTGGGCATGCCGTTCAAGGGAAAAGAACAACCCGACGCGAACGTCGGCGGTTGGGCAACTTCAGGCTGTTGGACGATGATAGGCTGGGGACTGTGTCGACTAGGGCTCCGACACCTACGATCGATGACATCGGGCCTACTGACAACGACTTGCTGCGGCGGGATGACGATAGTCGGGGGTTGGGTAAAATGGCTTCGACTACGGCTCCGAGATCTACTCACGCTACGGGAGCGAGAGGGCGTGCGATCTGTAGGAATGTAGATCGGAGGGGCGCAAGGAACGCGAATTGGCGGGGAGGTAATCGGGGGTGGGGAGGGATAGCGTCTGTAGCTGCAGGAAGAGCGAGAGCTCGACCTCGACCGGGGAGGGATATGTGGCAGGACAGTAGTAGGGGGATCCGGAGAACGGCAGTATCTCCGGGGCGGGCTCCTACTCGAACGAGAGGGAGCCTGAGTGCGGGGCGGGCTCCTACTCGAACGAAAGGGAGCATGAGTGCGGGGCGGGCTTCTACTCCTACTCCGGGAACGAGAGGGAATGTGAGCGCGACGCCCATACACGCACATAGGCTCTATCGAAGGCGCAGGAGGAAGTGTGATGGGCACTGGGGGACCGGTAGCTATGTGTCCTTGGAGGATTCTCAAGATTGGGCTCCTGGAACGGCGCGAGCTGGCACTGCTGCTACCGGAAGAGCGAGAGTCCACAGAGCGACTGGGGATTGTTGCGACCCGGGGAGAAGAGCGACTGCTGGACGAGCGGGAGCTCCTGGAACGAGAACGTCGAGAGGGAACCACGATGGGTAGTGACGGAAGTATACAAGTTGGTGCTTCAGAAGAGAGGACTGGGGGACTTCGGCATTCGGTGCGTTCTGTGACTCTGCTCAGCGGCCTGCTGGGCGGAGCAATGGACCACACACTTGGACTGCGGGGACCGAAAAGATCGTTGTCGGGTTCGCCTACGACAGTGGGGGCTTGTAGGTCCAACGATAAAATGGGCGCTTGCGGGGAAATCTGGATCGGAGCCTCGAACTGGGGAAGGTCGGGCTGGGGGAGGGTCGGTAGGGGGTTGGTCGCCAGGAGCGCTTGGATAACGGGGTCGACGCTCTCTGAATTCGACACCTGAGTCACCACTGGATCAAAGCTGTGCTCGTAAGATCCAGGATTCACAATGGCGCTGCTGGGGGCGCCGTTGTCATTCGTCATCGGAAACCCGTACGCATATCGAAGATTCTGGGATTGTACGTCCGAGTCGGCCGAGCTGGGTGACGCATGTACCAGGACGCCTGACGACGACCCTGAACTCGAGCGCGACAGAGAACGGCCTCGTTCTGATTCTCCGTAATCCGAATAGTTCTTGGATGAAGCTACGCTGTGAGACGGCAATATCGTCGCTGACGACCCTGCAGAGCTCACGGGCGTCCAACTTGTCGGTATATACCCTGGCATATCTGTGGTGCGAATGAGCAGGAGGAAACAAGAGGTCGAACTCGGCTCACTATTGTCGTTTGTGTAAAGGATGATTGTGGTCAGAAGCAAGGGAGAACCCCCGCGCGCAATAGCTGATAAGGTGTCTGTAGACGCTCGTTTAGCGCCCACCGTTCCGGAATGACGCCGCTGTCGGTTTGTACAGCCTTTAGTAGCCCCATTCGTAGTCAAACCTTTCCCACCAACACGCGGGGAATGGAGACGACAAGAATGGACCGCAATATGACTCCAATCTGATACGGAGATGAATTATTATCAGCCTCGAGGTACAGGTGCTCTGATACAGTGGCACTGTTTCCGCCTCGGCGCTTATAGCTACTACAGCTTCCTTGGGCGACATCTAGTGGGCTCTTGGTTCGAGTCATACCCTCCATACCCTGCACTCTGTACCTCGCACTCTGTACCTCGCACTCTTGTCCAGCCTCGTCCGTACAATTTGTGAACTGGCGTGATCTGCCGCGGGGGCGACAACCGTTTCTTTGTCCAGACTCCAGACTGTCCGTTTCGATCCGTTTCTTTAACCCCGCCTGCACGCTGCCAAAACGACACAGCGAAACCAGCTCGTCCATAGCCCAACTTGACTGGCACTGTCTCTGACCTTCTTCAATCTCGTCTCGCGACTTTGTCCCTCTGTGTGGATGATTTCGACACTGAACATATCCACTGAGGGCTCATGGAAAGTAGCGTCCGCTTCATGTCGCCAGCGTCGTCGAAACGGTCATGCGTAACTCGTTTACGGCGTTGAAAACCCACTCAAGAAACCCGAATGTATTTCGTTTCCCCTCGCCCTAGAAACAGCTGTTCCTTGTACGGAAGATGTGGTTCCCCATCCACCACCCTAGAGGATACTTAAGACACAGACTGAACACTGGGATGCGAGAACACACAGTATGAAGCTGAAACTCGCGTTCCTCACCCTAGTCCTTCCACCCGTCCTCGGCGTGGGCACCCTCACCGTCGACACATCCACTGGCAGCTATACCGGGCTCATTGACCCCGCGTTCCCCAACACGCGCCAGTTCCGTTCCGTCGCGTTCGCTCAGCCCCCCGTCACTTCTCTGCGGTGGCTCCCACCCGTAGCTCTGCCAAATTCGACCACCCACTACGACTCGTACGACTTTCCCGCGTCGTGCCCGCAGTTCGTGTCGTCGACGCCGTCCGTCTGGAACCAGTTCCTACCCGGTAGCTTGATATACAACGGCGAGCAGAACAACACTTCCGGACTTGTTGGAGAAGACACGTCCGAGGACTGTCTGTACCTTGCCGTCTGGACCCCAGCCAATGCGACCACCAACTCCAAACTACCCGTTCTGTTCTTCATGACCGGCGGTTCGTTCCAAACGGGCGGCGTGAACATCGGGTGGCAGCTCCCCCCAAGCTGGATAGAGAGGTCCCAGGAGCACATAGTTGTCACCATAAATTACCGACTCAATATCATGGGTGTGTGGTCTGACTTGTCCATCTGACTTGGATCAAATACGTGCACTACAGGCTTCCCCAATGCTCAGGGGCTCACAGAGCAGAACCTCGGGATTCTGGACCAGCGCATGGCGCTTGAATGGGTGCGCGACAACATCGCCAGCTTTGGCGGTGACCCGACCAAAATCATTCAATGGGGCCAATCGGCCGGGTCATTCAGCGTCGACGTCCACTGCTATGCGTTCTTCGACGATCCCATCGCCCGCGGGTACTTCATGCAGTCCGCGACAGCTCTCTCGTTCCCCGCCTTCCCGGAAGTCGCGCAGACCAACTTTTCCTTCGTGGCCAAGCACTTTGGCTGTGACTTCCCGACCGATGGGGCTGCGGAGCTTGACTGCATGCGCCCCGTGCCCTTTGGACTGATCGAGAACTTCATCGGGCAGTACGGGGACAACGGGACGCTGCCTGCGCTGCTATTCAATCCCGTCGCCGACGAAAAAATCGTCTTCTCCAATTATTCCGCACGTGCCGCCGCCGGCCTGCTCTCCAACAAGCCTGTCATCATGTCCAACTGCGCCAACGAAGAGTCCTCGCTGTTCACGCCCTACCCTATCAACAATCTGACCGCGGGGCCGTACGAGCCGGCCGTGCTCGCCCTCGATCTCTTCCCGTGGGTGTGCTCCACGGCGGCCTCGACCATACTCCGCAACGCGCTCGGCATCCCCGTATTTCGGTACCAAAACGCCGGCGTCTATCCCAACCTCAACCCACTGAATTGGCTCGGCGCGTACCACGCGAGCGACCTACCGATGAACTTCGGCACGTACGATCTCCTCACCAACCCCGGGCAGACCACGTCCTTCGAGGTGTCGGTCAGCGTTTCGATGCAGGATCATATCCTTGCGTTTGTGAAGGATCCGCAAAATGGGCCGCAGACCATGGGTTGGGAGCCGCTGAATGCGAGCGCGCCGAATGGCGGGACGGTACTTCGGTTCGGTGCTGATGGGCAGGTGGTCCAGAATGTGAATGGCATTGAGATAGATGGGCCGTGCAACGGGATTGGGACCTATAATCAATTTCCCTGAAAACTCGGATTGCTTCCTGGTCCATTTCCTTTTCTCAATGTTAATGAATTCATGACTTGTTGGCGGGTAGAAAGAAAAGAGTGCGAATTTCTTGACGTTGGAGAATTGAACGCTAAAAAGAAATATCATGGTCAGTGCATTATCGAATTTGTCGTTCAACTCGTTGTGAACAATTGCCACTGTCCAAAACCTTGGCCAAAACAGGCAAATGATCGGCGTGTCTGATCCGGTGCCACTGGCCCTCCGTTCAACTTGTACTTCCGCCCATAACCGCGGCCTAACCCCATTCAAATCTACAGCTTCCTTGGGACGACATCCAATGGGCTCTTGGTCGTATGCTCCGAGTCATGGTCCGGACTCTGCTTTTTATCCAGCCTCCGAGTCGTAGGTTACCTTGGCGCAATTTGAGCGTTTGTTCGTTCCTCGAAATCCATCTTCCGGGGGCTGTTTGGCGGCCATGAACGCGCCCATAGTATCTGCCCATTCATCTCATTCTCTGCAACCGAAATGAGCATTTGGATGATCGTTCTGGTGGCGCGGGCAGAGATAATAATAGCGTGACCCGTTTTGTGTCCCCAAATCGTTGTCATGAGAAGCAAGCTCCATGTCAGCCGTGTTGGAGGCTACAACCAGCGTATGAACCTAGCTATCTTCCCCCGCCCACAGGACGGCACACAAACCGGCTCGTCTATAGCTCAACTTGACTGACAGCTGTCTCCAACCTTCTCGTTCCGCCACCCCGTGTGGATGATTTCGGCACTGAACATATCCACTCGGGTGTCATAGAATCGTGGCGTGCGTCATGTTCGAAGCGGTCATGCGCAAGTTGTTTACGGCGTTCAAGACCTCCTCACAGTATTTCGTTTTCCCTCGCCCTTGGAACAGCTGTTCCTTGTGCGGAAGATATGCTCTCCGACTCAGTCATTTGACCGCCCTGGAAGACACTTAAGACATCGACCAAACACTAGTCTGCGAGAACAGACAGCATGAAGCTGAAACTCGCGTCTCTCGCCCTAGTCATCCCATCCGTCCTCGGCGCGGACACCCTCACCGTCGACACATCCACCGGCAGCTACACCGGGCTCATTGACCCCGCGTTCCCCAAAACGCGCCAGTTCCGCTCCGTCGCGTTCGCTCAGCCCCCCGTTACTTCTCTGCGATGGCTCCCACCCGTAGCTCTGCCAAATTCGACGACCCACCACTTCTCCTACAACTTTCCCGCGTCGTGCCCGCAGTTTGTGTCGTCGACTCCGTCCGTCTGGAACCAGTTCCTAGCTAAAGGTAACTTGATATACAACGGCGAGCAGAACCACACTTCCGGGCTCGTTGGTGAAGACACGTCCGAAGACTGCCTCTACCTTGCCGTCTGGACTCCAGCCAATGCGACTATCGACTCCAAACTGCCCGTCCTCTTCTTCATGACCGGCGGTGGGTTCCAGACGGGCGGTGTGAACATCGAATGGCAGCTCCCTCCGAGCTGGATAGAGAGGTCCCAGGAACATATAGTTGTCACCATAAATTACAGACTCAATATCATGGGTGTGTGGTCTGAACTTGTTTATTTGACCTGAATCAAATACGTGCACCACAGGCTTCCCCAATGCTCGGGGGCTCACCGAACAAAACCTCGGGATCCTGGACCAGCGCATGGCGCTTGAATGGGTGCGCGACAACATCGCCAGCTTTGGTGGCGACCCGACCAAGATCATCCAATGGGGCCAATCGGCCGGGTCGCACAGTGTCGACGTCCACTGCTATGCGTTCTTCGACGACCCCATCGCCCGCGGGCACTTCATGCAGTCCGGAACAGCTCTCTCGATCTCCCCCTTCACGGACATGGCCCAGACCAACTTTTCCTTCGTGGCCAAGCATTTTGGCTGCGATTTCCCGACCGATGGAGCTGCGGAGCTCGACTGCATGCGCCCCGTGCCCTTTGCACTGATCGAGAACTTCATTGGCCAGTACGGGGACAACGGCACGCTGCCTGCGCTCTCATTCAACCTCGTCCCCGACGAAAAGATCGTTTTCTCCAATTATTCCGCACGCGCCGCCGCCGGTCAGCTCTCCAACAAACCCGTCATCATCTCTGACTGCGCCAACGAGGAGTCCGCGCTGTTCACGCCCTATCCCGTTGACAATCTGACCGCGGGGCCATATGAGCCAGCCGTGCTCGCCCTCGACCTCTCCTCGTGGGTATGCCCCACCGCGACCTCGACCGTCTTCCGCAACGTGCTCGGCATTCCCGTATTCCGGTACCAAAACGCCGGCGTCTATCCTAATCTGAATCCGCTGAAATGGCTCGGCACGTACCATGCGAGCGACCTGCCGATGAACTTCGGCACGTACGGTCTCCTCACGAACCTCGGGCAGACCACGCCCTTCGAGGTGTCGGTCAGCGTTTCGATGCAGGATCACATCCTTGCGTTTGTCAAGGATCCGGAGAATGGGCCGCAGACCATGGGTTGGGAGCCGCTGAATGCGAGCGCGCCGAATGGTGGGGCGGTACTTCGGTTCGGTGCTGATGGGCAAGTGGTGCAGAATGTGAATGGCATTGAGATAGATGGGCCATGCAAAGGCATTGGGACCTATAATCAATTTCCCTGATGTGATTCATGGCCAAGTTGTATCGCCTACCTAAAATTTGGATTGCTTTATCATCTATTTTCCTTCAATCCCCTGAGTGCTTTACTGAATTCCCAACTTCTCGAGTAGTAGAAAGACCGGACCCAAATGTCCTGCGGATGCGAAGCGGAGTTGGACGTTGAAAGATATATCATTAAGGACATTAACGAATTCAAGTACATTAAACGTCGTTCATTTCTATCTATTCGTGGATGTCATTAATAAAATGGGAATAGTACACCCGACGGGAAAACACATCAGCTGTGCGGGCGTGTATTGGAGGGTCATGCTCTCCGGAAAAGGTGAGAAGCTCTGCGCGGGAGTCCCCGCGCATGTACGAGACCATTTGTAAGTCGGTAGGGTTGGACGCGAGCCTTTGCAATCCGGCGGCGACAGAGGTCCACCACCACCTGATGGAGCCAGCAGAGCGTCGAGAAGGGGTTGGTGTTGAGGACAGACACCACACAAAAAGCATTCATGGTGTGCCGAGTGAGCGGCCTGCCTTTGGTCTGGAGCAGCCTCTCTTCTCGATACGCTGGGTGCAGCCCCTCGTCGACGAGCTCTGCTTGGAGTTGGAGAGTTCGCAGAGGTAGAGAGCGTTTGAAATCGGACATGAAGAGCACTGCCAGTGCGTCTATTCCCAGATGGCGGATTCCGTGAAGTAACGGGGCTGGCACCTGCTGCTGTACGATTCGATCTCGATGCGGACGCATCAGCTAGTCGTGGCGTCGACTGCGCTCGCGTTGAGTGTGGATTATCGTGATAGAAATCTACGGAATTTTGGCGAGGTGGCTGAATGGAAGGTGAAGCCTGAGGAGGACTCGGCGCCGTCATTTCAGGACTTCGAGGTGGTGTTTCCTGGCTACTTGCAGCAGTGACTGTTGACCAGTTCTGAGGAGGAGCCCTCCGTCTGAAAGGTGCCACAGGAGCATCAGCCGTTGTCCAGAACTCTGGCAGCGTGGTCGTCCAATTTGGTACGCTCGCCAGCGGAACCCAAGGAGGTGACGAGATAGTGTCTGGCGCAGTGTTCGTCAACTGGCCTTGTAAAGGAGGGGGCGGATTTCCATGAGAGACATCGGGGAGCGCGGCGTCTGCATTGAAAATGTCACGGAGATTTTGCCGGTACGCAGCGGCACCATAATTCGAGCCATAATTCGAAGGCCGCGGCGAGTCTGCAAGCTGAATGTGATAGTAATCTGGCAGGGGAATCGAATGATACGTCTCTCTCCGAGATCCTAAAGGAAGACGATCAGCTCTACTCCACCAAAATCGGTTAGCCATACCGCAACAAAGTCGAGAAAATATCCCAGCATATTTTGTTTCGAGGATTGGCGCTAGAAACCGTTCACCACGAGATATGATACAAATAGAAACTGCATGAGGCAAGTCTTATCAGGCGGAGAATACAAGCACCGGTAGTGTGTGGCCAAAGGACATGAATAGGACAATACACTGCGATGGTATCATGGTATCAAGATGGAGATGCAAGAAGTTGATTGAATAGTATTGTTTTAGAATTGCAGACAAGACCATTAGGTATGGAGGGAGACACAAGAAACTTTGAGAACAATAGTCGTCGTTTGTGGGTCCTTGTGGGCGCGCGCGTTACTTACGCGTTGAATCGAGGTCGCTCGGGATACTGCTGCTTCAATTGCTTTGGTAGGTTTTCGTGAGCTGCTTCCTCGAGGTCCTGCAGAGCCAATTTTGATGGTTGTGGTCGTGGTCAAGTTGAAGTTCAGACGCAGCCGAAACACGTTCGCTCACATCACGAGGAGTGTGACGAGCGTGACCCCTTGATGGAGCCTTGTTTTCCGTCTCCGCTTAGTACCGCGATGGTCCGTGATTGCTCTTGTTCCTGTGGCCATCCGTGGCCTTGGAGATGCCATTGTTAGCCCGTTATAAGACTGCGTCCTTGTCTGAGAGCACAGCTCAATCGTTCCTTTGTCTCAAATTTCCTCGTGCCGAAACGCGTGTTGCTTGGAACACTTCTGGACAGATCTGGCATCGATAAGGGCACATTGACACGTATCTGAGCGTCCCCCTCGAGTTCCTTTACGCGCCTTTTATCCCGAAAACGATGCAGCGAACAAGGTGCAGACGATCCACTCCTCGCCCGGTGCCGCCGTACAACGGAACAGGCTTTGGTGAGCCCAAATTTTCAACTTACGTACAGACTGACTCACTGTATGCTGGTAAATCTTCCAGTTTATCCCGTACGACCACCCCCGTATTTTCCTGGGCTCCCGACGTTCGACGGGGCACCTGTCATGCCCCCAATACCCCACGCCGGCGTGAATCTGACCACCCCGTCTGCCCTTGCATGGCAGCGGCATCTTGCCGACCACGTTATGCAACCCTGGGCTTCGCCAGCAACCACGATTGCCTGGCCTGGGGAACCTCCTGTCCCCGTGGAGGACGGCATCGTTGCGGTACCAGCGGATACTTTACATTGGACTCCGGGGACATTCCCCCCAAAGCCGTTCGGCACTCCCGTGAGTGTTTTCGACAACCCTCATCCTTTCAGGACTCAACCCACGATTTGAAGGTCCCTCTTCACGTTCATCCAACACTCATCCCAAATCCAATCAACCCCATGATTCCGCCGCTCCAATGGGACATCCTCCATTTCCCTGAGCAAGCTCGGCTCTACACCGGCCGGGGTATACTGAAAAAACCGAACCTTAAAGACGACGTAGTCTTTCCGTCTTCAACAAAAATTTGGATCTGTGCCGACGAGGTGAATTGCCAGATCCTCGCCTACTGGATGCGCGTCTGGGGGCCCATCATTGTCGAGACCAAGAAAAGCGTCAAAATCATCGACATCCTCGACCAGGTCCACAAATACTTTAATAACGACCTCACGAGACAAGATCGTCATCTTGTTCGAAGCGCGCGCTCCGCACTCAACCCGGCACCGTACCATCCTCTGGCGATGGCGGCCTGGAAGCGTGCGGCGGACGCGTATCAGTTGAACGCCTATTCGGAGGCGACGAAGTACAAACGCATAGATGTGCTCGGAGCTTTTCGATGCTGGGGAGGGGTCAGACCGATCGTTCTGCAAGACGGGACTTGGCGGTTGCTCTTGAACCTGCTGCCGCTCCCGGTACCCCGGGTTGCATAGTCAACCGCTATACATTTTTTTCTTGGTCTGCTAACTTATCTTACATGTATTGGGCTCTCTGGCTTTCATTTCCGTCTTACTCTTTTGCTTTCTTGCTATCTCATTACTGTCTTGTTATCCCGCTGTAATCTCGCTCTATTTACGACCCTCCCATGTATTAATTGTTGTATGTTTGCTACGGTCTTTATCATCTGCGACTGACATAGGTTCTTCCGCAGACATTGAGACTCGAGGACAGTTACAACTTGTGGTCGGTGACCTACCGCGTTTCTTCGCATATTCGAATGTGCCTTGAGCGCGTTCAACCGATTGAACTGGGTTTGCTGCCGACTTTTTCGTCCCTCTTCGCTGTAGCGCCTCCACCAGTACGACTGACAATGCAAATCCAACATCCATAGATTGATATTCGAGCTGCGTCTTGCCGATTTACTGCTTTATTTTCGAACTTGTCCTAGCTTATCCTCGTGCGGAATTAACAATCGACCGCCATGATCCAGTCGAGAGCTGTTGTATTCGACTTTCTATCCTGTTCTCGACGTCCTTCCGGTTTCGGTGTCTTCAGAATTCGAAGTTGTTTTATTCTTTCTTGCGCTTTTGCTGGATTTGTGGTCGAATCTTGGTTGAGATGGCTCAAAAGCGCCGGGCCGAGGAAGCCGAGAAGGTTGCAACCGTGGGAATCGATACTGATGTAGCCCATATTTTCCCAAATCCAACATACAGGCGAAATGGTCCTTTCCGTCATTATTTTTACCCTTGGTGTCACAGTTGAATCACCCTCATCTTCCAGCTGCAGAATGGCACGCACGCCGGAAGGATGGGGGTTGCCGATGATCTACAGGTCTATGGTGTACGCGGGTTGCAGGTCTTCGATACGTTGGTTCTCCTTTCACTCAGCTCAGCGCAACACGGTGGTTCCGGTCACGGCTTTTGCAAAGCGATGTGCCCGTAGTACCATGAGATCCAGGCTGCAGCGAAAACATATGAGTACTGCCAGTGCTTCGCTTGGTTTGCCTGAGTTGCAAGTCCCAACTGACCTGCTTGTCTACACGGCGGATCAGATAGATGTGTTGTTTGAGCACAAAGGAATATTCGGTCTTCAAAACCTGCCGTTGAGAAACACATGCACAGATTCATTATTCAGATGCCTTCAACCTGAAATTGCGGCAACTTGAAGCACCGTTCGACAACACGAGGTTCGGAAGCAAGATGAATTTACCCATATCCACGGCATTTGTGAAGAACCACTGAACCCCATCAAAACCAGGATTTTGGTGAGGTCAAAGTTCAAGCTGAACTGGTGACGAAATTCGTATTCCCACGGTTCAACGTCGAAACGCGCGCGCAATTACTCTCGCAAACAATGGAATTTTGCTTGCCTGGGAGGCAAATTTCTCATGATCTCGCTGGAAGGTCAGGGGACCTTTATGAACTCTTGCAGTGTCGATTGATTCGCAGAATCGCGCTCGGTCACAGTAAAATCACTCGATTCGGAGTCGCAAAAACATCAAGTTGTGATTACTCCAGGCAAGAACTAGCAGCGATAATATAAAGACGATTGAACAGGAAAACAGAGGGAAATAATAAAAGAGACTCGATTTTTTAACGTGCATTTGGCTTCCGCGCGCAAGTGGGAGTAAAGCCAAATGCGCGCGTACTAAGCCCGGGGCCCACGGCAAGGGAGCACGGGGGTGTAGCAGAGCTAGCACCCATCCCCGGGAAGGAAACGACTTACCGTTGTACGCACCTGAATATATTGTCTTGATACTTGAAGCCTTGAGGTCTTGATGAGTCTTGAGGCGTCTTGAGGTCTTGAGTCTTGAAGCGTCTTGAAGTCTTGAGGCATCTTGAATCTTGAGCAGTGTCCCACTGAGGTCTTGAAGCTTGAAGCTTGAGGCATCTTGAGCAGTGTCCCACTGAGGTCTTGAAGTCTTCAGTCTTGAGGCGTCTTGAACTTGAAGCTTCAAGTTGAAGACTTGAGGACTTGATTGAAGGCGTCTTGAGAGGACTTGAGGACTTGAGGAGTTCTTGCGGTCTTGAGGCGTCTTGAGGTCTGGAGTCTTGAATCTTGAAGCCTTGAAGTCCTGACGCATCTTGAATCTTCAGTCGAGGTCTTGAGTCTTGAACGTGTTGAGGGAGTTTTCGAGTCTTGAGCAGTTTCCCACTGTGGTATTGAACTTGAAGCCTGGAAGCATCTTCAGCTTGAAGCGTCTTGAAGTCTTCAGGCGTCTTGACTATTCTTGCGCGGCAGTGTCCCATCGAGGTTTTGAGATCTTGAGGTGTCTTGAGGATCTTGAACAGTGTCCCACCGAGGTCTTGAACTTGAAGACTTGGAGCGCCTTGAGCAGGTTCCCACTGGCGTCTTGAAGTATCTTGGAGTCTTTAGGCGGCATCTTGAAGTTGAAGCCTTGAAGACTTGACGACTTGAGGCACCTCGAGAAGATGTCTCGAGACAGCTTGACTTGAAGCCTTGAAGCGTGTGGTGAAGCTTGATGCTTCAATTCTTGAAGAGTCTTGGACTTGAGACGTTCAAGTCGAAGCCTTCGACAGAAGACGGAATTCTGTCCAAGGCGAGCAAGCCAAAAGGTCAGTGTCGGCGGCAATGAAGGAGTTGAACAACGCACCTCTAACCACTCGCAGCACTAGACCCTCCCACCAACAGGACAGCGCAGAGCGAGGAACAAGGCGAGGGAGGGAAAGGTCAAGGAGAGGGGAAGAGAATTAGTGGGAGATGGTGGAAGTCAAGAGACAAGAGGCTGACGAACGAATGAAGGTGGCTGTGACCCTTTTAAACCCCCTACGGCAACTTCCGGAATTCCTTCGCTTACTTGGAATTTGGATTTTGACCAAGGCGGTGCGTCGAACTAGAGAGCGACGTCATTTTCTTATTGATGTCACCGCAGAAGATCTGCAAGGAAAATCTTTCCAAAGAGCAGGGACGTAGTATTACTAGTAACGGATGGCGAGATTCCCATTTGACTGAAATGTAGTGACAGAGAATACAAAAATGGCGCGACAAAGCAGGCTAGAAAAATGAGTGTGCGGTTATGGTGGAGTTCGGCCTGGGTGAGGAATCGGTGGCGGGAGACGCGAAGGAATCGCGTCGGGTCACATGACCGTGATTTGCGGCTTCGCTCTTTTCCGTCCACTTTGACTTTCGCCTTCGCATGAACCATCATAATACATAAAGACGAGTTCAATTTATGTTTGAAAGAGAGTTTCAAGCAGTCGGATTTTGGACCCTCGCCTTTATTGAGTGAAGTACGAACTAATTCATCTATTCATGATGTGCCGGGCAAGTCCAATTCAAATCGAATCTATCCCACTGATTCAGGATACACCTGCGAAAACAGTTCGGAAGGAAAGAGAATGAAAATCCAAGGGAACCAGCGCAAACCTCCAATCGCTCAAAAAGTCAATTTGTGGCTGAGCCGTGATACTTTTTGTTCCAATCAACCAAGTTAATCAGAATGCTCAAGTCTCTCAACGCCGTCCATGTCCTGTTCCTGGCTCTCCTCATCGCGTACCTGCACTCCCCCGCGCAGTCTGACAACAGCATATATAACCAGCTAAACCCAACGCGTCCTCCGTATTCGCAGGAAACATCCTCCTGCTCACCGCTCACCCAGACGACGAATGCATGTTCTTTGCTCCGACAGTTCTGGCGCTAGCGGTTCTGCAGCGCCCATCAGTCTCCAGTCGAGATCCCACATCCAGCTCTTCCCTCTACTCGTTATGGTTGTCCGTGGGCAACGCCGATGGCTCGATGGCTTGGGCGCAAATACGAGCTTGAAAGTAGCCTGGATCTGCTACTAGTAGGTGTTGACACAGATAAACGATTAATCGTGGACCACCCGTAGGTGCCGAATGCCTCGCTCTTCTTGGGAATATTCTCGTGGTATATGCAGCGACTTGCAAGACAATTTCACTGCTTACTGGGGCGCGCAGATTATTGCGAGTGTCCTCAAGGCCTATATCATGCAGAACCGTATAAATACCGTATGCAATTATGTCTCCTCTTCAGTTTTCCCCCAGACTCATTTCATCGTTTGTTGATTCACAGATCCTGACCTTCGACCGCGAAGGCATCTCAGGAGACCTAAACAAGTCCCTGCCCGCAGGCGCCAAGGCGCTCATGTCGACGCTCACAGAAGTGCGGCTCTTCACGCTAATAACGACGCCCGTGCTCCCAAAATATTCGGGTATACTCGCCCCATCCCTGGCGAAATTCGACCTTTACGCGAGCGCGCTGCTGCACTTCCTTGAGGCGCAGTTACTAGTAGCGCGGGTGCTGACTGCGCTGAATATATATGTTCCTCCCGCGGGACCAACACCGACAACGCCTCGTCCAGAGGTGATGCCTGTATTCGTGTCGAGAATAAAAGAGCACTGGGCCGCTGTGCAGGCGATGCGCACGCACACGAGCCAGATGGTGTGGTTCCGCTGGCTCTACGTCCTGTTCTCGCGCTACATGTGGGTGAACGAGTGGAACGAGGTCAGAGTCGTGTAGTTGTGTGAAATCGTCAGTTAGGATCATGTTCGTTGTACAAGTGTAGTAATTTATGGCCGGGTGTACGTTGGTGTGGAGCCACTTCGCTATCCCTCCCTCTGGCGGTGTCGGAATAAACGAGCGCGCCTGCCCAAGGAAGGGCGTCAAGAAGTGCCCCGCGATTGCCCTGCATACATATATCATGAGTACTTTGTTAAACCCCGCAGAATTTAAGAACACGCGCCACAATGCACCCCAGTGGGCCAACGGACTCAATACTTGGTCCCGAGTCGTCACCCATGCAACATCCAGCCACTGAATCTCCAGCGTATCCGCCGGTCCTGACACGGCCAAGGCACTGTTCCCTGCGTCTAGGTCTGTCCTCCCCCGTCGTTTTCTCCTTCCCCTTCCCTTTCACGCTGGAATCGTTGGCGCGAAGCCGGAAGTACGGCCGGACGCTTCGCAAAAAGCCGTATTCGAATCGAAGGTCAGGGACGCTGTGCAAGGCATCGCACGACGAGGCTTCTCTGCCTCGAGGTTTACGTGCTTAGGATCGTGGGCGACGAAAGGCGGATGCGACATTGCGCGTGCAGGTAAAGCGTAACTTTGAAATCAATCTAATGCTTCCGACGCGATCTGGGGTGTTTCCAAGTTACGATTTACAATAGCACAAAATTACACAAGAATCAGTTGAAGGTGATTTTATTTCACTGTGAATTGCGGCCTCAGGGTACCGATGGGAACTGGCAGGCGCAGTTCGATCAGCAGTTCGCTGAGGATCCGAGACTCCAACGCTTTTTATGAATATCAAGTCTTCTGTTTACACTGCGATGGAGAATAGTATACAAGAATAAGGAATTGCAGACATCACTGGAAAGACTGAAAATTCGGTGCGGACAACGCATTAGGCAATCCCTCCCATGGCGAAGAGCGCGGACGAGGCCTAGGTGGAGGAGGTGAAGGAGGTAGAAGAGGTGAAAGCGGGCTTCTATACATGATGTTGCACTCCAAGCCATTGTCGACAAACAACTGGATGCTCGGACGTATATCGACCTCCCTCTCCCGCTCGAATTTAGTTTGAATGCGCCTGAGTGCGGGTGTTCCTGAAATTATGAAGCGGAGGAGAGCGTCGTCTGTCACATGGCGGGAGTCGAGTAGAGTCAAATCCCGCAGCGCGGGGCAATGGGCCGCCAAAGTGACCAAGACCTCGTCATCAAGCACGGGCTCTGAGCTGGCGGCCACTTGCCACGGGTCCACGGGCTCCGTGATATGAAGAGACTGGATGGTGGGCGGCAGAGCAGAAACGAAATACATTAAAGACGGCTTGGTGAATGCTTCGGTGTCAATGCTGATGGAATTTAAACGTGGGAAGGCGATAGGGGAGAGCATAAGGGGGTCGATTGACAAGTCTTTTCCACCTCTAAATTTGAATTCCTGTAAATTCGCCATCGAAAGGTGGTTTAACAAACACTGCGCAGTGTGAAGCGACTTCTCGCCGAGACACCGAAGATCAATGCTGCAAAGGGATGGGCACTCGACGATGTCATCCACCACAAATCCGAGTCCGTCCTCGAAATCATGAACAACGAACATGCAGATTTGAAGCTTGGGGCATGTGGAAAGAATGTTCAGGGCAACTTGGGGGGTTTGTGGATGCCCCGTGTTCCATGCCGGGAAGAGCAACAGAGAGGTCAACTGATTCCACCGAAGCGGCAGGTCTAAACAATTGACGTGGCTCTCTAAGAAAGAAAACCTGGTGAGACTTGGGCCATGAAGGACACCCCAGGCTGGGGCATGAAAGAATCTGGTCCTGGTAGTAGAGAGCTATTTCCAAGTCTGCAATAGAGGCACGTCATTCTCAGTCAAGCGCGATAAGGGCTCGAGCGCGAACGACTGGACGGCCAAGCGAATATTCCACCATCGAGATGAGAATGGAATAAGCGCTTTTATGAAAGAGTCCGTGTTCAGAGGGGAATCGAAGGACCAATCCGGGTGACTTTCCAAAGATATTGACAGAGGACAGTCCCCAGATCGTCGTAGCCAGCAGTGGTCAACTCCAGGCGCTGGGCAACCAGCGGATCGGGAGCACTTTCGGTTCGACAATATGGAGTCGTGACCAAAGTTGTGGTTGTGAAAGGGAGATAGCTCTCCACGAGCTACATATCCGTCCCAGGAGAACGGGCGCCTCCTGGGCGCTCATAACACAATTCCGGTGCGCCGGGAGACAGGCCATGAAAATGTCTTCGATGGTATCGAGTGGCAATCGTCGTATGGGGGACATGAGGGCCCGGTGGGCGTCCACGTATCCCCTGAGCGTGTCGCGCTCCTCGGTGAGTTTATCGAGCGCCTTTTTCAGAACCTCGATTTCATCGTCCAAATGTTTCAATCGTAGACAGGGTTCAATCAAGAGGCTTTTGATTTGAACCAGCTCCTCGTCTCGAGGGCAGTAATTAGACCCCAAATGTGGAGCAAACGGGGAATCTGAAGTCATGGTGTAAGGAGGATGGATGTGGCGGTGCTCGGCGCTTGTCAGATGATCGCGATGGCCGCGCCAAGTATGTACATTTCTTCATTCGGCATCAGCGTCACGCCATTTTTTTTATTGCGCAATATTTTTTCTCATTTATCGAATTCTTTTGATTTTTTGTACTAAATTTCCGATTAGTGCCGAATGATCGAATAGTCAGTAGTCTTTTCTTTTGTGGATAGATTACACAGTTGTTTACAATAGTACAAAAGTTACAGGTTCCTACTTGTGCAAGAATTAAATGAAGGTGAGTTTATTTACAATCGCGTTCGCAGCCTAGGCTCGTTTCAGCCTCTCTAGTCTACCAGGCGTCAAGTCTGAAGATGGTCGTGGGCGGTTTGGGCGCAGGCGACGGCTAGTACGTATTGCGACTTTTTCGATGAGAGCTAAGCTTAATCAACCACTCTTTCCACTGGCAGCATCAAATTCGGTACATACAGACTGACCTTCACTCCGAGCATGACTTCTGTGAAGTATATTTTTTTCTATTTCCGTTATTCAACGGACCTGACTCCCATCTTCGCAGCACCATGGCCGGGGATTGGCAAACTTACTAACTTGGGTCTTGATAACATCGCGTGGATAATGAAATTAGATTTTGGGCTTGAGAGTCCTCGTTTAACGTTTAGCCTGAACGCCCCAGATAACGTAATTATCCTCCACGATAATGATATATATATATACAGTACTTTAGATATCTCAGACCATCTCCCCTCCTTCATGTGCCCATGTCAAATCCTGGTTCAGCTTCCTCTCGTATCTCCTCCGTCCCTCATGCAGAGCAAAGCTCGTAGCAGCAAGCGCCAGAATAACGCCGAGGTCACCGGAGTCCAACGCGGCGGTCTGGAAGATTGCTTGCATGAACGGCACGTACACCAGCGCGAGCTGCGACACGGCCGATATAGAGACGGTCGTGACGAGCATCTTATTCTGGAACAGCCCACACCCGATCCCGCGGTTCTGCACGGCGGAGACGAGATCCAGGAAGACGAAGCATGTAAATGTCTGTAGGGGTGGGGTGAGATTGGACATTCAAAGCGGACGGGGCAGATAGATACGCACCATGGTTTGTTCCCGCCGCGACATATTGTCGTCTTCCAGCGCGAACATATACACAAAGAGCGTGCCGACGACAATGATTGAGGCGGAGAAGAGCACACGGTATAATAATCGGCGAGTGATGATGGGTGCATCCTTTTTTCGCGGAGGCCGCCGCATTACTGCCGGATCTACTGGGTCTACGCCGAGACTTTGGCTTGGAGGCCCTGTATATCGATGAGGAGAAGAAACATCAAGTAGCACAGGCGCATACCGTCCATAAGAATATTAATGAACAATATCTGCATGGCGTTGAGAGGGTTACTGAGCCCCAGCATTGTGCTGAGCGTGATAAGTGTGAGAGCCGCAGCAGCCGTACTGAGCTGGAACGACAAGAAATTTTGGATATTGTGAAATATTGATTTGCCTGAGATGTCGGATGAGCACGAATATACCCAAGGAGAATATGGAGACGCACCCTCCTCCACTGCAGGTAGAATCGTGCTGAAGTTGTCATCGACGAGAATGACGTCTGCAGCCTCTTTTGCGACGTCCGTCCCGCTCTTGCCCATCGACACGCCGATATCGGCCATCTTGAGCGCAGGGGCATCGTTCACTAAAGTACGTTCAGAGCAACGCTTACAGAGTACAACGAGAAACCTACCGCCATCTCCCGTCATCGCAACGATGGCCCCGCGCGACTGGAACGCCTCCACGATCGCCATCTTGTGCCGAGGCGTCGTCCGCGCAAACACACTGACGGTCCCAACGCGCTCCTTCAGCTGCGCCTTGCTCATCTGGTCGATGGCCTTCCCCGTCAAGACCCAGCTATTGTTTGCAGCCCCCCCGCCCACCAACGCACTGGTCCCCAGATCATTCACCACCCCGCTCACACTCCCGTTCCCATGCCCATGGCGCGAGCCGACCTTCAGTCCCAGCTGGCGCGCAATCGACAGCGCTGTTTCCTCCGCGTCACCAGTGATCATCACGACCTGGACCCCACCCGCTTGCAGCAGCCCAATGGAGTCTGCAACGCCCTTGCGCGGCGGGTCGTGCATGGCCTGGAAGCCCGCAAAGACGAGGTTCCAGTTTTCGCGCTCGCCCCCGCTGCCGTCGTGCGACGGGCTGCGGCTCCGCGCCGGCGTCGAGCCCGCAGGGCTCGCCCCGAGCCCAAACGCCATCGCGACGACTCGCAGCCCGCGCGACGCGACGCCTTGTGCCTTGCCGAGGATAACGCGCCGCGTAGTCGCGTCGAGCGCGGGCGTGCTCTCGTCTGATACGTAGTAGAACTTGCACCGCTCGAGCACTGTCTCGATCGCGCCTTTCATGTAGTACATCTCGCGCGCGCCGTTCCCGTTAGTGGACAAGCTGGTTTCCGTATGCACACCGCTGACGGACATATACTTCTGCTCTGAGTTGAACGGGCGCTCAGAGAGCCGTCTGAAGGTCTGAGTAAAGCATCGTCAAGTCTCGAGGAGCAATGGAGGGTGATGAACGTACCGCCCGTCGATCAGGGAGGCCACACGCATGCAGAATGTTGAGCACCGCAACGTCGGTCGACTGCCCGATAAATATCCCCTCCTCGTTCCGCCCGATCGACGCGTTGTTGCAGATAGCGCCGATGTCAAACGTTTTGCGCAGCGCAGCGGAGAGCGTGGCCGGCAGGGGATCAAGGTGCACAATCTCGTCCACAGTATAAGCCTCAGTCACCGTCTGTTCGTTCATTGTCAACGTGCCTAGCGAAGCCCGGTCAACTTGGTCATTGCAGCAAAGAAAATGGGGACATACCGGTCTTATCCGAGCAGATGACGGAAACGCTGCCGAGGGACTCGACGGAATGTAATTTCTTGACAATAGCTTTCCGTTTTGCCATTCGCAGGACGCCGAGCGCAAGAGTCACCGTTGTTACAATCGGCAGGCCCTCGGGAATCGCGGCTACTGCAAGAGAGACTATATATGATGTCAATGCCAGTTAATTGAACTCATAGTCGGCAACACACCTCCGATAGTGAACATGTCGAGCCAGGGACGATGCTGCAGCACCCCGATAAGGAAAATGACGCCGATGATGCCAAACGATATCAGCGAGAGCTTCTGCGCCAGCTCGTCCATGCTCAACTGCAATGGCGTCCGCTTCGTCTCGACCTATTACGAATCCTATCAGCCCAAGCAAATATACAGACGTAGGGACACAGCACGTACATCCTGCACCATTGAGAACACGACGCCGAGCTCGCTCTCAGTCCCAGTTCCGATGACGATGCCCGTGCCGCGGCCGCTGCGAACGAGCGAGCCCATGTGGGCAATGCACACGCGATCCGCGAGCGGGACGGGCTCCCGACCAGGGCCGTACTCGCACGTCTCGGCGCTCTTCTGGCGCGCCTCCGTCTCGCCCGTAAGACTGCTTTCGTCCACCTCCAAATCAACAGCGGCGACGATGCGGACGTCGGCGGGGATGCGGTCGCCCGTCGCAAAGGTGACAATGTCGCCGGGCACAAGCTCGTTTGCGATGATGTGCACCGTCTGCCCCTCGCGCAGGACGTGGCAGTGATGGGGAACAAGTTTGTTCAGCGCCTGTAGGCTCTGTTCGGAGCGTTGCTCCTGCACAAAGCCGACTACGTCTCGTGAGTCGTGTTGTGCTTGGTCGAATCAAAGTTCGCGCTTACCGGTGAGCACGATGAGAACGGCAATGGTGATGCTAATTGCGTCGTCGACGTTGCCCATCAGTGCGCTTATGGTCGCACTGGCGCAGAGCAGTAGAATTAGCGGAGACTCGTATATTGTCTTCGCAAATTTGATAAGAACATGTTCCGGAGTCGCGACGGAGAACTCGTTGTATCCATGATTGGCCAGGAGCGTGGCGATATCAGAGCGGAGAAGACCATTAGTGACGGAAGTACGATAATGGGCAACTGTTTCCTGGTGCCACGTCAGTAATCGAGTACATGTTGGGTTTCAGAAAAAAGAGAAAATTGGACCTCGAGGAAATCAGCTCTGCTCTGGGTTTAAAAGCACCTTGTGGGGCAGGTTTCCCCCTGGCAGCACCAGGGTTTGGGGGCTATGGGTTCACTGCAACCCAGCTAGTCAGACAAAAATTCCCACGAAGCGGGAAACCCCAAGCAAAACAGGTCGTTCTACTGTGGGATGCACAACCAGAGCGGCACACGAAACGGTACGCCGTGCCAAAAAAAGCAGGGCTTTTAAACCCGCTCTGGGCCGAGTACATCCGCTTTGGGCCGACTGACCAAAAATGCCTCGCAAAGGCAGGACAGCCTTTGCCTATGGCTTTCTAGTACCAGGTAGCACAAAACACGAAGAGAGCTTTGAGGCCTGCTCCGGGTTTACAGCCCGGCTCCATTCTCCGGCCAAAGTTTCCCGAAACGGGAAAACATTACTTACCTCAATAGAACAGTGCGCAAACCGCGCTGAAGCGGTGTCCCGGACCTCCTGCGCTAGTGGTTGTGTTGACTGCCCATCCCATGATGTCCCTGGTGGTGGTGTTGCCCGCCCAATCTCTAGGTTTCTATCTGGTGTTTGGCCACTGACAGCGCTGACCACTCTAGACCACAAATTCGACGCTTCCGCCTCGACTGCGTATGCAATGTTCACGGGAGAAATCGGTGGGCCGTCCGGCTGGTGTCGCCTGAGAGTAGTGCTGTATGCAAAATGCGACTCTGCGTCCGGAGTTGGACGCAGACGAGCCCCGCTGTCACCAGAAAGTAGCGGGAAATACGTGGACGCAGGAGGAGAGGCCGAGCGAGGGGAGTCGTGCATGGAGTAGGCGTAGGCGTGGCGAGTGGAAGAACTAGAGCTAGAGGCTTGAGAGACACTTGAGGCCAAGGGACGTTTTCGCTCGTATCCCATCCTAGATGAGTTCGCGCGAGCCTGCGGAGGCATCTGTCAAATCCAGAGTTTCAAGGCGGAAGTATGTAAACACGCTGCAGCCAAACACAATCCTCTTGCCAACCTCCATCATCCCAAATTTTGCCCAAATTCAACATGACTCAGGAAATGTTGCTCAAGAAATTGGTTTGAAACGCCCGTGAAGCACCACCAAAGGACGAAAAATTTGGCCCTAAAGATTGCCGCTTTTGAGGCCTCAAAAACTTGAACAGGAGTCGGGGCCAGTTTCGATGCAAAAATCCAGTCTTCACCTCAGCCATGCCCGTTGCTCCATAAAACGTATTCGACATTTTTGTACGCCACTTTACGCCCTGAATTTCCTCGCCAGAATTGCTTTAAATTGTATCTGGGTTGACAAGGACTCGCGACACACGGACGCCTCCGACCAGCGGAGAAAGCACATACTAAATTCCAATCGCAATCTCTTGTCTGCATGGCTCACTCTCGAGTCGTCTCCTCAGACGACTTGATCTTCGATAGTGTATTATGGCGCCTACTACATCTACGCGCCAGATGCCTCCGTACTCGAGAGCATCAACGAGGCGTACAAGGCCGGTTGCTTCAAACGTTTCGCCTGAGCGATTTCTATCCGCTACCCGCCGTCTGCCAGGGCAATTACATTGATCGCTTGGCACCGAACTCATACCGACGCTGTACAGATTGAAGATGACGTTTTTATGACCATGGTGTCTTCGGGCGTTGGTTGGAGAGTCAGCGAAAATGCGCCGAAAATGCTTATGACCAGATGTACACCTCAAAAAGCTTGACTTTTGACAAGGAAATCGTAAAATCTTCGCCTTGATTTCTGCACCATCTTTTGTCAAGTTGCTGGAGCTTCACTGGCTTTGGTCTGCGGGTACGACGATCCGTCCGGCTCCCGCATGGTCCAAAAAATCTGGTACAAAAAATGTTAATGAATAAAGAATTACACTGCAGTGCTACATCTGGTTTCTGCTTGGCTCCTGTCTCAACAGGCATCTCACGCAATCTTCACCTTGTGGTTTGCCTTGGCCTCCTCCGGCTCGTCGAAGAGCGAGATATCCCAGAACGGCGTGTAGCGGTAGGGGATGTTGAATCTACCGCGACGTCAGAGCATTATCCCAGAAAAGCAAACTTGGAACTCACCGGACGCGCCGCCCATGGCTCAGCGAGCTGATCTTCTGGAAGTCCTCCTCGCTCAATGATATCTGCTTGAAGTTTGAGATGATGCGCTCCTCCTGCACGCTCTTCGGGATAACCGACTGCCCGCGGTGCGCGCCCCACGCGACCAGCACCTGCGCCGGCGTTGCACCAAGCCTCTCGGCGACCTCCTGCACTACAGGCTCGTCTGTCAGCTTCTTCTGGCCGATCGCTGCAAATCAACGTCAGTCGCAAACACAAAGCCCAACTTGGAGCGCGTACAGTTGTTTCCGAGCGGACTGTAGGCCGTGATGTGGATGTTTTTCTCCTTGCAGTACGCGACGAGCTCGTCTTGAGGCAGCAGTGGGTGCGCCTCGATCTGGTTGGCGATGGGGACAATACCGGTGGCGGCGATGATCCCTTCGATGTGGGCGATGGTGAAGTTCGACACACCGATGTTCTTGACCTGGGACCGCGGTCAGAAACGCGTTGGATGCGCGAATAATCCTTTTTTCAAACCTTGGACTCAGGGAGCGCGATCATGGCTTTCCAGGTGTCGACGAGGGAGGTCTCGAGGTCCAGGGCGACCTCCCCTGGCTTCTCCGGGTGCGGGGGGTATAGGCCGTTGCCCGGAACGAATGCGACGGGCCAGTGGATAACTGCGACCAGTGTTTTGTTAAAATCCATGTTTTTCATTTCACATAAACGACGCGACGCACGGTAGAGATCAACATAGTCGATTCCCAGCTGCTTAAGCGTCTCGTCGAGCTCTTTCTCGACCTCGGCCGGTTGGTGCGCCGAGTTCCAGCATTTGGATGTTATAAAGAGTTCCTCGCGTTTCACGACCGACGGGATAACCTTCTTCAGCGCCGCGCCGACCTCGTCCTGGTTCTCGTATATCATCGCGAGATCGAGGTGGCGATATCCATTCCGGACGGCGATTTCGACCTGATCGTTGGTGATCAGTACAAGAGCAGACTCAATTCGAGGTGTGCCGTACCGCGTTCTCGACCTCCTTGGGCTTGGACTGCCACGTCCCGAGCCCAATTTGGGGCAGAGGCGTGCCGCTGGAGAGGGTGACAATCTTTCCGAAGGACATGGCGAGAAGGATAGGAAGATGCGCGATTGGGCACCTTGTCTTATATTCGTTCCGCGGTCCGACGGTCCGATCCTGAGGCTCCTCGGGCCGGCGGACCGAGCTGGGCATGTGACTGTTGGGAAAAGGCTCATCCTTCTCCAAGCTTGAGTTCCGTGGACAATTAAGGTTTCTTGCTTGCAAGAGCACAATGGGAAGGTTGGGGAGCACCTCGAAGTTGAATTTCAACCAAAAACTGTTCAAATCGAAGTAACTTGAATAGAACCCTGGGAAAATTGCGCTGAACTTGAGAAACAAGTTCGTTAAATCAAGTGTAGTAATTCAATGCTCTAATTTGCCGTAGCCGCGGCTTTCATGATATCGGCACATCGTTGAATGCGCGCAAATTGCCATTGGTGATATCGTGCTCCAATAATGCCTTTGACGCCCAACATGTATTTTGCGAATTCCAACAAACCTTTCCAGGCGCTGGTGGCGGTATGATGCGCTGAGTCCTAGATGGGAATCTCATACAGGAGGGGGATATTGAGGTAGTCTTGCTGAGCGTTGAATCAAATGTGAGCCAACAAACATCACAATCTGTGTTGAGTATAAAATTCAGCAGGTGCGCCCCGACGCCAGGAAGGTCGACCAAAGGCGTAATACCATGCTGCTTAAGGTGCTCCTTCGGCCCAATCCCACTGAAATTTGTCGTTAGAGTATACCGCGCCAAATTGTGAAAAGATACCAAGTACCTGAGAAGTAGTAAATGAGGTGAGCCAATGGCGCCAGAACAAATGACAACCTCCTTCCTCGCGCGCACATAAAAGTGAATTCATCACTGGACTCAAAAACCACTCCAACCGCGACACCGTTCTCGAATTCGATACGAGTAGCAAGGGTATTCGTGCATATTCTTCGGTCATGCGCGAGTTTTACTGGCAAAAATGTGTTGTAGGACGAGACACGGCGCATTTATTCGTTGATTGCCTCATCCAGCATCGCACAGATATCGATGGGGACGTCGCGAGCGTTAATATCCTTGAATCCGAGAGCAACGGCAGCCGTCTGGACTCTACCAAATTCATATCAGGAGGGAATATTGTCTCCTTCAAGGTCAACCTTGACTACAGTGCGGCACAAAATGACAACTTACCTCCAACACTAATGTAGTCTCTCGACAGTCTGCTTTGCGGACTCTTCGAATGGCGATCCAGCCCGGTTCCCCAAGAGTACGGGACAAGCAGGCGACCCCAAAATGCCCAGTGCAAGAGACAAGATGGCTACAGAATGGAACGGGCTTGAAATGGACTGAAACGTAAGCTTCAAGTGAATCTTTCACTGGTTTCAGGGTCAGAGAAAAAAAGCACGCGAGTGTTTAGAAATTTGAATGAGGTCTCAAAAATTGAACCTGGCTCAATTTATTGAGCGCCATACACTCTCATACCTGGCTCGCGCTTAAAATGTGATCTGTTAAGAAAGCCTGTACTTATTTCGCAAAAATCCGTTTACCGCTGGCCTGCGTCATGGGGACCCTGTCAGGAGAGAAGAAAATATCACTTCGCCAGTCGCAAGTGAGCAGAAAGGCATTTCAAATATCCAGCAGAAGAACCGGAGGCATCGATTTTCACAGCAACATTGACATCCCTGTCTGAAATGCATGAACGAAGAAAGACCTTGAAACATACCGATAGTGTCAACTCACCTGCAATACTTCAACAGTTCCCTGATATTCCAACAAATGTCGTTCTTTCTTCTTAACCTGCTCCACGACCACTTGAGTTCTCCATGGTGTATTTCTGGCTGCCTTGAACTCTGGGGTTTCAAATGCGTCGCGAATTTCCCACTCATGCAGAGCGAGGTACCGAGGGGGGTTCTGCGACGCAGATAGAAGTCGGAAACGAGCCGATGACCGCCAGCCTGGCACCGCACTCAACATCGGAATGTGTTCCTGGCGGTACCAGTCATTGAATGCCTGCTCCGCAACGTCGTCGGGTGTCATCCCATTCAAAACCAGATAGTGTTTCCCTGGCGAAGTCGGTAAGAGGATTCTGGTGCCAGAGGGAAAGGCCTCGTAAATGCGAATGTCGAGGTTGTGACCAAGAGATGGCGTGAGAAGCAGTCCAATCTCCAAGCAGTCGGGTAACTTGGTTTGTGGATTGGTGGCAGAGAGAATCCCGAAGACGCATGGCCCGGACAGTTCGTCATCAGGAGTGCGATACACGACGGAATTGGGGGATCCAGCAAGCTGCAGGGCCTCGGCAACATCTAAACGGAAGCACTCACTGAATCGTTTCGACGAATCCCCAAGGAAGCTCACTATTCCAGTCCACTTTTAGATGTTCGCCCGGGTCCATATACGCAAGAATGACGAGCAGATGTTCGACCATCGTGCAGGTTGGCTGTAAGTCTGTGCAGGGAACGTCTCAAGCACGCCATTCAATTCCCACGGTTGCGGTGGTGTCGGTCCGGCCTTTTCATGAACAATCGCGAGTGAAAGTTCAACAGGCCGAGGAGTTGGAAATCCAGCAACGATGGAAAACTGTGTGTAATATGTACAATGCTCTAATTTTTGGTGTTTGCCGCTTTCATGAGGTCGGCACACCGCTCTGCGAAAGTAATTGTAGGGATCATAGTGTGCGCCGACGGGATAGAAGGAAAAACAGACGCATCGCAGACCCTCAACCCGCGTACACCATACACCTTTAGTTCGTCGTCGACCACCCCGCCATCCTCCCGGCGGGCCATCCTGCAGGTGGATGAATAGTGATAGCATGTGCGGAATTGGGCGCGAATGAATTCGTCGGTGTCCTCGCTGCCCTCGGATGCAGGAAGCTTCCAGTCTTTTATCGGGTACCCTTGCGCGGCGACCTGTTCGGCCAGGCGGCGGGAAAGATGAATCCCTTTTCGAAGTGGGACGTAATCCTCCGCGTTCGAAAGGAAATTCAAGTCGACGCTAGGGCGAGCGTGGGGGTCGGAGGAGGCGAGGCGGACAGAACCGAGGGATTTAGGCTGCAAGTTGCACAGGAGGAAGGAGAATATGCCCATCTGGCGTGGAGCAGGCGTATCGGAGCAATTGTACGCGATGGTCATGATTTCCAGGTCGGGACGATCACTGGCGGAAACCACAGGATTGAAAACGGCGGCAGTTTTCTCATCGAAATGAGTCGAATGCGCGAAAATCGACATTGGTGATATCGTGCTTCCCATGATGCCTTTGAAGCCCAACATGTATTTCGCAAATTCCAAGAAACCTTTCCAGGCGCTGGCTGCCATATGGTGTACCGAGTCCCGGATAGGGATCTCATACATCAATGGGATACCAATGTGGTCTTGCTAGACGGCAAACCAATGTTAGCCTGGATCACAAACTCTCTTAAGTATTGATTCACCAGGTGGGCTCCAACACCAGGAAGGTCCACCACAGTTGTAATACCATGCTGCTCAAGGTGTTCCTTTGACCCAATCCCACTGAAATCAAGTTGTTAGGGTATGAAATCGAAATTTTTGGGAATTTGATGTTATACCTGAGCAGCAGCAACTGGGGGGAGCCAATGGCTCCGGAACAAACAACAACCTCCTTCCGTGCGCGAGCATAAAATGTCCCAGGAACGGTTTTATTGCTGGACTCGAAAATCACTCCTACCGCGACGCCTTCTTCGAATTCGATCCGAGTAGCAACTGTCTTGGTACAGATTTTTAGGCGATCTCGTCGGTCATGCGCGAGTTCGGCTGGTAAGAATGCGTTGTAGGCCGAAACGCGACGCATGTTTTCGTCGATTGCCTCATCCAGCATGGCACATACATCGACGGGGACATCGGGATCATTGAAATCCGTGACATTTTCAAATCCCAGAGCAGCGGCGGCGGTGCGGACACTACAAAATTATGAGGACGGAATGTTGCCTTTTTTTCAACTCGACTTGACGTACTTGCGGTGGATGTCGAAAAAAAGGTTCGCGGTCTGGTTGATCAAAGGACCTGGAAATGGCATTGAAAAGAGCAGGAAAAAAGACAAGGCACACGGACCAGAATCTCCACGATGAGAGCGATGCCCATGACTGAGACTCTTCTCAGACTTTTCGAAGCATGGCTTGAGGGAATTATAGTCCCACGAGGGATGGCCGAGCTCGGCCCAGTGGTTGAAATCGCCGACTGAGCCGCGCGTAACCAGCATCGCGTTGACGCAGCTCCCGCCGCCGAGGGACTCCGCATGCACAACGTCGACAATCTGGCCCTTCGCACCATGGATTGGCATAGACGGCGACCTCACAATGGGTGTTGACTTGTCGTACACGTTGCTCGAGATCATCGGGACTCTTGAAACCCACGCGTCGTGCACCGGCCCCCGTTCAAGGACGAGGACGGACACGAACGGGTCCTCGCTAAGACGCGACGCAAGGCAGCATCCGGCAGTTCCGCCTTGTTTCGTCACGGTCAATCTCAGAGCGCACCCCGGCACAGAGATATCAGCTCACCTCCAACAATAATGTAGTCATACGTCTTGGTTTCGATAGCCTGCTTCGCGGGCGTTTCGAGCAGTGGCGATCCGGCTTGGTTCACGGAGACTACAGGATAGACTGGCGGTCCAAAGATGCCCATACTGAATCACCAAGACAATGGGGGCGCGCAGGAGGCTAGGGGTGTACGGAAAACACGGGGAGTGTCCAATATTTAAATAAGCGAAGCTCGTACGAGACGGTTTCCGAACAACTCGAGCAGATCGGCCCAAAAAAATGTCTCGCTAATGATTGCCGCGGCGGCGTGCCAACAGGCTTGACGTTTACCAGGTTCGCTAGGTCCACGTACTATAATGGATTTTTAATGAATGGATGAGTCTATGTAACAAGAGGAGTCGTCGAGCTAGTCTGACCGTAAGGTGATGCCAAAAAGTTAGAGAGCAAGCCAAGGGGCAACCGGCATTTTAAAAAAAGATGTAGGGCCGATTTTCTTTTTCCGGCCCTTAGTCGCCGGTTTGAATGCCGGTTGCCTAGGAAAGAGGCCCTTAAGCCTTTTCGGGACGATTACCTTTTTGGGAAGCTTCGGCCGAAGGACGGCGGTCAGAACGGTGCCGAAATGCCGTGTCAATTTGAAAAACTACAAGTCGAGCGTACAAAGTCGTCCCAAAAAGGCTCAGTCTAAGGGGGAAAGGCGAAAAGTATCGACAAGAGGGTCGTTATGAGAAAAAAACAGCGTCAGATGTTTTTTGTCTGATTTGAACGCTTTGAGTAGTCAAGTTCGTCGCGACTCGCGCCAATCAACTCAGCGACTTTTGGAATTTCCGAGGTTCTATGTGTCCGTTTGCGGCAGTCTATATATTCGCTTCACGTCAACCTGGTTTACACCAGGTATCCCGGGACCCAGGTACTGAGGTAGTTGGGCCATATGTCGAAAAGGAGAAGCCTCAATATTGACAGAAACCAAAACTATCAATGTTCTACAAAAGTTACAATTATGTATCGTACAACAAACCCGGAGGGCATTTAGATAAAAGTAAGAATAGTAGGTCCCCATTCCGGCAGCGAAAAAGATAAAGTAATAGACAGACAGGAGCGCAAGTTAACTAGAGGATACACAAAGGTAGCGCTGTGTGTTCTTGGAATTCAGTACTTATAGGACAAGGTGTGCACCTTGTCCTGTGGGGCATAGACGCCTCGCGCACGGGCTGCGCGCGCAGGGTCGGGCGGCAGGATATATTACCAGAGTGGACGATCGGACAACAGGGCGTGGGACAGGAACCACAGAGGTCGCACAGTCACAACGCGATATCCACGGCGGTTGCGCAGCCTCGGTGTCTCCACACACACGCCAGCAAGCGAGGGTTCACAGCTGTAACAGCTACGAACCCGGGAGAGCGGTTTGTTCGTCATGAAGTGTCCTCCGGTAGGTCGATGGGTGACGTGAAGTTCATAGCCTGGCGTGCGACACCGCGTGAGCAAAGGCGGAAATAAGGGGGAAACGATACGCACATAGTGATGTACAAGAGGGTATGGCGGCGAGGAGGATATCTCCTCGACGTAGATGGGTGTGCCGTCGATGAAAAGCGGCATCTGCGACCTGGAGGTGTCGCGGCCGAGCTGGGAGGTGGACGCGGTGGGCTTCCGTGTCGAGCCGTCCCACATCGTATCGTCCGACGGTGAGCCCGACGGCCGAGGGCGGTATTGTGAGAGCGTGTCCTCTGCAGGGGCATGCATCTCTTGTAATGTGTCGGGGAAAGTAAAGGCGTGCATGCGTGCGTGGTCGACGGACGTCATGGATTTGGGCGATCCTGGAGTGTCGTGGCGTTCGTAATCAGGCAATTCAGTCGCTGCTGCAGTGTGGGCTTTCGAGTGTTGGCTGAGAGCGTGTGCTCTGTAGCCGGCCTCGGACGTCATGGAGCGAGGGAAGAAAACCTTTGTAGTGTGTTAGGCCAGGTGGGTGGTGCAGAGATGTACTCACGAGCATGGTAATCGCAGAGGAGACAAAGCATCCGATGCCCCCCATCATCAGTAGGATATCTGACCAAAAGCTGGACATAAAAAAAAGATTAGGTTCAGAGTAAAGGGCAGAAATAGAACAAAACTTACGCGCTGCCGACCACAGATAAAGACTTGTCGACCAGCCCATCCAATCCCAAGACCAATAAAGGAACTGTGAAAAAGAAACGCTGGCCGAGGTAAGTCGCGTGATTAATGCAAAGAAATGAATGCTCACGAAAACGACACGGATACACTGCATGCATGTGAATTTCCTGATTTCAAAAAAAAAAAGGATGAACGTACGTTGAGGTTGTAGAAGGTCGCTAGCCGGACCACGACATCGGGCTCAGCCCCTTCAGCCTTGACGCTCCGTATGAAGCCCGGGAAGTTGGCAAGGACGTAGAGGAAGCAAACGGTCGTGAAAGTGCCGGCCGATGATCCTGCAAGGAAGATCCACGCTGCACACTGTTGCGAAAATAAGAAAATGAAAGTCATAGATCATTAAAAGAAATTTACAGTCTCGAGATCATGTCGTTTCATCAGAGCGGTCAATGGCATTCCTAAAACGGCGATTATGCTTCCTAAAGTAGATGCGAAAGTTTTATGATCTCGATCAACTCTGTGTGAAATAGCCCACCAAGATACCAGGCCCGAAATTCCCAGCAATGAAACCACTCCCGTTTCCTTGGCCCTTGATGTAGGAGAAATAACCAAAAGGTCAGTTCTAGGGCCGATGTTAGGGTAGCTATGGATCGAAAAGGTATGTTGCATCACCTTCGAGATGCGTTACTCTGGCCAAGGTTTCAGAATAATACACAAGATCCGAGGAAAGGGAGACGCACAATTCCAGCGACCAAGCAACGCTGAGGATAATGTAGAGAGGGATGATCCATGTCAGATGGTCTTTTTGCCAGTCGGCGAATGGTCGGGGCATGACTGTATTTAGTGAGGACCCGAAGAAGAACAAGGGCACTCGGCGACCTACTGCTTCCATCTGGTAACACGACAGAACCTGTGTCCATCGTGAATAGACGTGGGACAGTAAAGGCGTGCCGAGCCTACCCTCTTGGTATTTAAGAGCGGTAATAGCGACGCTGAAGACCATCAACAATGGTACCGTCGCGAAATACGAGTAACTGTTGAATCGGGCGCATCAGAACGAGCAGGGCAGAATATGGCATGAAGACACGCACGTCATGACTCGTTTGAAAGCGCCTGGCTGTCGCCCTGAGTCCCATCGAAGGCACTAACGACAAACTTGAGCTCCAGACCAGTCTCGTGCCAAAAATCCTGCGGGTACCTTGAACTTGTCGTAACTCCATAGATGGAGGAGCATAAAACCGAAAAACTGTAGAAAGGGATCGAGAGTTGCAGGGAGAAGAGCGAAAATATTGGCGTGAGATGAGAACAGAGGATCCAACGGAAATGCCGACGCACGCAGACAGACAACAGAGCCCACAAGAGGTAGGCTGAGGCAGAACCGTTGCTCATGAAGGGGTAAGCCCTATCCTCGGGGCGTGAAGAAAAGCCAGTTTCAAGACTTGAGTTGGTAGCAGAAGCAGAAGAGCGGAGCAGGCTGTTACAGTTGCACCGCTTCCGAGAAAGCGCCCGTCCGTATTTGGTTCGTGGGAAGCTTCTGATCGATACAGCTTCCGTTCACTTTGTTTGTTGTGCCTGACCTGAAACTTACAACATGTTCGGGCTCTTTTCATTCAGTTTCTGTTGGAAAAACATATCATGTCTCGATCTCCTGACCGACATTATGAAATATATTACAGCGGCCTCCGCACAATATACAACAGTTAGCGAATTTGCGCTGTTGCGGATCCAAGCTGCCAGCTCTGTCAGTTGTATCGACAGAGATATAAATGGACGTCCTTCAAGTAAGTGTCCAGAGGTGTCCAGCCGGGCTCCCATCATCCGTAGTTCATTAATGTCATTTTAGTCAAACTGCAGGACTCAATGCTATTTAATTACTGGTGAATACCATCAGTTCAGTCTCGCGCACGAATCTGATCGTCGTATTTGTGGGCTAATTCAGCCCACTGCCAATAGTAGTAAAGGCCGAGTCGTCGCCTAGTGATACTTATGACCTAGCCTGTATGTTCGTTAGCGGTGCTACCACAGAGAAGGACAGATGAAGTTGATGAAACGGCGAAAATTAAAAGTAGAACAGACGTGAGATACCAGAATAAATCGCCACGTACTCATACCGGCCGAGGTCGGGCGATTGTGACACAGAGATGCACAGATACATATCCATTCCTTAATTGGAGTCAGAATAGGGCCAAAATTGAATCCCAAGGTGGCCCAGCGGCAAATATAACCCAAAGTCCGCAGCACCGTCGCCGTCGCACACCGTCGCACCCACCCGTCGCCGCCTCTTGTCTTCTGTTGTCCACCGTCAAATTGAATCAGCGGACCCAATGATTGGACCTACTGCTGTTCCACCGCGTTGATTTTCCTAAAGTCCCTTGTTCAGACAAATACCGCGAGTGCCAAGCGCGCGAGCCAGCGGCAATACGACTTCAGGTCCCCACGCCGTCGATATCATGACAGTCCGTAGTATACATGGCTCAGGGCTGCTGTAGATTTTGATGGGACCGCCTTGGAAGCATGAGAGATTTTCGCGGCTTTGAAAATTCTTCCATTCCAGTCTTGGTACTTGGAATTCTGGGGCTAAATTTAATTTTACCTTTTCCCGACATCTTGTTGACCTGAGAATGCCGCGAGACTGAACTAGGATCAGAAAGAAAGAGGCTTATCACGAGTATATGTATATCACGGGCGACGACAACGCCGCGCTAAGTCCGCACAGTGTTGGGCGCCGCGGCAGTCTCCACAGTTGTTTCTTTTCTGAGACCGCGCCGGAATACAAACCCACTAATTTTGAATTATGACATAGGCGACGGTCTTTCTGGAGACATGAAAATTCTTCACGTCGCGGGTAGGATCCATTTCGAAGGCTAAATTTAAGGTCAAAGTTTATCAAAGTCACGAACCAAAGACTCCACGCACGAGGGCAGAGAGATCTCTGATCGACGACCGGAGAACTCTCGAACTAAAAGTGTTCAGTTATACTTTGAGAATCCCTTGTACTAAGTAGAGGAACATGCGGGCTTAGGGCGCGGCGATATGTAAGTCCGCCCGCACACCGCCCCGCGTCTTGCCGTCTCTCGGCCTCGTGACGGTGGATACACGGCTGTTTCTTCATGGAACTCACTTACGCGGCCTGATCAGATGCGCGATTTCGTTAAGCCCGTTTGACTTGACCCTGAGTCTTGTCCCAGGCGATTCTTTACATCGGCAGGTTTGCGTTTCTGTTTCTGTTTTTTGCTTGGATTTTTGTGGAATCAGAATATCTATGTAAGTACGTTGGGGCTTAAATTTAGCGCTGGCCCCGAGAACGCCGAGACTTGGAATAACCTAGGAGTAGAAAACTATTAGAAACAAGAGGAGGTCAACGTCCATCGAGCCCAGACGCACAAGGACGGAAAAATCTGTTCGACAACCAAAGAACTCGCCACCGGTGTAACGACGGGGCGGTATTTGTCTTGGAGATAGACATAGAAATGGTGGATGTGTTTGGAGCTTGGCAAGATGGTCGTCTAGATATGTCAGTACACTGACCAAGTTGCATAGCATAGTTTCTCAGTGACCATCAAGTCGAAAGAAATCAGGTAGGATTTTGATACATACATTAACAAGGATTCGCAAACGGCTGGCTCGCGACGGCAGTTCGCTCGGGCCAACATTTGCCTTCCCTCTTCGTCCAATGCTGGCAGTAAAATTCCTAAACCTGAAAAACAAACACGGCTCAGAATCGTCAGCCCTCTTCCTCGTCATCGTCCTCAAAGAACTCGTCGTCGGGCTCGGAGTCCACTTCAGGCTCCGCTGGCGCATCCGATTTTTTCTTCTTGCTCTTCTTCTCCTTCTCTCCACCCCAGTCAGCGGTCGTTCCCCCGCCTCCTCTCCCATCTAGATGAAGTTCCGGCTCCGTGGACATTTCCCCACTCTCCATCTGCGCTCGTACCCAGGTGCGCACTTCTTCCCTCCCGGCGTCGACAGCTGGTTCCTGCGCTTCTCCCGCGCGTAGCTCCGGAGGAAACAGGGATATATATTTTTTCGTTTTCGGATAATGCTGCCATGAAATAAGACAAAAAAATCAAAGGGACCTAATGGCCGACGGAAATTTGAACGGACAAGGATGTAGTTCAGATCCACCCGCAGCTCGTGCAGCGCGGACTGCAGTTCCGGTGTCTCTTCATCAACCGCAGATAATTTCTTCTTCGCTTGATTCAGCTTCCGCACGACTTTTTGTCGCTCTACATTTTCGCGCGTTAACGCCTTACTACCAACTCGAAACGCGCACGCACCAAAGAACTTGACCTTGTGGTACCGCACCGCAAGTGTACGCTCCTTCTTTCCAAGTTCTGCAGCCTCCAGATCCGCTTCAAGAGCCTTTAGCCGTCGTTCAGTCTCGACACGGACGTCTGCAGCGATGTTATCCTATCAAGTCATTACGGTTTAGAACTTCAAATTGCATTGCCAAAAGAGCCAGCAGAACTTTAGCGAGGAGCCTGCGCGTTTGTCTGAGGGCGGATTTTATCTTTTGGATTCCTGGCGTGCCGTTCGATTCCTGAGCTGGCTTCGGGTTTCTTTGTTTCGGCTTCGGCTTTGAGGGGCCTGCAACAGCGCCCTCATTTGCGTCTTTCCGCGATTGCTTCGTTCTTATGGGTCCCATGAGCGCGTTGAAGAAAAGTAATGAATTGACGGGCGGAGAATGAAAACCGCATCAGCCGGCCGACAAGGCAAAGAAAGACTCCTTGACTCCAACTATTGACTCGAAGATTGCGCGCCTCTGCGCACTCTGAACGCGACTTGGACGCGATGTGGAATCTTTCCCTCGCCACAGAGGTCATAACCGCTATTCCGGACTCGACTGTATCGCGAACGGCCATCGATTTGGATGAAAATGTGCTTTATGCTGCCTCGGAGAGCCAAAATCCAGATGGGGAGGTTGAAGTGAAGATATGGAAAATTCTACAAGCAGACCAAGTCGGTGCATCCATGGTAGGGTCCAATTGAACACATAATCGGTGGGGTGATGTACAAGTATGTTCTAGGGCGAGTTGCCGATGAATATAACCATGTTCACAACCAATGCTTCGACGAGTCCTTCCGCAACACAGGTCGTGAGCTTTCGATTCCTGCCGGACTCGAGACGCCTGGCTGCTCTCATGTGCGGTGGTGATATTACCATGATCTCGGTCGACGATGAAGATGCAGTGGTGCGTATATAATGTCGTCTTTCTAGGTGCTTTTATCAAGTTGTTGGAGATAGCCTGAAGTCGAGGGTACCATCGAGTCTGGAATTCCCGCGGCCGCTTGGAGCCCTGATGATTCCCTCCTGGCTATCGTAACTGGTAAATGATTTTTCTGTCCTTTCGCTTGTTTAACTCTTCGGGCAGGCGAGGGTAAATTGACCCTCATGACCTCCACATTCGACGTCGTATCCGATGCTCAGCTATTCACCACCGATTTTGGAGAAGGTTTTTTCCCTTTTTTCTCTGTATCATCTTTATCCCTAATCATCGTAGACGCCCCCATCAACGTGGGCTGGGGTTCAAAGCAGACGCAGTTCCACGGTTCGCTGGGCAAGGCCGCGGCGCAGGCCCCGACCACCAAAACTGTCGGCACCAGCCCAGACGACGATGAAATGCCGCGCGTAAGTTGGCGAGGCGACGGCGCGTTTTTTGTCGTGTCATCACTCTCTCCTGCGTCCGATTCCCCCCGGCACCGCACTTTGCGCGTCTACGACCGGCAGGCCGCGCTGCAATCTACGTCTGAGGCGGTCCCAGGCCTCGAACACGCGATGGCGTGGCGCCCGTCTGGAAACCTCATCGTCGGCACGCAGCGCTTCGGCTTCGAAGGCGGCGGCGCCGGGAAAGAGGGGCGACACGATGTCGTGTTTTTCGAACGCAATGGGCTACGGCATGGGGAATTCGGGGTGAGAGTGGAGGATATGGGGATCGCGCCTGGGCCGCGCGCACCGGAGCGGAAGTGGGGATACAAGGTCAAAGAGCTGAGTTGGAGCTCGGACTCGAATGTGCTGGGTCTGTGGGTGGAGAAGGACGAAGGCGACATCTGTGAGGCTGCGTGACTCGTCGTTCGTTGTTCCGTTTAGCTGAGGCGTCCTTGGTAGTTCAGCTCTGGACAACCGGGAACTACCATTGGTGGGTTTTCTTCTCTTTGAGCGCCGAAAATTCAACAAAACAATGTGCAGGTACCTCAAGCATGAAATGGCTGCACCCGCTTCCTCCGCTGGCCCCGGCCGATTCACTTCTGTCGATTGGCACCCGGAGCAGGCGCTGCATGTTGTTCTGACTACCTCCTGTAAGTATTTTTGCCCTCTATACGTATTTTACGCTAACCCGACTTCAATGCAGCCCAGATCATGCAAAGAACATATGCATGGGAGACCTGTGTTTCCAGCACCCGTCCGCCGAATGACTCGGGCACCGTTGCGGTACTCGATGGATGTATGCTGTGTTGTTCTTCCAATTTTGATTTTTTGCTAAAATTTCGCGCAGCCAAAATCCTGCTGACGCCCTTCCGTTCGCAAAATGTCCCTCCGCCCATGTCGTCTTACCAGCTCCAGCTGGCACAATCACCCGCGAAATCACCGCCCGTCCACGCTAGCCTCGCGCCGTACTCAGATACCCTTGCTCTACTCTGGGAGTCCAGCTACCTTGAACTCTGGTCGCTCCAAACACGGCTCAGACCCGGCCCCGGGAAGATAATGGATCCCTGTCGGATGTTCGCAGGTGTCGTCGGGGGAAGCGGTCTCCGTCCGCGCCAAGCCGTGCTATCATCTGCGCCCGACTCTGTATATTTGCTCGGGTCGTCTTCATCTCCCGAGAGGCACGATATCGTCAGGATAGTCCATATGCCCCAAGGCAACGGTACCGATACCACGGGAAACGAGAACACCATCGACGTAGCAATGCCGTCCAGGAACGGACGGTTGATGCCGAGGGAGGGAAGGAATCCGGTCTGGCAGGGCGCGGCGGGAGACATATTTGAAGTCGACTCGGAGGTTGCATCCACCCCTACTGAAATCGCCTCCTTCCCAGAGTTCTGTTTCCTCGCGCAAGGTGTAGAGGTTCCCAACCCCAGCGGCGGCGACGTACCCTCCTACTCATCTTTGTACCTGGGACTGGGCAACTCGGGCAAGTTATTTGTGACCGCGCCTTCCGCGCCCGCCCGCACCCTCGCCTCCAACGCCACCTCCTTCACCGTCGCCTCGGGTTTCCTCATCTTCACAACGAGTGCGCACGAGGCGACATTCGCGCCGCTCTCCGCCCTGGGTGCGCTCCTCGTTCCCCGCGACGACGGAGATCGGGATGGGGATCTCAAGCCCATCCCGACCACGTGGGAAAAGCGGCGCGTCGAGCGCGGATCGCGCATCGTCGTGGCGGTGTCGAGCGCGATGAGCCTGGTGCTGCAGATGCCGCGCGGGAATCTCGAGACGGTCAATCCGAGGCCGTTGGTCATGGAGGTCGTGCGACAGGATTTAGACGCGTACGTCAAGTCTCTTCCGAGGTCGAGCATCGATTGAAGACTGACGGCGTGTCGTGCTGCAGACGGGATTATAGAAAAGCGTTCTTGGCGTGCAGGAAGCACCGGATCGATCTAAACGCGCTGGTGGAGCATGATTATGCGACGTTCCTGGAGAATATCCCGCTGTTCGTCGAGCAGGTGCACGAGGTGGATCATATCAGTCTGTTCTTGACTGGGATCGGGTGCGTCGCGTCGAATCTACCCTTAGTTTCACCCACCTACCATTACATTTTCTTCTAGGCAAGGCAAACAAAGCCCCGAACGAATATCCAAGCTCTGCGACGCGCTTCGCGCCGAATTGGAACGGAAGGACTTGACGAAATACGTCAATTCCATTTTGACGGCGTACATGGTCAAGACGCCGCCGGATCCTGAGGCTGGACTCGCGCTTTTGCTGCGACTAAGGGGTAGGTACCTTCTTCTGGACTGATGGATGCCGGTGGCTAATGGCGCGATGATAGAGACGAACCCAGACCTGGTCGAGGACGCCGTGAAGTACATCATCTTCTTGGTTGATGCGGACCGCCTCTTCGATATAGCGCTGGGGATGTACGACTTTTCGTTGGTGCTTATTATTGCGCAGTACGCGCAAAAGGTTCGTTCTATTCCTGCTCCTACTGAGCATGACTGATGTCTCTTGCGTTAGGATCCTCGAGAATACCTCCCCTTCCTGCGAGAACTCCGCGCACTGGACAAATACTACCAGCGGTTCCGGATAGACGATCACTTGAAGCGGCACGACAGCGCACTCAGGAACCTCAGCCTTGCCGGTAGCCTGTTATCGCGCGGATGAGGATTCCTTGTCGGGCTGACGACTTTCTTTAGGGTCAAGTTACTTCCCCGAGGTTCTGACCTACATCGAACAACACCGGCTGTATGAGCTCGCGATTTCAATATGGAAGGGCACGGAGCAATACAATGTTGGTCGCTTTGAGTTGACTAAACCTGTGTTGACCGAGGTTCCCAGAATATCTTGGAAATCTACGGTGACTGGCTTTTCGAACATCGAGACTTCCGCCAGGCCGCGTCAGGTGGGTTTTGCTATTCCGAGTGCCTCGGTCGTGTGTTTAGCTACTTGCATTAGTTTTCGTCCAGGCCGGGACTCTTTCGAAGGCCATGGCGGCGCACGAGAAAGCCCTGGATTGGCAAGAACTATTCGACTTGGCTGGGCGTACAGGGGTATCGCAAGATGATATTTCGGCAATGGGGTACCGCGTTGCAGGTGTGTCTCGCTTCTCGTGCATGCCAATGTTACCGACACTAGTCGTTAATTTTCCCACAGAGGATCTCGCATCCAAGAAACGGCACTCGGATGCTGCACGGGTGCTCTTGGACTACTCCAAAGATGTGCGGGAAGCCGTCATAGCCCTTGTGGAGGGAAACTGCTTCTCTGAAGCCCGCAGAATAGTGAGCCGGCATTATTCCCAAGCGGGCGCGACTACTTACTTCGTACCAGGTCACGCTTACAGATTCCCAAACACTCTTGACAGACGTCGTTCATCCTGGCGCACTGGAAAGTCGCGCACAGATATACGAGGACATTGGAGAGATGAGGGAGCAACTGAGGAAACAGCTTCGGCGTATTCGCGAGCTTCGGGTGAAGAAGACCGAAGAACCTGGTCGGTCTTTAGCGATGTGATGAATCTCTGAACGTCTTTGACTCCTCCCTTCCCAGACGCCTTCTATGGGGCAGATGATGCCAACCTCTACAATGTCGATGTAATGACAGACGTGTCGATGCCAGCCACTGCTTTCACCCGATATACGGTAGCCCCTACTTCGATGTCTAAATCATCCAAGTGCGTATTCCATTGTTTCTCTTTGTCGAGACCGGATCTCATTAGTACTCCCTTCACAGGCGGACGTCTCGTTCCAAGCGGAAGATCGAGCGCAATGCTGGTCGCAAGGGCACTGCGGACGAGGAAGAATACCTGCTGAAATCTGTAACTAAGCTTGTGGGGCGGTTCAATGCAACGCAAGGTACGATATTCTCTGTCTGGATACGATTTGTTACTTTGGACTCATGTCGCGGTCCGTCAGGCGACGTGCGGCAGCTGTTACCACACCTGTCTCAGTTTACGCCAGAACACGAGGAGGAAGGGTTTGCGTTGCAAGCTGAGATGGCGGAATTCGAGCAGGAGTTCCTCGAGGCGGTGGAGGAGATTTGGAGGAAATCGCCGGCCATCGGAGAAGAAGAAAATGGCGTGCAGGATTCGTGGGCTCAACGGATGGAGGACAAAGCAAAAGAGAGGCGGGTCGATCCGATAGAGAGAGTGGCTAAACCAGATCCGAAGGGGAATGAGGAATGGCGGATGAAGATGTTTGCAGCGCAGTAGATAGAGATAAAAAATGTACACTGTATTTCCTTTTCTGGCATGACACAAGGAGGATAACCAATTTTGTACTGACCAAACATGTGAAAAACATTGAGAACCAATTTACAATGCCTTCTGAATAGTTGCTGCTTTAATATTTGAAAGATATAAAATGTGTTCTCCATGACTTGGATATCTTTTGCATGATTTTGGGTATGCAGAACATATTTTGAACACATTTTACATGCTGTTCCATCGCACATATGGAGCATATTGTAAATTGGTTCTCAATGTTTTTCACATGTTTGGCCAGTACAAAAATGCTTATCCTCCTTGTGTGACATGGGCGCTTGATCGTTCACCATCACAGTTGCCGGCGACGGGCCCGTCTTTCTCTCTTCCTTGACACAGAATTCACGCAGGATGGGGACTCGTGGATACAAGTTCGGATATTTCACTCTTGCAGACCCGTATTGCAGGTTTCATTCCGGTTTATCGACACAACGGATAAAGTTATCATATTTATTACAATCGCTCCCACAGTTATCCCGCTGGTTGGTTGGACTTTCGCAGTCTATTCATCTGTAATCTCATTCTTCTCTTCTTCAAGGTCTTGGAGTTGATGTGGCCCAAGAGGTACCACGCGACTCGGAGGCGTACAAAGCATGGCTCGAAAGTCTTGCGAAGTCATTGGACGAACTTGTTGAGGAACACAAGACTGAAATCGATTCCGAATTCGACCTCGGGAGTGATTACTTTATCAGTAAAGAGCGGCCTTTCCACTTTTTGACGATTGAATGGGTCTATGAAATCGATCTGGATCACGAAGTTTTCCTCGGTAGGTGTCTCGACTTTATCTTCCAAATAGGCTTGCTCATTTGTAGCAGTGGACGGGATTCCACTTTTCGCCTTGAACAATATGCCCCCATCCCCAGAATTATGTGTGGAGTGGATTGGGATCGATTCGTATGGACACTTTACTTATCACCCCTCCACTTCCAAAGAACATGTGTATAACTGGAAAGCTTCCGCTCCTAAAGTCGGCAATAAGGTTATCGAGGACTACGCGGCTCCCCAGCGAACCCAGAAGAATTATTCCTCCATCTCTGAACTTCTCGGTACCGCGGGAGGCGTCGGCGTCGGCAACTGCGAAGCTGTCCGAATTGCGCTTTACGAAGCTATCATTGGCGAAATGATGCAGACTTGGGAGTTTGGTCACCATATCCGAGTTTTGGAGACCATCCCGAACCGCACCCAGATTTCGAAAAAACTACTCTCAATCGGCGTAGATGTGGTTCAGGTGGCAGTCGGTTCGATGTTGTTTGGCAAAGAGGTCAAATACGCCAGGTCCTCCAAGGGGTTGGCATTCTCTTGGCTGGCCAGAAATATTTGCTTGCGAATCACAACCCACCTGGATGATGAACGCAACCCGAAGAAAAGTATTCTCGAACTCGTTGACGAGGTCGCGCACCATCGCCAGTCCGGTGTTGCAGTCACTTATGGCATCCTCTTTTTTTTTTCCACTGTGCTGTAGTTCGCGTCAACTTGAACAACGGGTTCGAAGCTACCACAGCGCTGCAGTTCCTCCCGTCGTTTCAGACCACTGATCCTTCCACCCTTGGAATCACGGCTACCGGGAGCCTGGCCTATCACTGTGTTGATACCGTCAACGGAGCGGCAGACACCACCATCCCGCCGGACTACTTCCTGTACCAGGTGCCTGCTGAGCTTTGGGAGCTCATTACTGAACACCCTCAATCTGGCCGATTTATACAATCTGTCTGCAGTCATGCCGTTTTTTGAACAAGCAGCGCGTGCTGCGGTTCCCGCATATCGAAGATTATCGCCTCGTTGGCCTGTTGGAGGACGTAGGAAAGAAGGATCTTACATGTAAAACCTTTTCGACCATGGTGAAAAGCTCTCCTGGACCGGTGTCGGCTGTCGGCTCTGGGACGGTGGGATCGCCACCCGGCCGCCAGCGCCGACATGGAGCCGGCGCTGAGTTTGGTATTTCATTAGGGTGGGCTGTCAAACAGGTGAGGTGTGTGGAGGACACGTAGTGGGTCGGAACGGAGGTAATTACCGCACGGTCTTTATTAGCTTCCAACTGCCGGGGGTTATTATCCAAGTCGCGTCAGAGCAAAGGGAACTTGGCCTTAATCCACGAGATTTCCCTTGTTTATAGACTACGATTGGAAGATGTATTTATTTTGCGGTAGACGCTGTGTTAAAATGATAGACTTTCGGCGCAAAAAAATCAGTAGCAGAAGCATTTTTTCATTCATTCCTATCAATACTACTCCGAATTGATTAACCACCAAATCGTTAAAAGAACTTGCATATCATCAACTTGAAGTGGGTTCAGCCAACGAATCTGAATTTAGACGGTGGTTCCACCAAACGCTTCTTTGTCGCGGCCCAATAAACGAATTGTACAGACCTCGCGCGTCCGTTCAACCAAAAGTTTAAACCGTGGGAGCATCTAGCGACTCGGGCCGCTCTGCACAGCCACATATTCCCCAATTTAGACGACGCACTCAAAATTTGAAAAGATGGCGCCCCAGCGACCCCATTTGCCTCCGGAATTTCTTACACAGCTTCTTGCTGAACCATGGATGGCTGGCTCCCCGACCATCATCTTTTCACCTGAATTCAATGCCGGTCGAGTGCAAATGGTGAACCAAAATGCCATGAAGAAGGATCTTGACTGGAAGGGCGAGCTCGGGATACAATGTATCCCTCACGGCTTTGAGGGAGGCTTCTTCGAGGCCATTGACAAAGCCAAGCTCTCATTGAAGCTCAAGCCAGGCTCGAAAGCAGCAGACGCCTACCCCGGGTACACATTCCTGCATGTGGCCATTGACGAAACCGATCCACCCATTGTGTGCGAGCTGATCAGGCTAGGAGCTCCGATTGACGCGCCGGACGGCAGAGGTCAGATGCCTCTTCTACAAGCCTTGCAACGGGCACGGGAGCTGCATTGCTTTTCCAAGGCCACCAGGGAGCGGCCTCAGGCACTGGCGAAATACGAGGGGGTGCTGCAAAGCACCGAGCCTGCTACTCGCCGGCTCCGGTTCATTGCCACCGTCCTGATTCAACAGCACGCGAACGTCAACGCGACAACCCTCAATTCGGAAGGGAGAGTAGTCTCCTCACTTCATTTGGCTTACGGCCTCGAGGACTGGGATCTGGTCGAACTGTTGTTGAACCACGGGGCAAAATGCAAACCCACCCCGACGTGCATAGATGTTGGCGATAGGGAGGAGAGGGTCTTCGTCAGCCCTGGTGCTAAAAGGCGCTTCGCGGCGCTGAAAGCAAAAACCCAAGCCGCCGCCATCCCGCCTCGTCTCTGCCCGTGTTTTTCTGGAAAGCCGCTGCGGGACTGCCACTCCAAGAAGCTCCCGTACCCTGACGAATTTGCATGTCCATGCGGTTCTGGGAAGACGTCCGTGAAATGCTGCAAAACGCGGAGCATCGATTTGACCGAAATGTGGGATGAAAAAACGAAATGTATCCAGTCTGCGAGCCCGTTTGGGGGTACATTCTCTGCGGTACCTGCGTTCCTCGAGTCCCAGTCGTTACAAGAGATGAGCCGGGATCCCGATGTCCTGGCGGCCGCCCGTGCCATGGCCGACAGCCCTCGCTTCGACGCTGCTATCAAAGAATGTTTGGCAGAGGCCTGTAGTTTGGGAATTGTTGACCGCGGATTCGCCGTCACTTACCTTGAAATAAGGGCCTTACCTTGGTATGCTTGATATGATATTCAAATCTGCGGAGGGGCGCTGATAGTTTTGTCTCCAGGCCTCAAGGCCGAAAGAGTAGCAAATACCAGGGCCGCCAATTCTCAAAGGTGAGAAAGTCGGCGTGTTCTACTTGCATCGACCGCCTAAAGAATTTTGCAGACATGGAACGAGGTGGTCGACAAATACATTGCTAGCGGTGTGGACTCTCGCCCGCGCACGGAAATTGAAGCAGCTGCCAAAGTCGGCATCTCATTGGGTGCCTTGTTTCGTGTGTGTGAAGCAGACGGCTGCGCAAAAAGGGAGGGCCGTGATATCGAGAAGGTCTCTGTTTGCGGTCGCTGCAAAATGGTATGTACGCCTCCGTGATGCCGGCGTTCCTTCTTCTCTCAGGCTCATCGAGTCTGATAGACATTTTACTGCGGGGCTGCGTGCCAAAAATCACATTGGCCCGTCCACAAGCGCGTGTGTGGGAGTGAAAACCAGACCGAACGTCCCTTGCCTTCACAGCTGGCGTTTTCTGAATTTGTGCTCAAATGGACACAGCGACTCTATAGCAAATAGAAATAGCGAGGAAATTCGCGATCGTGCCCAGGCCAATTGCCACACTCTGTCGTGGAACGGCCGACCACAGTGGGAACGGGCTCGTGATGAGTCCAAAAAGACGCCGTAGCTCACAAGTGTCCCGGCAAAATCTGAAGTCGCGGACAGACTTTGCAACAGCATTCACATCATGGTCCGGTGCCTCTCCAACGCTGGGACTCAACGCCTAGCGGCAGTTCACGCTCAGGCACAGTGCTACCGTGCCATACACACTTTCTGCTTCACATCATGCCAGTCTCCGATCTGTCCAAATGTTTCTATGGACCTTTCTCCGATCCACGGTATGCTTTGAGTACCCGACTCTTCGGTTTACCAGGAGCGCACTGTCGGCTGTATGCTGTCTCTGTCCTTGCGTCGTTCCCCACGTCAACAACGCCTCGACTTCTGTCTAACTCCGCGTGAATTCCGTTTACTCGGTGTTCTAGGTGTCGACTGCACATGCGCGTCCTCGTGCGCGGATGCAAAACGCTTTTAATTTAGACGCCGTATCCATTTATGAGACGTTCGACGCCGACTTGGCAGAGACGAGGCTGGAACGCGTCTCATCGTCATCTCATCATACGCATGTCAGCAAGTTTAGACACCGTGCTATTCAATCCTTCTATACAATCTGTCCATCCTTCAAGCTTCGTTCCCCGAACATGCCCGACTTCATTCGTGCTAGGCTGCTAGCCCGAACCAAGGCAATCTATAAAAATCCTAATACAACAGCGGTATGTACTGAAAATCGACCAGTTATAATGAAGTATGAAATATGTGTGCATATGTAGTAGGTACATGTACATTTGAGGGAGCTATGGCTCTGGCTTTGAGGGTGAATCCTTTTATGCATCGAGAAGCCATGGCCATACGGCGCATCCCTCGATATTGCCCGGGTATGATAAGATATGGATTAGATCGTCGCCGTCCCCATGCCCTCGCGCCGGGGCACCCGTCCGCGTGAGTGACCAGCCAGCGGTCCGCCCAGAAGCGTCGTGTCCGAGAAGCACATCCCACACCACCTCCACCGCACCCTCGCATGCCCTAAAACAATACAACAAAATTGCTCGGGAAGACGTGCCTGCCCTCCTCCCTCCGCGCCTCGTCCAGGAGCTCGCCGCTCCACCACCCGTCGTCCGGCGTCGCTGTGACCGCAATAACATCGCCCGCCTGGAAGTCAAACTCCTCCCCGATCGTCGCCGTGTAGTCGTACAGCGCTTTGACTGTTTAATTTGTTAGTATAGAATACCAAACCAAAAAGACGACGGGGACACCCACCATAGAACAATATCCGCCCGCCCTCGTCTGGCGGCGGCGTGGGGGCGCGGTTCGGCGGGTTGTCCGCGTACGGCGTCGATTGGGGCGGTTGTGGCGGGAGCGGTGCCGACACCCGCCGGGACGGGGGATGCTCTGCGGGCTCGGCCTGCCACGTCGACGGCGGCGCGGGGGGCTGCTGCTGGGGCGGCGGCGGCCTCGGGCTCGTGTTGCTGTTCGCCACAACACCGTTGGGGCTGGTGCCATTCACGGTGGGGCTATTGCCATTAACCGAAGTGTTCACGACGTGGGTCCCGTTCGGCGCGCGCGCAATAGCGGGGTCGACCTGCCCGCGGTCCTGGTACTCACCCCGCGTGCTCCCTGCGTCTGACGTCGAGTCCATCCGTGCCGGCTGCGCAGCCCCAGGCGGGAGCTGCGGCGGCGATTGGGGGGATTGCGTTGGGTCCGGCGGCGAGGGTGCGGCTGCGCCGTCTGTGTCCGGGTTGTATGCAGGCGCCGGTGGGCGCGCGGACGCACGCACAAAGTTCGCGGGTCGTGAGCCGGGTGTCGGTTTAGAGTTCGATGAGTTTGAGGCCGAGTCGGGCTGCTGCTCGGGGTATGGTACAAAGACCGGCGGGTCGGGGATGGAATTGCCTGTGCCGTATTCCTGGACAAAGTTTTCGACGTCCTTGTCCGGCTCTAGTTGGTCTAGCACCGTGCGAATGCGCTCACACGACTACAAATGAGGGTCAGCGGCGGGGTGGGCTCGAGAGGAGGCAACGCACTTGATCATCGGAGACACATAGCGTGGAGACGGCATTAGCGTACATCCATATGATGTCCTTCATGAAATCCAATCGGTCCTCCTCGAGATCCTGACTAGCGTCACAGAACTCCTTCCAGTCCTTCTCCCACCCCGGCATCATATCCAGCACAGTCTTGGTGAAGCTGGCAAAGTCCTTTTCATTTGCCTGCACCGTCTGTTGGGCTCTCCGCAGCTTCAGCTGGAGACGCTCGACATCCTTCCCGGGATTGACCGCAATCTGCTGTGTGTACGAAGCGATGCGAAGGCAGTCGCTCTCGTACTTCTCCCGCGCCTTCAAGACATAGGATTCCTGGGTCTGCTTGATTTTAAATCTCTTCTCTAACGGCGACTGCAGATTCTTCCGGTGTGCGATTTGTTTGTCGAGGAGGGCCTTTGTTTGACCTTCGAGCTCGGCACGAATCTGAGAGGCAAGCTGCAGGTGTGTCGTGCCCTGCTTCTCCGTCTCAAGCCGTAGCGTATCGAATGAATTACGGAGCTCCCTGATGCGCGGAAACATATCAACAATTCATTCCAAAAAAGACGTCGGTTACGCACCCTATTTCATCCTTTCCCAGCGTAGCTTTGGCAAGGTTGATGAGGCGATTCGAGTAGTCCTCCTCGATCGCTGCTCTGCACAACTGTGAGTCCACGTTGCCAAGTCCAATGCACCTCCGCTGACCTCTCCTTCCAAAAGTTCCGCAGTTCATCGGTCGTGCGAGCAGCCCCGCGCATGCGGGCGAATAAAATATTAACTCCGGCATCCCCCACGCCCCAGAAAGAGTTACAGAAGTCTCGAGAGGTGCTCCCGTTGTACAAGTCGACGCCCGGTGATTTTGCGGTAGCATACCGCGACAAGGAAGTGGTGGAAGGCTGGCGGCGAACAGCCATGGTCCGAGAAGGTGGTGGTAATGGAGAAAGCCGTGTCAGAACTCGCGGCGACAGATTTGATGATCCTTTATTAGTAGTCTCCGTTCCCCAATTAGGCTGTGTTGATGCCAGTGGCGAAACCGATGGGAAGTAAAATCACCCCATCACTCGTAGTATCCAGACGTCTTACTTGGAACCGTTTCACTTCTAGGCATTTTCTATGCAGCATTCGGTCTTGAAACAAATCAACCACAACGGGCTAACGCGGAGGACCGACACGTGCGGAACACCATCGTTTTCAAAATCAATGAATCTGATGGGGGATTGCTGTTCGACTAAAAACGGATTCTCGCCAGAGTCCTTGCCAGAATCAGTACGGGCAAGTGCGGGGGCTTCATGAAAAAGGCAGTGGCACCGCAATGGGATTCGCGGCTCGGACCCTTAGGTCCGGGATTGGCGACTGCTATCAGATAAGATCGAACCTCCGAAGAAAATCGGAACTCCGACGCGCCTTGCTGCCAAAGATTTGGAGTAGCAGAAGAGAACTGGCCGACGGAATACCGGAATATTGCTGGTAGAAATTTTTGTTCCAGGAGAACATCGAACAGACTCGGATTCAACTACGGTGTCATAAAGTGCCATAAAGTGCTCCATGGTAGCCTCGGTATTCCAACACACCGAGTAGCGATACCCCGGGTCCGAGTCGACTGCCAAGTAAGTCACCGTGAACAGCTTCACAGAGACTAGTATGTAATGTGACAGAAGAATGAATGATACTAATTGCACCCCTTTTGATTGCTTGCCAAGTTCGAATGGAAACCCAAGACTGGCGTTCATTTGAGTTTGCAAGCCGCTTAGAGAATTCTGGTACCTGAAGAGATTGCGAGTGAACGCGGGGCGTCGTCGGGATTCGGGCCGGTCTTGTCCTCATCCAGAAACTTTCTGGCATTTGGTACACTGGCACAGCTGTGATCAGTCGACGAAAATCGAGTGAGAGATGCTGGCCAGAAACCTTTTCAAACTCCTCCCACTAGAACTGAGGTGAGGTGCGCACAACAACAGCTCGAAGGCATTTCGAAGCACAACGCTGTGACAGAAGCTGTATAATTTCAGTTTTTTGGGACGCGGAATTCCGCACGTAAAAAGTACAGGAAGTGTACAAACGTTACAAATGGGATAAAGTTATTGCGAAAGCACAGCGTTAATAGCGTGAAAAACATCGAGACTTCAGAGCATGAGAATCGTGGTACGTCGGTTCGTCGGGGTCATGACGCTGTCACAATCAAGGGCCGTCGCCCTTGGCGGTGCAAGGCATATTCGTAGAGCCCTGAACGGGCAGCTCGTGCAGTTCTTCTCTCCTCTTTCCGTGCAGTAACAACACGCTGGTAATCAGCACGGACGCCGGCAAGGAAGCTGTGGAAGTGTCGGGCGTCGAGGCGGTCAAACATCCCCTTCACAGGCAACGGTAATTAGCCAATGCCTAGGTGGGAAGGTGGAAGTTGGTACACACATTAAATTTAGTAGCCAAATCCGACAGCTTCGCGTCGTGCTGTTCTAACAGCTTGCGGGCCCTGTGTACTTGGTTCACACGGGGAGAGACAGTGGAGAGGTTGTGTAAGCGGGACAAAGTCCTGCCAAATAATCGTTAGAAATGGTCAGACAGAGCCAAGATAACGGGCCCACCTTTGAAGCGACGTTATCCGGTAGTCGTATTTCCGACGGCACGAAACGCTGCGCAGACTCCATTGCTCTGCTGGGACGACGCGATGGCGTCTAAGAGACTCTTGTACCGCATGGAGGGTTTTCCCAACTTTGTCACACAGTGCGCGATCGGAGGCCGTAGGCTTTGGGAGGGCGCCAAATCTCTGATTGAAGTAATCAGAACAAAGAGCAAAAGAGACGCCGGTGAAAAACTGACGGCATGTAGAGAAACAATTTCCAGGGACGCTGTCATGATTGACTCCAAAGCCTTTTCCACAACGTCGCGTTCTTGGGACTGCGTGCGGATCCTCGGGGATAAACCGGTCAAGGGGGTCGTGCGGCGGTTGTCATTCCCCCGGAAGGAAGCGGGAAGGTTGTGAGATCGAGGGGTTGGGGGACCAATGTGTGTATTGGTTTCGTCGTCCAGAGGCGGGCGGTCAACGGGCGAAAGAGAGCCGACAGGCCTTTTTTTACAACGTGGCGGGGTCCTATCCGTCGGGAGCCACTCGTCAATGAATGTGGGAGAATCTTCGGCAACCATGTCGTTAGACAAATAGAAGCCGAGAAAGTCCGAGGGGGAGGACCAATACGCGTCTTGGATTTGTCGCCCAGAGGACCCAGAGGGAGACGGTCAAGGACGGGAAGAGGAATAAGCTCGATAGGTCGCTGCTTAGGACGAGGGGGCGGAGTAGTATCCGGTGGAAGTTCCTGCTCGAGAAATGAGTCGGGGATGGCGAGATTTTTGTCATCCTCGTCGACGACCATAATCCCAGCATGAGGGACATAGTGGGTTTGTCCAATCGCGTCAAAGGACCACCCGCCCTCTCTTTCGTAGTCTTCGATTTTCCTGCGAGTAGGTGGGGTAGGCATGTGTCGAGGATGATAACCAGACGAGCCCGCCACAGCGGAATATTTTGGGTCGGTCGAGAACAACCCCAGCGTGTTCTCGGGAGCTGGAAAGCAAGTGGCAGCGAAAGAATCCTCGTCCAGATATGTCCGGTCGTCATCCTGTGGCGCGACACGCCAATCCGCCTTCCGGGCCAGAGAACGAGGAATGGGCCGCATAGGCTGAGGTTGGAGTATGTGGCCAAGCGACAAAGAGGTGGAGGCAGTGTTGTCGATATGATAAGAGGGATCGAGGTTGGGATGCTGTAGAAAGCTCCGGTGGCGCATTTAGGAGTGGAGAACTGGGGTCAAGGGTTGCGACCGTTAAATTAAGTCAAGCCGCTACCCGGAAGATGAAATACAAATCCTCTTGGAATACAATAGAAGCGATAAAAGGTGAGCGATCGTCTAGCTTGGACCCTCAGTTGTCGAGTTGAAAAGAGCCGCCGACGAGAACAATGGGGGTGGCCCAAGCAATTGCTCGTGGTTACCACCACGAGATGGCCGTTCAACTGGTTGGGTGCTCTTGTTCCATGGCGGCTTTTGTTCTTGACCGGGGTAAAAGAAAGGAGAAAGTTGATGCACGGGAACAGTCGGACCGCTCCCGATTAGGCAATACGACGCCACACTCTCAGTTTTTTCACATGGCCACAGCTGTAGCATCGAAGAACTAAGACAAAGCACCCAGCATAAAATTTAGCTCAGTTTGACTTCGCCCGCCGTAGAGCCCTGGGCTCTTGAAATTGTGACAAGCTCTCGACTTCTTTTGCATGTCAGCATAGACGAAACCGATCCCCCCGCCGTATGCGAGATGATCAAGCTGGGGGCCTTCATTGACGCACCAAATGGCAGAGGCAAGACGCCTCACTTACAAGCATTGCAAAGGGCATGGCAGTCGTATGGATTTCTCTCGGTGACAGGGAAAGTTATCTCGCAGCGGCCTGAAATGGGACCAATGTTTGAGCCGCTGCTACAAAAACACGAAAATGCGCGTGGGAGGCTCCGGTTCATTGCAATGCTACCACACTGATCGAACAGCACGCGAATGTCAATGCGACCACCCTCGATGCACAAGGAAGTCTACCCTTCATTTCGCCTACGATAAGCTACGATATGGAGGCCTGGGATCTGGTCTATTCTCTATTCAAACACGGGGCGCAGTACAAACCTACTCCGACATGCATAGATGTCGAAGCTGGCAAGATCTTCGTCCAGGTGCTAAAGAACACTTTTTTGCAGCCCTCAAAGCAAAGGTTGGAGCTGCTACGAGTATCCCCCCTCGTCTCTACCCATGCTTCTCGGGGAAACCGCTGGCCGACTGCCATTCCAAGGAAACTCCCTACCCGACGACTTTACATGTACGTGTGGCTCCGGAAAGACGGCCGAGAAATGCTGTAAAACGTGGAACATGAAATTGGCTGAATCTTCAGCCGACCCCTCGGCGAACAAAAAATCTAGTCACGTCGAGGCGTCGAGGTCTGCCGAGCTCTGGCCTTAGACTCGACACCCCTTTTTTAGTCACCCCGAGTCTTGCGACGATCATCTAGACCTCTGATGCCGAGGCGCTCTGACGCCCTCGGCATCAGTCATGAAGCTCCGGCTACGCCACGGCCTCGACCGCGCATCAAATCGAGCTGTCTAGGCACCTCGACACGGGGTGTCTAGCCAGGCAGCGGCATCTCGACACAGCGTTCGGCTAGGCTCTGGCGAGATTTCTCAAAATGACGTTGCCGAGCCATTGACTGAATGAATTGTAGGACGAAGAAGTACAATGTATTCAGCCTTCGACCTCCTGTGGGGAAATTCTCTTGGGCATACCTGGGAGCCATGAGATCCTCGAAGAACTCAGGCAGAAGGGCGACATGGAGTCGTTCGCTGCAGGCCTCAAAGCGATTCATAGCAGCCCTGTCTTCCCTGCTCTCATGGCAGCACTTTTGCAAGATCCTTGCCAAAAAAAAGGTGATTGATTCTGCATTTGCCTTTGCATTTCACACATGTGAATGTCCACAGTGGTTCCAATGAAGTTGGGGACAGCTCTGTTTACGCTTTTCACTCAAAACAGCTGTCAATGCCATCTTTGCTCGCGAATTTACAGCCACCCTAGAAAAAGTTGCACGATAAATGATACTCTGTCATTTATATAGTGAGGTACGAACGTTCATATAAAGAGTCTGTCTACGAGAGACTAACTCTGTCACTCCGTCCATCCTTTCCTCAAGTCGATATGTTTGAACCGTGGGAACTTCTTTGGACTGGTCATTTCTCGCTGCGTCAAAGCACTTTTCGGCCGCATCCAGATCCCAGATCGCAAGCTATCGACCGCCCCAGGTACCCAACGGCAAAGTGGGCCTCCCAACAAAAAGCTATATTCCTGCATGTAGCCATAGACGAAAGCGATTGTTTCGGCAAAGTTGAACTTGACGAAACGAAAGAGTCAATCAAACGTAATGAAAAGTCGAAAATAAGCCTTCTCTGTCCACCAGATGGACAGCTCCGGCAGTATCATCGACACACAGGGAGTCAATGTCATGAAAATCGATGGTGTCGGGTACAAGTTGTTAACAAGGGTGCGCACGGAGCTGGACCTCGTTTCCTGATGATAGTACGAGTTCTGATGGTAGACTGAAACCCGACTCATCGGCTCAATAACTAGCACCAAATTGAAGCCACTGTGGTCCAGACAGATGAGGCTCTGGTTGGCCCGCGCCCAAGGCATGTGTCCCATCGCTGTGCCCGAATCATGTAATAAAATTGAGAGAAGGGAAAGTGAGATATCTCGGAACAATCTAGACCGGCTTGCTCGTGGTGTCCAGACTGCAGGGTTTCGGGTGAAACGTGGTGAATTCTAATGGTGACATCGTCCTGGAAAGTGTAAAGACGGCCCCGGTATGTGAGGATATCACCAAATTTTGAGTCGAAACCTAACGAGGAGCGAGTCATTGAAGCAATGTGAAACTGGGATGATAGTGGGATGAATACGGACTGAACGTTCCAGTTCTGCGCTCGTAGCACGATAGAGCAGTTACTATCGCTTATTGCACTGATTTTTATGGTGCAGTTCTCTTCGTGCGTTCTCACAATCGTTCCAACCATGTCTTGGTCAGAAACCATGATTCAAAGGCAGGGCCGTAGTGTATTGGCACCGAGGGTAATCGCCGGCTCGTGAAGTGGGTAGCCTTGCCGTCTTCATGTTTTATCGTAAACATGTCGGTGTGCAATATGTCCGAGGAACAATTACCGCGGACGGAGGGCTGGATCTGTTAAAATTGCGAGATAGCAGGTGCCGGGTACCTCGAAAGGACTGGACGGTTCATATCTCCACCGGTTTCAATAGCAGGAAATGGGAACGGAGCAGCAAGTTTTGCATCTCAAACAAAAGATGCTTCCCCCAATGGGACAAAGAACCAAAATATCGGTTCCTTGCACATTGGAAATTATCCCAGTAGGCACAGAAAGGCGAGAGGAGGTCACAGGCTGCATAATTGAGGGAGAGCCTGGGAATTATCTTGAAGTTTCATCCACTGCGATCCTTCAAAGTTTTTAGGTTCCATATGTTGGGACAAATCAGCATATGCGGAATATGCGATTGGGGATCTCTTGTGAGTAGTTTCCGAAACCGATATCCAGAAGCTCTGTTCCGGAGCGTGTTTTCGGAAGGGACGAACCTGTCTGCCATTCATTTGTCTGGTCGAATTGACTCGGTGCCTGTTCAGTCTTTAGGGCTTGAAACACACGGGAGCAAAGACAAAGGATCCGGCAACTGCAAGAGTCTCACTACTTCCAGGAGCGTGTGTACTGAGAGCTCAGATAGAGACGTCAGAGAAAGTTCAAGGTGATCCGGGCTCCCACCGGCAGTTCAGATCTGTGGCTGTGTTGAATATTGTGCCTTGTTAGAGCCCGCAACATTTCTCTTTCCTTCCTCCAGCATCGAAGCAAAGTTTTAGAGTGCTGAATATCAAGGCGAATCCATCTCGCCCAAGTTCTGAATTGGACTGGCTTTTCCTGTGTGCCTGAGGTCTAATTCCAAGGCTTTGGGGACTGCCGCAAGACTGGCGCATACCTGGAAGAACGGACATCCCGGACACCCCTTGCCCACCAGACGGACCAAGAAACATACTCGCGTTATACCTTTGACCCCTCTGGAGCAGTTCAAGCACGTTATTTCGCGCATAGTTCTAGTCACGATGGAACCGGACAAGCACCCCTTGTCAGTCGTACCGACGCCCGTTGGGCTCAAAAAGGTTCAACCTTACTGGTATCCATATACCACCATGGCCAAATTGCGCTGGCTCAATCGCGAGCTGCTCGAGGTTGTGTCGTCAGAATTTCGAGACAGATCGATGGAATACTATGTGAGTTTGGGCGAGGGTTGTTTAGCTTCCTGACCTTAAGTTGAACGGACCTTAGAGATACGCTTTAGAATCTGGAGTTACCACCGTGAACGGTCAAATTGCAAGTCCGGAGACTATTATCAAGAACGGCGACCGTATTGAGTGCGTCTCGAAAGAGGGCAGTAAGCTCAAGCTAAATCTCACCATCCGTTTGCAGAAACATCGTCCATCGACACGAACCACCGGTGACCTCGACACCCATTAAAATTCTCCATCACGATGTAGAGCGTGAATTCATTGTAGTAGATAAACCCGGCAGCATCGTTCGTCCGTCAAACTCTACAGTCTCTCTGCTGTCTCACAGTCCAGCCAATAGCCTGTCCACGGAACTGGGAGATACTTTAAAAACACCCTTATAGAAATCTTGCAGGATGAGTTTGGTTTCAAGACCTATCGTACGTTCATCAGTTATTCCCGCGGCGCGCTCATCAATCTACGGACCCAGCGGTTAATAGACTCGATCGACTGACCTCGGGCCTCATGATCTTGCCACTATCGTCCAAGTGCGCACATACCATGGCCAAGGAGTTTGAAGTAAACACAGTCCACAAGGAATATGTAACTCGGTGCAAAGGCGAATTTCCACAGTAAGTGATTTTCAGGACTTTTTTTCGCCCTCAACGAAAATAGAGAGGAAATCGTATGCGAGGAACCGCTCATCACCCTAGATCGGCAGATGGGTCTCAATATTGTCCATCCGGAGGGGAAAGTATGCTGGCCAGCTCTTCATCGAACACGCTCTAATTTGGATTAGCCAGCAAAAACGGTTTTCAAGCGCATCCGGTACGACTCGAACACAGATACCACTGTCGTTCTTTGTGAGTCGTCCCTATGGGTAGTTTCCCTGAGCTGAGGTCTAAACAGGCACACCATTTACCGGACGTTGTACGCACGGTTCTTCTCTTGGCATCCTCATTTCAATTAATCCATTTCAATTATTAGCCCACCAAATCAGGGTCCACTTGCAATTCCTCGGGTATCCCGTCGCCAATGACCCAGTCTACTCGGAGAAGAGGATTTGGGTACCGTGGATTTACCATTCCTGCTCTTGTCGTGCTCTGATCCTTGGGCTCTGCAGGGCGAAGGACTTGGAAAAGGCGGGATCGATACTACTCCGAGTGCTGAGCGGACTGCGCCAGCCCCGCCCCCTCATCTGGAACAGCACACAGAGGCGACTGGTAATCCCGAATCTTTGACCAAGGTCATTCCTCAGTCGGAAACGAACGGCCAAGCCCCCGCGGTCCCATACACCAAACTGCTTCCTCGTGAAACGGGGGAGGACATCGGCTTGAACTCCCCCGTGCCACTGTCTAGCCAGGCGGTCGCGGTCATCACGCAGTTGCGGAACATGAAGGTCAGTGCTTCTCTGCCCCTGCGCCGCACGAATGAATGACACAGTGAATAAATACAGGACGAGGACGAAGACTGGGGGCGCTGGCGCGATGTCGTCTTCCGGGCCAAGGGCGCCTTATCACCGGCTAATTTGAAAATAAAGCAGGTGCCACAGCACCAGCGGAGGCGAGGAAAGGCGGAATTCGTCTTCGAACAGTCCAGTCCGGAAAGCACCGCTACTGCGGCTTTTGCAGGTACCAGCACGATGATTGAGCCCCGTCCTCCGGCGCCTCCCGGGGCCAGAATGCCAGGAGCTTCTACTTCCGACGCCAGCCCTGCTTCCGCTTCTACAATCGTAGAATCGCCTGCGTCATTGGATGCTGCAGATCCGGGCGTGCCTGCTGTGCATGAGAGCCTTGCGACCACGAAGGCTGCTGCCTCGCACGCTGTGTCGGACGATAATCGCATCCCGCTTGCCTCATCGTCTTCCCCAAGCGTTCCTGGGAGCAATACGACCGTGCACCCCTCGCACGTTGAAAGAACTGTGTCGGATAATGAATCCATTTCGCTGGCCTCGTCTGCTGCCCCGGCTTCTCTACTAGCCTCCGCGCACCCAGGCCCTACGCCACCATCCTCAGAGGACGACCCATCCGCACCCCCGCAGCCACCGCAATTCACGGTCGCCGAAGCAGTAAATCGTGCATCTGAGATGGAAGCCCAAGCGACGGCCACAACGATTTCTTTGTCGGAGAACTCGTATTGCCCCGAGTGCTACCTCCCGCTGCACCCGGATCCCAAGCCAGAAAAGCTGTACATATTTTTGCATGCGCTGAGGTACACGACGAGCTTGGGCAAGTTTGAGACGCCGATGCCACACTGGGCGCAGGAGGGATGGGAGTGGGATCAGTCGTAGTTTTTTTCGGGGTACGCACTTTGATTCCACGGTGTGTATTGTATTTACGACATAGGCGCGTCCCAGTAGACCTCACGACATGATAACTACTTGGCAGGATCCCGCGTGGTGAAATTTGCAGATTGACTGACCGACCGATCGTGTTACCGCAACAAGCGAAAATAGCCTTTGCACCGAAGAAGAAGGCATTAGTTCACCTTAGCGTGCTTCATGCATCCGACTGGGGCGGACGATCCTCCGTTCGGCAACGGCGCTGGGTGTAACGTTACTCACGCCTTCCAGCGGGAAATTAAAAACCTTTGTAAGGCAAGTGGGGTACGCATAGGCTTGGGCCATGCTACCGCCACGATATCGATGATTCCCCAAACAAACCTACCCATTCTCGCGCTTGCCTGCTGCCAAAGCTACTCTGCGGACCGCATTTCATTCTTCGCGGCGGTGCCTGTCAAGGACAGCGCTTTCTCTTTCTCTCAAACAACGCGTTCTCCGAGGCCCTCCCTGGTATCAACTTGTTAATGTCCAAGACTAGAAAATGTTTCGCCCGGCGGCCTGTGCTTGCCAAGTGCGTACTCGCCCCGCGCGTGGAACCGCGCTTCCGTCAGACGATGACGATGGCACGCGCCATGAAAGCGCGTCAACTGTTCCTTGCAAATTAACGCCGCTCGGAGACAGGCGCAAGATCGTGCGCTTGCGTCATACGGACTGGGTGAACTTTCGGCCAATACCGCCAATACCCTTACGTTCAAGAGCTTCGGGGCTGAATTTTTCATTATACACCGGGATGCTTCTGATATGGTAGGCACCTATCCTTTTACAGCGACGATTTTTTTCCGCGGATATAAACCGCGAACAACTCGACCCATAGTCTTCACTTCCTCCCCCCAATGCATCTCATATTATTGATTTTCTGTCTCTGCATCTTCCTCCTCTGCTGCTATACCACATACAGACTTTTCACCCGTATTTCCGTCGCGGCTGTGCGTGGTCCGGAACCGTCTTCATGGTTGTTGGGTACGTGCGCTGCCTGCATCGACGGAGACATTCCTCATGGTCATTCAGGGAATATGCCTGAATTATTTGGCGGCCAAGTAGGAGAGGTATTTAAGCTATGGCATACTTTCTTGCTAGTTTTTGAGTTGACCTTCGATCTCGGAACTCTGTAGGCCGAGTTCAAATGGCAAGAGATCTACGGTGGCGTCGTCAGAATCAAGGCTTCTTTCGGGGTGCGTCTCTATCAGTCCATAGCGCGCATCTGCTCACTATTTCGGTAGGAGGACCGACTTCTCGTTACTGATCCAAAGGCTCTTCAATACATATACCAAACCTCAGGCTATCGTTTTCACAAGCAGCCAGAGCGCATCGAAGTCACTAGGATGATCAGGTACGCGAAGATAATTCCACATAGGTTACTGACTGAATCCTTTGTTAGCGGGCGGGGGATTTTATGGGCAGATGGTGTGCCCGGTCTTGATCTCGAGTTCCACGAAATTGACCTTCGTTAGGAACGGACCATAAACGGCACAGAAAAGTGATGCTCCCCGGTTTCACAACGCCCGAAGCGAAAGCTCTTCTACCATTATTTTTCTCGTACGCTGCTCAGGTACGGACTAATCGCTCGAATTCAGTTAACCTTTATCGAATGCCCCCCTCATTCTTCCAGATCGGCGCGAAGTGGAAGGACATTATTGGCGCCACCGCGGACCAGTCTGCGGTGCTGGACGTCACTGGGTGCGCTGCTCGACATCCTTTTTGACTGAAGCTATTCTGATCTTTCGGTGCAGATGGGCATCTCGGGCGACTCTCGACGCGATCGGACAAGGTAGCTGAAATCAACCCCGCACTGTTTGTTCTGCTCACATGGCGCCTCCTTCTCTAGCTGCATTTGACTATCAGTTCGGTGCAATGGAGAACGCGAATAATATCGTTGGGACAGCGTATAGCAATGTCTTGTATGCCTTCCCTCTCCTTCTATGAACTCGTGGTAACACCAATTGCAGCATGGACACCTTCGGGTCCCCGTCTGACGCGAGTTTGCTCGCGCTGAGCCTGTTGCAATATCTCCCTCGGCGCATGCGCGAATTCTTAGTCGACCACATTCCGTCTCGGGGCTTGGATCATATTCGGTATACTGCGCAAGTCACAACAACCGTTGCGCGAGAACTTGTCGCGTCCAAGTCCGCTGCGCTTCTGCAGGGAAAAGGTAGCCGGGACATCATGAGCTTATTGGGTGAGCTTATTTTGGATGCTCCGGCGTAGACTAAGTCGGTGTTCTCAAGTGAAGGCAAATGCGTCAGAAAATGAAATGGCGAAGCTCAACGAAGACGAGCTTCTCTCGCAGATGCGGACGATAATAATGGCCGGCCATGAAAGTGGGTTTCGAGATCGTGATATCCGCTTCTGCACTAAGGACGAATTTTGAATCACAGCCACGGCGAATAGTTTCAGTTGGGCCGTTCTGGAGCTCGCACGGCAGCCCAAAATCCAATCAAGGCTGCGAAGCGAGATACGCAGCATGGAACGGACGCTTCAAGCTCGCGGCAGCTTCGAGTTTAGCACGACTGATATAGAGTCCATGCCCTACCTGCTGGCGGTCGTGAAGGTTTGCCCTCCGACTAGTTTCAGCATCCCCGCAGGCTGATCGAATATCTAACAGGAAGTCCTCCGCTTCCATCCCGTATCCTTCAACAATTTCAGGCAAAGTGCAACCGACGATGTGCTTCCCCTCCACCGGCCTCTTACTCTGCGATCCGGCGAAGTGATCACCGAATTACCGGTGCCCAAAGGCATGAAGGTTATTATCTCTATCGCTGCGTATAATCGGAACAAGGACGTTTTCGGCCATGATGCACACACTTTCAACCCTGAACGCTGGCTCGACGGCTCTATGCGCAAGCCAGAGGCACCGGTGGGTGCGTATGCTAATCTGTGAGCCAGTCGTTTAGCTTCAGGTGTATTATTGTTGACCGCCCTCAGGCTCACATTTGCCGGAGGTTTAAGGACCTGCATCGGGTGGCGATTTGCGTAGGTTGATCTTACCCGTCTGGAGAAAAATCTGATTCCTCGCACAGGGTCCTGGAGCTACAAGCCTTTCTCATCGAACTGGTCAGCAACTTCGAGTTTTCACTCCCGCCGCAACCTATGAATATTCGGAGGGAGGCATGCATTGTCATGTGTCCCACTGTCGAAGGCGAAAGGGAGAAGGGGACGCAACTCCCGCTGCGGGTGAGTGTCGCTTCGAGGGAGTACGATTAGGCAATGCTATTATTCTGCTTGAATTCGTGGTTCGTTCACCATTGTTTTATTACCGCCCATGTGTTCCTTAACCTACGCATACTGTATCGAATGAAGACCCGAGCAATTCATCAGTATTAACGCTTCGCTGGGCTCAAGGTTGCCGGAACATGGCCGGATTTAGATCGTTACATTCCAAAATACAGCACAGATACAACCGGGGGACGATGGGATTGCCGCAGGTATGAGCCAGGTATCACTGTGGACTCGTCAGTGTAGAACGCGCGATTGGAGCGAAAAGGTATTTACCTTGATAAATTTCGCCATGAATTTCCTACCGCGACAATTAACGAGCGTGAGCAAGACAAAGTAAGACACGGACTTGTGGAACTCTGTTCTCAGAAGATCATTGACGAAATGGGTGGGCTTATCCTTGGTGGATATAGTCTGGTTCTTGAATATCAAGTCTAGGAGGAAGATAACAATCAGGGACCTTGAGGTCAAGTACAAGAGCGATAGCTGACCATCGTCCCATCGCTTTTTGACCGCGAAAGTTCCGGGGACAGTTGTGTTAACACCAGTAGGTACTTGTTGCCCAAGGGCAGCGGCGAGGTTTAGCAGTGGATTCCCAGTTGCAATCTCGGCCTCTCGCGTAGCTGCGTCGGACGCCGACTGTTCCCGGTCTACTCGCGCCTTCTCCTCTGCTCGCTCCCGTTTAATCTTCTCGAGTTCGCGCAGTAGCTCTGCAGTCTCGTCATCATCATCATCCGAATCCGAGTCAGAGTCACTGTTGCAAATCGTTCAGTGAAAGTTTGGACAGAACGAAAATTTACGTGCCTCTCATCCTTGTCCTTGTCCTTCTCATCGGTAGCCTTGCTACCTTCCGCTTCATCCTCCTCGTCATCATCCTTGTCCAAGTCCAACGAATCCTGCAGCAACTTCCTCCGCTTATTTGCCTCCTCGTCTCCTGCCGGCCCACCTTCAACCGCCAATGGCGGTAGTCCCTCCGCCTTCCTTTTCTTGTTTTTAGCTTCTAGCTCCGCCGCAAACAGTTCCGCCCGTAAATCCCGCTGCTTCACCTCTGCAACCGACGTCTGACCGACTTGGCTTCAGGAAATAATCAATTGACAATGAATACACCAAAATGCACGCTGCGAACCGGAATTTGAGCTTTGTGTGCATGGCCATGTCTCGCACGGAGAACTGCCGCGAGCCTCCCTTGACATCCTTGGCCTGAGCGGGATCCCATGTCGGTCTATGCGCGGTGGACATGGTGGACTGGAAGATGGAGCGAGCCGATGCCGATCAGCACGTGCACTCCGCGCCCACGGGACCGAATAAATATCTGGCGAATTTCTGGTTCGCGCGTTTTCTTGGCGTCCGAACTCCAGAGTTGCCCTCAAACCGAGATTAGCCGCACTTCGCACAAATTCTTTCCGGTTTTCACATTTCCCAAGTACGGGATCATATCATTGGTATAAGAACAGCGGCACGCAATATTGGAAAGACCTATGGTACACCAGTGAAAAAGGGTGGCGTCCGACCAAGTCGTATAATTATCGGCCCTTGCATCGCTCCTTTCCGGCTGCAAGACTTTCATCGTCGCATTCCTTCATTTCCGGCGAGGTCGGCGGAGCGCTTTGGCGGACAAACTGACATGCCGTACGGACTGCAGGAGGGAATTCCGCCTTTCACGGCTGGCGACGCTGCTGCCGTATCAATGCTCGCTCGGCTTTCCGCTCTTTTTTTTGTGCAGCCTTGTCTGCCCTAATTGCCTCTCGGACCTGCCGCTCTTGGAGGTGAGCCAACTTTATTCTTTGATAGGTTTCACATAATTCCATGAGGCGGATCTTTTCATTGGAAGCCTGTCATGCCGCGAAGAGCAGTGAGCTTCGTTTCCGGGCACGCGACATGCAAAAGCGGGAACGCGACGAGATCTTACTTACTGCAAATTTCATGGCCAGATAGAAGAATTTATCTGCGAACGAATGCAACTTATTGATCTCGCCTTGGAATTTCTCCGCCCGAGGGGCCTTTCTATGATGTTTCAAACGTCACATTATTCCAACCTTGAAAAAAACTTTGGCTCCTTGAGAATTTTTTTTTTTCAAGGTTCAGATTAAGGCTGTACTGCACTAGGGTGACTTATCTAGCCTAATACACCATTTCTGAGGCCAATCCGACACCGGTAGCAAGCTGTATTGTGCAAACACTACCGGCATCAGTGTTTGATGGCTTGCGGGATATGCCAAAACAAGCTGTACCGTTCAAACCATACATACATCATGTGAAGGACAGTGTGTCATGTATCTTAATGTTATTATGGCCTTTGGATCAACCATAAAACCAGATTCACCCTCTAGACCCCGGGAAAAAAAAATTGGCTGACTTTTCGACAACCAATTGAGCAAAAAATAAAAATCTTGGACACCCAACACAAATTTCCCTTTTGCCCCCTCAGCAAGTTCACTTAGTATGAATAAAGGTTCTGAATGCCCCCCACTCACTGCTCTTGCTGTTGCAGGCCCGGAAATCCGTGGCCGGTGTGTGCCGAGAACCATCAGAATGTGATGGCGTCTGTATTTCGATGGTACAGTCAACTACTGTAGTCAGATTTCTCTCAGGAATGGTCTACTAGATGTAAATAGTCTACCCTGGTGTGTGACAACCTAATTCTGAACCTTGAAGATTTTTTTTTCCAAAGAGTTAAAGTTTTTTTCGAGTTCGGAATAATGTGACGTTTGGAACGTCATACCTTTCTGAGCAAATGGTCCGAAAAACGTGTGTATTTTCTGAGATTTCTGGGGGGAAAAAGTTTAACGGCTCAGCACCTTCTCCAAAGGAACCGCTCACTCACTTTATCAACGATGCCTCCAGCTCCCGTCGTTTCGTTCTCCATGAAGACTCTTGCGGTGGCACATATTCCGTCGGTATTGCTGTCGTTTCAGGAATGCTTTCCAGACAATTATGTACCGCGGTACAAACGTTGGCATTCTTGGCTATATCGGGCGTATTCAGCGTTGCAGAAATTTCTATGAAAAACTTGAGGAGAGGTCAACACAAAGAAAGAGGCGGCCGATCGATGCATACCGCGACGAGCCGACTCGTGTAACTCATAGCATGGTGAACCAAGCCTGGAATTTCGGGTGGGGGTTCGGCGGCGTATAAAGATTCATGCACATCGTCGTCAAAGTCATTATCTTCGTCAGCATCGTGGAGATCCTCAAGAGCATCGGTCGCGGCGGTAGTTGGCCCAAAGAGTTCTCCGAGGGAGCTCAATTCGGTTTCCGACGGCGGAGAATCGTGGTAGGTAGGTAGGTAGGATAATGGAGTCGAGGTCCCGCTCATTATAGATTGTGGCGTTCACGGAAGAACAAAGAGCGGACCCACCATGAGGCGTGCCGCAAAGAATACGAACCTTACATAATTGATAGGCGCGCAATAGACGCTAAATCAAAATTGGGCTTCCAAATAAAGTAATGTTAGAAATTTGAGATGTAGGTTGGATGTAGGTATGCAAAATGGACGATATAATGGCGAACAAGCTGTGGAATCACTCGTCGATTGTGAACTGAGAGTTATGGCCTCGGATAAAGTTCCTTGGAGATTGAACCAGATAAGGTGTATGCGGAGCAAGTTCCAAGTCAGTCTGCCTTAGGGTCAGCAGTTCGGGGCTTGATCCAGTGCGTTGCTTCAGCTGCACGTCGGTGCGGTAGCGCGTACACAAATTTCCAGAAATGCCGTACATGGTGACAAATGTACGATCGTCCATGGCGAAGACCTATGCAGGACGCGCACCAGCCGAAGAGGCAGGATCAGCGTCTCGATGCGATCCTGTACGCCGGGCTGCCTGCTAACTTCCGACTACGTCGCCAGGGTCTGAGCAGATGCCTGAAATTTCACCAAGTGAAAGGAAAAAGACCGTTTCCGGCCCCACTTGATTGCCCTCCGAAACGGAGATGAAGGAGAAGGGTTGATTGGTCTCGATCTCGCAAATGCCGGATGTAAGCATGAATAGCTGGCTTAGGCCCCGGACAGCCCAACGAAGACGATCGAACAGCTGACGGCATTGTGAGTTGAGGCTTTAGCAGTCCCAAGCAGATCTTCGGTCTTTAAAAAAGCGCGTGTGACTGGTAAATTAGGGAGAAATAAAATACCTGCAGCTCTCCATCTGAACTCGAATGTGCATCCCATGAGGGTTAGCGCGATAGAATGAGCCTGCGATGGGCAAGGTTATGGATTTTTGTATGAACCAAATGCATATTTCGACCGAGAGGCTATTGGAGTGAGTCGGAACTTGGCAAGAGTCAAGCCTTGGGGAGCGCACCATCGCACAGCAGTAAGGAAGCTTTGAAAGGGCTCAACTCGAAGACTCCGAGAAGAATGTGGTCAACACCGTGGACGCTGAGAGAACACAATGCTGGCAGCCAATGTTGCAGGTCCGGTGATAATAGGTTGGAAAAAATTCCACATCGGCCAACTGTCTTGTGAAGGTTCTGGATCCGAGATGTGCTCAGTGCTGACCGACAACAGACTAGCTGGGAACTAGCGAGACTCCGAGAGCCATGGTTCATCCAGGTCAAAATATGGTGGTGCGCTGTCTTCTCGCGACAGAAAACCGGAGTGAAGAGACTATATGCAGAGTGCGGCGAGAGTCGGTGGAAAGACTTTAGTATCGGCCGAAAGTCCGACCCGATGCCTGCTTTCTGCCGCCATGTCTTTATGTGCCCTGGCTCGCTCGCTATGTCGATTGGCCGCCCATGTGCTCTTCGGAGTAGCGGACGTGCGAGCGCATGTGAATAATTTGCCTAATACGCTTTCTTGTAACTGCCATGGAAAGCGACGAACCTCGCCTGGTATTCCACCAAATCTCCATTGTGAAAACTTCCGGCCAGGATTCGAACGCGTATGTATGCATTCAGATCGGGTGCATTGAACTTGCCAGGCTTTCAAGCTGCAGGAACAGAAATCCCGACAATTAATTTGGGGGAAAAACAATGTGAACACTCTCCTCCAGTGTGTTCGATGTTGGGAAAAGGGCAGTACTGAGGCAGAGGAAACCAAAGAAGAAAGAACAGCGAGTTAGGTATCCAAGGCGCAGGAGCAGGGCGTCACGGGCCCACCCCAAGACAATGGACGTTTCAAAAGCCAGGTATAGAAGACACGTATGGGACACTGCCGTGTAATAAACTTGACGTATTCCAAATCCATTTGTCCTGTTCCAGTTGCACTCTGGAGACCTCTCACTTGCGACCCAGCCAGCTCAGCGAAAACTTGTGTCAGGAAAAACGAACTGATGAAAAGCAGTGGATGAAGTATCCGCATCATATATAGACTGGTAGAGCAAGTGTGCCAAAATTCGCCGTGGGGGATTGGGCGTTCGACCTAGTATCAAATTCGCCAACACAGTCCACGAACAGAATGTCTGCAATTTGACATTCCGTGGTGTCAACGCTAGCCGACGATTATCTATATGGCTCAACTCGCATCCTCGTCTCCGCCGCCAGAATTCTGAGCCTGCCTGCCCGGAAGCAATATGAGAACATGCTGCACTGCCGTGTCAAGGAACGTACCCATGGGCCGGAGCATAATTCTTGTCTTGGGTCCCAAGGTAAATATCCATGCCCCGCTGCGCCAGCCGCGAGAGATGGCCGGCGATTGTGTCCACTGGTTCATCATCGCAACAGTCTGGAGGATAATATTCTGCGTCGAGGAAGGGACTCTCGTTCCAGAGGAGTCTGAATGAGCACAGGTGGTCGGAACCCGAGGATCGTGAATATAAAAATGGGACGAGCTGATGGTAATCTATTTTGGACTCATGGTTTACGCGTTCCAGAGCGAGTCTTCGGATGTTTGGCAGAGAGGAAGGGGAGAGACGTAAGAAGGAGGCTATAGTTTGTGGTGACGGGTAAATGAAATGGATGTTTTCGAGTGTCCGGGAAACGGGAGCCAGACATCGGGCCCAGTCGAAATTCTTGTCGGCTTTCGGTTGAACGAAGAGAGATATCAATGGCGGCCACGAGTGGAATAGAAATATCTCCAATTCGCCACAGGCCACCCCTTCCGAGATGTCCAGATGTCGTAGAGCCGGAAGGGTAAGAGATCTGAGAATTTCATAGGTCCCTTTCTTCACAGTGAGCGAAGTTAAACGGGCATGAGTCAAAGGACTGTCAGCGCGATAGATATATCCCGAGCACGTTGCTTCTGTGAGGTTTGGGACCAGGGCAAAAAATTCCAAGTCCACCACCACGCCATCATATTTTGTCAACTGCGACCAGGGCAGGGTATGAAGCATAGAGCGGTATGCTGCGAATTTAGAGTCCAGGTGAAATTCGTGAAGTAGGGGAGCATTTTCAAATATGCTGACGACTTGAGGGACAGCTAGTTGTCCCCACAAATTGAGCGACGCACTCTCCAACAAAGGGAAGTTCAAAGGGCCTAGTCCCAGCTGAGGGAGCAGCTCCTCAGCGATGCACAGTTCGAGATGATGAAGTCGATGGGAGTAGCGACGGAGGACGTTCCCGAGAACTTGATGTACGAGATCGACCTCCAGCCCTTCGTCGCGAAAGACCAATGACAATGGACACTGCCCTGCGCGGGCCAACCACCGGTCAATGAAGCCCTCGATCAACCGGGCATTCGAAACGACCTGGTCGGGGATGATCATGGCCAGTGTGGACCACAGTCGGGGAGTCGTGAGGGCAATGTCCCTCCAAGTGCGGCAGACTCGGGTGAAGACCCCAGGGGCGATATCTGGGGATTCGCCAATGGCTTCATCCGGGTCTAGATGAATAAACCACGGAAGACAATGGGCAAAGATTTCTGCCGTTATCTCGGCGGGCAGCGTCAAGACTGGGAATGGAGTGGCATGGAGCTCGCGTTCCACAGCGGTTCGAGCTTCTTCGAGCTCGCGAAGCTCGCGTCGATGTTCCGCGATTTGGGTGTCGAGCTCTGCGAGACGTCTGCGGAGAAAAAATGTTGACATAGCAATGTGAAATTTGTATGGGTAGGTGGAGAGGGCGTTCCCTGGCCGAGGGGGCTTTCTCGGAGGGAAACCTGAGACTGCAGAAACGGTGGAATGCCCAGGGCGCCAACAAATGAGATCGAAGGTGATCCGGAATGCGAGTGCCACACAGGGAATGGGAGGGCCTCGAAGAGCGTTTGAAAGAAGTCGCGATCAAATTGAACGTCCACAGGGGCAAGCAAACAACCGCCAAGATCCAATTGGGATAATCCACGGTATTTTTCGAAGACCACGTCCTTGAGATACACTTTTGTGCTAACATGAAAGTCGAAAGAAATCACTTCCGTCCGCCAGCCCCACGTTTATTATGCACCGTCGCCTTCCTCTCCCGCTCTCTCCCCTGCCCCTTCTGCATCCTTTTCCCCTTATCCCCCGCTCCACCCTCTCCCCCTCCTCCTCTCGCACCCCCACTGGCACCAGCACTCTGCCCCACCCCACCCGTACCCGTCCGCTTCCGCATCCTGCGCTGCGCTGCCCCGCCCCAGCCACCTTTCTAATCTTTCCCTGCGCCGCTCGCCCCTACGCGCATCCGCGTCCCCACCTTCTTCTTCTCCGCCCGCCGCTCCAACCGGCCCGCATCCGCCTTGCGCGCGTCCTTGTCCAGGTGCGCAAGACGTGGGGTCGCCCTGCTTGGGGGGCATCGCGGGGAAGGTCGACTTGGATGTCGGTTATTGCTGCTGATTTGTCGGATTTACCACCGCCGGCAGCGGAGGTGGAGATGGAGGATTTGTACCGCTCAGCTCGCACCCGTTTCTCCGCCGCCAAAATTCTGAATCCGCCTGGAAGTAACATGAGAACGTGCCTACTGCACTGCCGCGTCAAGGAACGTACCCATGGACCGGAGCATAATTCTTGTCTTTGGTCCCAAGGTAAATATCCATACCCGCATGCGCCAACCGCGAGAGGTGTTCGCTAATGGTATCCACTGGGTCATCATCGTCATAGTCTGCAGGATAATATCCTGCGTCGAAGAAGGGAGTGCGGTTCCAAAGGAGTCTGAACGAACGCAGGTGAACTGAATCCGAGGACCGTGAATACAAAAACCGGACGAGCTGGTGGTAATCGATTCCGCGCTCATGGTTTACGCGTTCCAGAACGAGTGTTCGGATGTTTGGCAGAGAGGACGAGGAGAGACGTAAGAAGGAGGCTATGGTTTCTGGTGACGGGCCCAGGAAACGGATGTTTTCGAGTGTCTGGGCAACGTCAGCCAGACATCGGACCCAGTCGAAATTTTCGTCGTCTGTCGGTATAAAGATGAGGGATATCAATGGCGGCGACGAGCGCGCGAGAAATGGCTCCAATGCGTCACAGGCCTCCTCACAGGAGATGTCCAGATGTCGTAGAGCCGGAAGGGTAAGAGATCCGAGAATTTCATAGGTCCCTTCCTTCACAGTGAGCGAAGTTAAACGGGCATGAGTCAAAGGACTCTCAGCGCGATAGATACATCCCGAGCACGTTGCTTCTGTGAGGTTTGGGGCCAGGGTGAAAAATTCCAAGTCCTGCACCACGCCATCATATTTTGTCAACTGCAACCAGGGCAGCGTAAGGCGCGTAGAGCGGTATCTTGCAGAGTGCAGGTGAAATTCGTGAAGTACAGGAGCATTATCAAATACGTTGACTAGAGCGTCGTCACGAGGGTAGTCAAGATTGAGCGACGCGCTCTCCAAAAAGGGGAAGTTCAAAGAGCCTAGTCCGAGCTGATGTAGCAGGTGATCAACGTTATGCAGTTCGAGGTAGTGGAATCGATGAGAGTAGCGACGGAGGACGTTCGCCAGAACTTGGTATGCGATATCCGCTCGCACACCTTTGCCGCGAAAGACGAAGGACAACGGACACTGCCCTGCGCGGGCGAACCACCGATCAATGAAGTCGTCGATTAAATGCGGATTCGAAATGGCGTGAAAGTTTGGCAATTGAGAATGGCGGCATCAGTTGGCGGCGGCAGCGGCGGCAAGTGATCGAGCTTTGATCACCCATCAATTTCACTTATGCTTTTCTCCCACCACTACGAGCATGTTCTCCCATCGGCTGGCTGCTGGGGTGACCTTGACACTGTCCATTTGGCTCGCAGGACCTCACTATTTGCTCTCCGAGGGCCGACGCGCTGCGGTACCTGCAAATCAGCCGAGGAGTCTATTGCACTACTGGTCATAGAGCTTACACATAGCAGTGCACATGGTTTGTGTCTCACTGCCGAGAAATGCCGTTGGGCTTACTGATGTTGACCGCGCCAATGACAGGGAGCCTACATGCAGTGATACACATATGTTGCTAGTACATGTGACTACTATACCATACAAAAACATGGGCTATTAACCCCAGGTGTGGGCCCTATGGCCAAGAAACATTCGGAAAGTCCCTTGTCTAAATTTAGTAATTTGATCGATATGCTACTGCCATCAGGACGGGAAAGTTCCGCCGCCGTTGCCGCCGCCATTGCCGCCGCCGATCACCCCGTCATTCTCAATTCCCAAATGCTCTCGAAATGGCATGCGCTGGAACCGAATCGACTATGATGACCAATGTCGACCACAGTCTGGGAGTTGTGAGGGTGACATCTCTCCAAGCGCGACAGACTTGCGTAAGGAGGATCGGCGCGATGTCGCGGTATTCGCCAATGACACCTTTCCAGCCTAGATTGGCAAACGGTAGAAGACAACAGGCAAAAATTTCGGCTGTTATCTCGGCGGGCAGCGTCAAGACTGGGAATGGAGTGGCATGGAGCTCGCGTTCCACAGCGGTTCGAGCTTCCTCAAGGTCGTGAAGCACGCGTCTGTGATCCGCGATCTGAGCGTCGAGCTCAGCGATACGTCTGCGGAGGGCAGGGATGGTGGCCATGTAAAGGTATGAGGGAGAGCGAGGCTGCCACAGGAGGATGAGAGCGTACGAGACAGGTCCGCAAAAAGACGGGTGATCAAAACCACGGCATGAGGCAAACAAAAGACCGCCAAAACCCCGATTAAGAAGGAGAATCATTTTGAAAGGCGCATTTGTGCGTAAAAGACATGAACCGACCTTCAAGGAATTTATTGCAGTGAATTGCGCGGCGTTGCTTCAAAGTTCACCCCCAAATGGAAAAACTTTCTCTTGGAACTCATCGTCACACGTACGTATCGTACGGTTGTTCTCATCCCATTTTCAAAGCTCACATTATTGACGAGGCACGAATGCGCTTCTCGTGAGCCATCGCACTGATAAGGATTCCAATCCTTTCTTGTTTTCAATCGCAGGACTGGGGCGCGTGCTTAAAATTCTTTCAATGGTCACCTTCTTGGCTCGGATGCCAGTTCTTCAAATTTAAGGTTGCGTTTATGGCATCACCATCACCTTCAAAATCATTTTTAAACTGGTGAAATCGACGGGGACTTTACTGGGAGTTGGGCGCGTCTGTGCACGTCGCGTCACAAGCACGTGAACGTATCAGAAATCGTCACTAGTGATCCAATCATCCTTGCTTGTTTTGTCTTTTGTTCACCCGCGGGGTCGCACTGGTCAAGGTGACGAACAAGTCGAAGCAAAGACTCGGACGGTGTTCACTTTGTGCCACGTCAGAAGAAATCATCGACCGCTGTTCGGAAGAAACATGTAGAAACTCGCCAGCAGTAACATCATGGTTACGCCGATTAGCTGCGAGCGAATAGGGGTGATCAATTCTTAGCTCGTCGTCTCGTCTCGTCCCCTAAAATAAATAATTCGTGATGGCTGAGCGTCCTGGGTTGATAAGCGCCGCTTGACACGGAACTGGGTTCTTCCGCCCGCGGCCTTCAGTTTTTGTGTGTGCGTTACGGAGGTTCTCGTGTCCCGAAAAAATTCACACCTAGTTCAGCTCATCAAAGACACCATTTGACGCGCTCATTCCGCGCTTTACACGTTAAATACTAGCTTGAATCTTACCATGAATAATTTGAGCTGCGTAGAGGCTTGATCCCACGCCCACGGTGTCGAGCATCGCTTAAGGTCGCATATCATTCTAGCACATTGACCTGCCAATAATTATTATTTACGGGACGAGACGAGGGGACGAGCTAAGAATTGATCACCCCTAATACTCTTGTGGACATATCTCGCGTGGCCACTCTTCCAATTGAATGCTAACTTCCAAAATGCCGCTAGTATTGCGGTGTTCTAAAGTCACGGCGACGCTCTTGTCTGCGCCTTGTTTTCTGAAAGACTCTGGTTGCCTCAGCTTTTGTTCTTACGGTGCTACCTTGTGTGGTCCATCATGGACCCATCACGGACCATCAAGTGTGGCCACTAACACGGTGTTCGTATTTAGATCAATATGGATCTTAATGCTCATTCTGGTTCTTTGCTGCGTCTCTCTCTGCACGAGCAATGGTTGTATCAAGTCCCCGACCTCGCAGCAAACGTGTTCGCTTCGAAGAACACGCAGTGGATTTGGATAGCAAACGCAGAAGCTCACCCCACCATAATTATCTTCACAGCTATAAGGCATCTATCGCTGCCACCGACGCCAAGTCATCTATTGCCCGTCCTGTCTCTAGACACGACAAGCTACTTCCTAAGGTTTCCCCAGACCTCCCGAGACGCGTCTCTACAAGCTGCAAAAGTTTGGTAACTGCCCCAGCAATACCGACGAACCCGGACGAGTCCAGCCCTGCAAGTCCATCCCATCTAAAGCACTCGCGCGCACCACCGGCTCTCTCTTTTCGCCCAGATGCGCTCTCAGACCGTGCAGCGACTGCTGTAGAAAAATGTTACCACAAGGCATTTTCCATGCGCCAGGTGAGCTCAGAAGATCATCGTAATACTCGGAATTGACGTGGACCCTTTTAGCGCTTCAGCCCATGTCAACCCTTACTCCTGGTCGCTGAATCCTCCGAGTGCTGTTTCGCGTTGATGGGCATCTTTAATGCGCTGGCGCTCGATAACCTCTTAATGCCTCCGCCTGTTGTCCGGCACGACTGTGCGCCTTTGGGACACTGCCCATACGAGAGCTGGCACGTAAAACATGCGGAGAAGATGAAGGACCTCGCAAGGTACGTTTCGCTGTAATAGCGGGGCAATGGCTGACACCCCTGCAGACATCTCGATCAATTCCTCGTCGACTTTACCAGGCCGTGTGAGACAACGGTACTCAGGACTAAGCTCGGGTGGTACGTTGATAATTTCCGGCGTTTCCCTGCACGTATCAAGGTATGTTAGCGTGCTCCGTGTCTCACTGTATCTAATATCGTGTTTCCCCACAGCGCTCGTGGATTAGACTCCAATTTGACATCAACGAAACCAAGATGGAGAACCAGTTTCACATTATCCAGAACTGGTTCCAGGCACGTCGGGGAACAGAGCGGGATCTTGTCCCTCTTCTCGACGACTACGATGAGCTGTTTAGACGACGAAGTGTCCTGTTAGAGCAGTTTAATGCGACTCCGTGGCACATAGAATCATCATTCGTTATGTATCTGACGCCATAATCCTACTTGATCGAGTGTTTGTAGATTACTTGATCGTCTACAACTAATGGGAAAATTCCTCCAGCTACGACATGTGCGACACATTTTTAACCCCGGTATTACCGCCGCAATTCCGCCGTTGTGGGCTGGGAAGGACTCGAGATTTCTCTCAGATTTCCGGAAATAGCCGTCGGGCACGTGAAGCCGGTCAAATCCCCGATTCCCAATCCGTCACTCTTGCCAATTGGCTCGCAAATTCGTCCCACTCGGTGTATGGCTCTCACTCTTGGCCAGAGCCACTATCCGAATATTTCTCCCTCCTGAAGTGCCGAATTCCGCTGTAAATACGGCTAAAACCACCACAATGACTACCAAGACGCACACTCCACGTTTGGCGGCGTCGGACAAGCTGCTTTCGTCCACTATTCTGCTTCCAAAGGACGCATTAATCTCCTGCTTTATCTACTCCCCACTGGCAGGACCAAGCTCTCATTCCCGGGCCTACAATGATATTTTGGAGATTGCGAGGAGGGACGTGCTTTCACGGAACCAAAGTGGATCGGCCACTCTCACTCGCTCTATCCTGACGAGTGTGCATGTTGGGGGAATGGATTCATGCATGTACGCTTTCCTTATCGGCAGACGAGGCGAAGATCCCACCGAGCTCTCTGCCTTACACTTTGACGGTTTAATCGGTGGGTCCTTTTCTTCCGGCCCGGCGGAAATGTGCTTCCGTTTAAGGTGGCGTTTCCCTAAACCCTAACCCTACGGGCTCACATTCCCGCTTTATTGCGTCGTTGGAATCTTCCCAACGCGTTTCACTTCTTCAAAAGCCATGTTCACTTGCTGATTTGCATTTCCATTCCCACAGTGACATCTCAAATATCTTTTTCTCCCGCGGATATTTATCCATGCTGCTCGTCGTGTTCCGACCTCGAAACACCGTGTCCAGCTTGCTTGGATCCTTCCTCTTCCACATCTCCACAGCATCTACCCCGTCAATCTCTCCGAGTTGTATACAGCCATTTCCTAGAAGCTGTCCGCCTGCGTCTTATCGCCGACATTTCGGACGCCTCAAATTCTAAACAATCTGGCCGCAAGAGGCTAGTCAATCGCTTGAAGGGCGGGTTCCTTCTCAGCCCTCCACCGAGCTCCACCGAATGGAGCAAGGGATGGGATACCCACGCCTCCTCGAGGCCACTTGTATATTGTCAGCTGCAAATACACCTAACCCCCGACACACAACCCCAACTAATAATCCACCCGCAACTTCATACAACGCCTTTTCTAGTATTGCCGCAAGGACCGGGACGACCACTGGCTGAAGGAGCACCCATAACACTCCTTCCGCACGGGACACCAGCGTTTTATCTGGCGCCTTATTCCGGCCCCACGTCTGCACTCAGGCGCCAATTCCATGATTCTCTCCGTGGCATGGGCGTGAGCGGATGGGACGCTGAAGAAGGCGCCGATGACCATTGGTTTTCATCCAAGAACCACGCAGAGAGACGCGAAACCAAGTTCATTATCGCATGGGTCAGCGTGGAGAACAAGCAGGGGGAGGACAAGGGGATCACGATAATCTACCCTGCGAGTCTTTGTCTCTCCCTCGTGCCTAGTGCGACCTCTGCCCCGTCCTCTGCGAGCGGGAGGCGGGAACCGCTTGCGTACATCCCCGAGCTTCCGCCACAGCTACAGCCTTCGCCCCAAGTAACCGCTGCTGCCCCACCAACATCTCTCTTTTCACCTACTGTACAATCTCACCTCCAGAGCCCGATTCGACCGTCATCGTGCCCCGCGACACCGTCACCACACGGGCTGCGTGCATTTCGTGCCCTTACTCTGTCTCGTTCTAGAGGCATACGCCACACTGCGGTAGAAGTGAACGGGTATGTTGACGCTGTTGCACGAGACAGGGAGAAGGAGCGCGAGCGGTTACGGCGTGAGCGCGAACGGGACGGTGGCTCACCGCGGCTCGCTCGAGCCAGTACGTCGGGCACTGTCAGCGCTACACCTGCTGCGACCCCGGTCTCTGTCCCGCCCGCGACGCCGCAATCTGTGCCCGCGCCTGTCGCTGTTCTCCCTCCAGTGCCTCCGCCTGTTGCAGGTCCCACCCAGCAGCCGAATCAAGCCCCATCCACCTTTTATCCCTCCCCTCCCCAGGCCGATCCGCCTTTCGTCCCGCCGAGTGATGAAAGCCGAACGTCGCCCGTGGTGGCGGATCCGCCCCCCATCCCTGTTGTTCCCGTTGCCCCTCCCCCCATCACGCTCCCCCCTGCCGTCGTACCCGCTGAAATGCAAGCACTGGCCCAGGGCACGCAGACGCCCAACTACGATCCGTTCGCTCAGTCGTACATGGACATTGACATGATGAATGATTTCGGGGGTATGAGCGATATGGGTGGTATGATCGACATGGGCATGGGCATGAACTTTGGGATTGGCGGTGGCGACCGGCAGCGCGCATCCGCCATGGACTTCGACACGGACTTTACTGACGACGACTTCAGCTTCTTCGATCGCCCACCAGACGTCGTGCCCTCAGCGTCCCTTCCCATGCCCGGCGGCGCGCCGTCCACCGCGATGCTCCCGGAACTGCACCCCGGCGCAGGGCTTACGCCCGCCGCGGGGCCTGCGCCGCTTGGCTTCACTGGGATACCTGGCATGTCGCCGCCCCTATTCGGGGAGAGCCCGGCGCCGCACGCGCTGCCAAGTGATTGGGGAGGGAACATGTTCACGCCAGGGTCCGAGATGCACCAGATGATGGCGCTGCCGGAACTACTCCCGCCGTCGCCCGGGGATACACCCAACAGCCACGCGGCGTCGGCGCCCGCAACGCCGAACGTGCAACTTGCGGAGGACGATCATGCGCTCGTCCGACGCGCGAGCAGCACTGGGCTCTCTTACGGAATATTTGATCCCATTCCGTTTGCGCAGAGCCATCGACTTGCGGACGGGAAGTATGCGATAGGCAAGTTTGCGTTGCCCAGCCCGCCGCCCGAAGCGGACGAGGAGTTCACTTATGACGCCGGCATGCCAACGCAGGACAGCTGGCGTTTCAAGTACGCTGTGAAGACGGACCCGAGGATTGGGGTCGTGCGGAAGCTGATTGGTGTGAAGAGGAAGACGTCGACCCTTGGAGATGGAGGGCGCAGTAAGATGTCGCCCTCATGGGTCCGGGAACACGAAGACTGGAAGAAGAGGCGTGCAGAGGAGGAGGAGGAGGAGGCAAAGTCAGAGCCAGAGTCGGATGAAGACGAAATTGAAGAGGAAGACAGTCCGCTCGTGTCGCGCCCATCGACACCGCCGCCTGCATATCTTCCGCTTGGACCCACTCTCCTTCACACGCATTTTCAACATTCGTATCTTCTCCCACTCAGTACGCCTCTGCGTCCTCCTGGCGCAGCTGTCGCTCCGACCAACATCACCACTCTCAACGTCGCTTCCGCGTCTGTTCCCACTCCGGTGTCGCCCGCAGCCACCCTGGGTGCCGCCTCCGAGAAATCCAGGTCTCTCGAGGCCGCAGCCTTTGCCGTCGGAAAGGAGGTGGTGGAAAACAGTGTCTGGGCTGAGGCTTGGCGGACAACCGTGATCAGCATGGGGTCCAAGCAAGCCGCTTCTCGGGATGCAGTGTGGCCTGCAGATGTCAAGACCGTTGCCCAGCTACTCGCTCTTGTTCCCGACATTCAAGGCCCGCTCGACGTGGAGACGCTGTTCGATCTCGATGATGTACCTTCCAAAGGCGATACTACGCCCCCCAAAGTTCAGGTGTTGGAGTCGCCGATGATTTCCATTGGAAAGGCAGACGCTGTCATCCAAATTCTCCCGACAGCGTTGAGATTTTGGGAAAAGCTGGGCCTTTCGCCCCGCGGAGGCCCAAAGAATGCTACGGTGTTTGTCCTTTTTGAAAACGACGACGCAGACGCGCGGCAGCAGCTTGTGGAGACCTGGTTGGCAAAGATTACCACGATCTACGAGGTGAGCGTTTATGGATGCACGCGTTTTCCATTTCTCGGAGCTGACTTCCATTCAGAGCAAGCATCTTGGTACCCTGACGCCGGGAAGTCACAGCCTCTGCTCAAAGGATGGTCTCTTTTCGTTACGGTTCGATTCGACATTCCGCAAAAGTCTAGGTGAGAGCTTTATCTCATTTATAACACCTACATACCTAATGTCCCCCCAGCCGCCTTCGTTGCCGGCCTTAGTGTTCCTTCCCGATCCAACATGATATTCTATGTCGTTACCCCACTCTCAACAATGTCTCTTGCCTCGCCTCTTCTCCGTCAGATGTTCTCCGCTGTGAAGAAGGCACTGCAGGCACACGAAGAGTTGCAAAGTCTCTTCCAATTCGTGCCCGAGGCGCTCGTGGCGTGCTCGACCTGCTCCAATCCCGCCTCGCAGATCGCGGATCTCGAAGCCGTATGCTACTCGACGTACGACCGAATTCTGCAGCCCGTGGACCGTATCATGTCTCGCCGATTCTTCGAGCACGGAGAACCTATCCGGAGCTATTTCCAGGATCCTGCGTATACGCTTGCCCGGCCGGTGCACCCGACGGTCAACTATGTCAAACGGTCGAAAGCACCGCTGGACGTCGTCGACGCGGGTACGTTCCTACACGTAGGTTACAGGTTCAGCGAGTGCGGGAAGTGGATCCTGTGTGCGTGCGTGGATCAGAGAGGGGAGGCACACGATTTGGCGGTCTGGTTGACTCAGACCCAGACTCCAAACCCAGATGGAGAAGAGGCCGATGCGGAAACGTTTACGCACGAGGAATACGCTGTGAGAAAGGTCTGGGATTTTGCATGCAAGTTTGCCAAGCGAGCCAATGTTGCGTGGCGAATGGTGTTCTCGAAGCTCGGATCGATTACCATTGCGGACCTAGAGGGTGAGCTCGGTCCATCCTTTTCACTTGAAATGGTTTTGCTTATTATTTCTTCTAGCGTGGATGTCGTTTTTGGCCAAGGCTGTTCCGGCTTGCACCGCGCTTCCCTACGTGCATGTAACGTTGCTCTCCGTGGAACCGGACGCGCCTTGGACCTTTCTTCCGCCCGATGGGCAACCCAAGACAACGCCAACGCCACTCCCGACGGCAACTCCAGCAAGTTCATCAAAACTGCATCCTAGCCTGCCTCCGAAACCAATGGCGCGCGTCCCCTCTTCGTCTTCGACCATCAAGACGCCGTTGTTCATCGACGTTTCATCAACCACCTACGCGCTCTACCCGAAGAGAAATCTTTCTCTCTCGCTACCTCCCACCCCCGCAGACCTCGGTCTCTCCCTGTCCTTTGTCCCCGAACCGGGCTCTTCGTCCCCCACAACCGCGACCCAAACCCACTTCCCCGACCTCGAGATCGTCGCGTCTCCGTTATCCAACATATCCGGGACAGGCAGCAGCGTGCTCGATCAGAACACGCACGATGCGTATCCGCACCCGCTCCCGATCCGGCCGCTCTCCACCACGCTGCTCGTGCGCGTCCCCGCGCCCTCGATCGCCAGCACGCCGTCGGTGCTGCACATTAACCTCCTCGCGGCGTTTCCTTCCACCGCCAACACCACCGCGGCTAATGCTGACAACGGGGCACTCATCGCAGATATCACGCAATCGTTCCACGCGCTCGGCGTGCTCTGCGCTGCGCGGTGGAAGCTCGCGCAGGACCCAATTCTGCCGTTCCACCTCGCGGCTGTGGACGCCATGCGCGCAGCGTTGGAGCACGACGGTTTGCCATCATCATGATCATAATCTCTATTCTCTACTCCCCACTCTAGAGTTTGTTTGTTTCACTTCATTTTTTTTCTCGTCGCATTGCTATACTCATTGGCTGGGTTCTGACTGGACTCTGTTTCTTGCTTGTTTCATCGTCTATCCATACATACTACACATGTACTGTAAATTCATTGTAGCGCACCATGCACTTGTCTGTAATTAATGTAAACCTTTTGGTTGTTCTCGGAACTGACATCAGTCAAGGGATGATTGCCGTTCCTCTTGGTGCGAACTCTTAGGTTGGCTTTTGAGGTCCAACTACCCCATTTTGAATTAGGCTTGAATTTTGGAAAGGCTTGACTCCAGAACCAACCGTGGTGCTATGATAGCAATTTCTCATTTTGTGGGATACGTAATTCAAATTTCTGCCCTTTCGTTTTGCCTGGGTTGATTTCAATTGTCAAATACTTACGCATAAAAACAACCGAGGTATGGCTTGAAACTGTTTGCAGCGTCTGTTAACGTAGATGCGACCTTGGAAAATCCAACTTGGTCCTTCCTAATTGGGCTACTGGCGGTTGTTTGTTTGCATTGTGTTGCGGTTTTTGATCGCTCGCCTTTGTCGGCACACCTTGCTGCAAATTCGCCCAAACGCTCTCATCGCACTCTGATCGTCATTTTGTCACTGTCTCGTTCGCTAACCCTTGGTCCCTGAACCTATGGGTTCGCCGTTGGCACTGGGTACGATATTCTCACCGTGCACACCTGTCACCTATCCCTTCCCCTCGAGCTTGCAGGCTGTCCAAGTTTGACAGTATTTCTCTCACCTCACACCCCATTTCCATGGTCACGATCGTCCTCCGCAGACGCCTTGCGGAGCTCGCGGCGCAGATCGCAGAACATAAACGCGTACTTCACGAGCTTGAAGAAGCTCGAGCTGCTGTAAAACGCGAGCTCTACGCTACTCCATTCCCAATCTCGACGTTGCCCACCGAGATAACAGCAGAAATCTTTACCCATTGCTCTCCATTATCAATCTAGGCTGGCATGATTACATCAATGCATACCGAGACATAGCCCCTATAGTCTTTACCCGAGTTTGTCGCACCTGGAGAGACATTGCCCTCACAACTCCCAGACTGTGGTCGACACTGGTCATGTCATTCAAATCCATTGCCCGCCATGCCTTTTTGAATGTCCGGTTGATTGAGGACTTCATCAACCAATGGTGGGGGCGTGCTGGGCGGTATCCACTGACTTTCGTCATTCGCGACGAAGCTTGGCGCGATATCGCTCATCAAGTCCTGGCGAATGTCCCTCGTCGCTACTCCCATCGACTTCACTATCTCGAACTGTACATCGTTGAGAACCTGCTCCCTCACCTAGGGCTAAGCTCGTTGTCCTTCCCATTCTTGGAGAGCGTATCGCTCAATTTGTCGGTAGCACAAGCCAACGCTCAAACCGTCAGCATCTTTGAAAATGCTCCCCTACTTCACGAATGGCATCTGGCTACGTTCAGCAGCATTCGCCTTATCCTTCCGTGGCTACAGTTGACGAAATATTATCGCCAACCAATGCAGGACTTGGAAATTTTCGAACGGGCCCCAAACCTTACCGACGTAGTGTGAGATTTCGAGCCCCTGTACGAGTTTCTTTTCCCAAAAATAATTCATACCCGTTTGACTTCACTGACTGTGAAGAGAGGAGTCCCTGCAATTCTCACAAATCTTACTCTTCCGGCTCTACAATATCTGGATATTTCCTCGAACAATGGCTATGCCGGACTGGTGACATTCTCTCGCGGTTGGCGCAGGCGGGTATGGATATTTACCTTGGGACCAAAGACAATTATGCTCTAGTCTCTTGGTACGTTCCCCGGCCCGGTAGTACATTAAGCACGTTCACATGTTGCTCCCAGGCAGATGCAAAACTCTGGCGGCGGAGACGAGAGTGCGAGTTGAGGCAATGCGACCGTCAACAACGGCGTACTTACGCATGGACATCACACAGTCGTTCCACGTCTCGGCGCTGGACAATGAAAGCTCGCCCAGGCCCCAATTTTACCATTTCACCTCACCGCAATGCGCGCTGCGTTGGAACGGGACGGTTTGCCATCATGGTAACTCTGTCATTTTCATTTTCGTCGCATTACTATACTGATTACCTGGACTCTGTGTTCTTGCCTTTTCCGTTTTCTCGTCTATCCGTCCATGCCACTACTATATAGTGTAAACTCATTGTATCCGAGTCATCGCATATATGCAGTTGTCTAGTCTCTTGGCAGACGCTGTAAAATCAGTGCTAGTCATTCGTGCCTCCTTCGATTTACAGCAGGAAAATTGTCTGTAACTGGCGTCAACGAAATTTTGACGGTGGTCAAGGAAAGATTGGCGTTTCTCTCGCTGCGCGAACTGGAAGTATCTAGTCGCTTCCTCAAGTGCGGAATGGTGGCTTGAGATATCCGGATTCCGGAGACGCTGGGACGTGTGAGGGAAGAGGAAGGAGGAGGCGGCGAGAGGCGGCGACAGTCCAGTTCCTTTCGATGCGTCGTTCCTTGTGCATTCGCGCGTACACCACCCATTATCATTATTCTTTGCCAATCAATTACTGTAGCCCTACCGCCGTGACTACTGGTTCTTCTTCTCCGCCGCGTCAAAGCCCTTGGGTATCTCCGAGTTGTTCCCCTAGATGCTCGCGAGGGCCTGGATGCCGAACATGACGATAGGGGAGGACGAAGAGAGAGACGAGGAGGCCAGAGATAAAAACTGTAGATAATGCTCGCCATCCCTAACTTTGGCAGCGCTGAATCTACCTACATCGACCCGCAGAAGATGTGTACCACAATTTGCCATAGAGAAATTGGGGTTTCAACCAAATATCAAATTAGCCAGCACAGTCTATGGAGCAATGGCCCGCAATTCGCTATTTCGTAAGCGCCGGCCGACGACACCAGACACGGTCATTTGTATGGCTCAACTCGCATCCCTGTTTCCGTCGCCAGAATTCTGAATCCTCCTGGGAGCAACTATGAGAACATGCTGACTGCATTGCCGCGTCAAGGAACGTACCCATGGACCGGAGCATAATTCTTGTCTTGGGTCCCAAGGTAAATATCCATACCCGCACGCGCCAACCGCGAGAGGTGTTCATTAATGGTATCCACTGGGTCATCATCGCGATAGCCTGGAGGATGATATTCCGCGTCGAAGAAGGGACTGTCCTTCCAGTGGAGTCTGAACGAACGCAGGTGATAGGAATCCGAGGACCATGAATATAAAAATCGGACGAGCCGGTGATAATCTATTCCGGACCTAGGGTTTACGTGTTCCAGAGCGAATGTTCGGATGCTTGGCAGAGAGGACGGGGAGAGATCCAAGAAGGAGGCTATATTTTCTGTGGACGGGTAAATGAAATGGATGTTTTCGAGTGTCCGGGCAACAGGAGCCAGACATCGGGCCCAGTCAAAATTCTCGTCATCTCTCGGTACAACGAAGAGGGATATTAATGGCGGGGACGAGCGCATCAGAAATGTCTTCAATTCGTCATAGGTCTTCTCCCACTGCCAGGAGATGTCCAGATGTCGTAGAGCCGGAAGAGTAAGATATCTGAGGATTTCATAGGTCCCTTCCTTCACAGTGAGCGAAGTTAAACGGGCATGAATCAAAGGATTGTCAGCGCGATAGATATGATGTCTGGGGATTCGCCAATGGCTTCATCCGGGTCTAGATGAATAAACCACGGGAGGCAATGGGTAAAGATTTCTGCTGTTATCTCGGCGGGCAGCTTCAAGACTGGGAATGGAGTGGCATGGAGCTCGCGTTCCACAGCGGTTCGAGCTTCTTCAAGCTTGCGAAGCTCGCGTCGATGTTCCGCGATTTGTGTGTCGAGCTCCGCGAGACGTCTGCGGAGGAAGATCGTGGTCATGGCAATGTGCCGTGTATGTATAGGTAGGTGGTGGGGAGGAGGGCGTTTTCCTGGCCGAGGGGGCTTTGGAGGCCGCGGGGGAGGCAGTAGGCACGGCCCTCAGGCACCGAACTGGAAACAACACGTGGCAGAAACGGTGAAACGCCTAAGGCACCAAAAAATGCGATCCGGGGCTCGAGCGATACAAGGAACGGTAGAGCCCCAAAGAGGAGAGGACGGGAATATGTTGAGAGAAGTCCTGTGATCAAAGCGCTCACATGAGCAAGCAAACAACCGCCACGGTCCCAATCAGGAAAGATAATCTCCACGGTATTTTTTCCCAACACCTCATCCTGAAGATTGACATCTATGTGCTAACACGAAAAGATATGGTTCAATCACTTTCGTCCGCCCGACCCTGTGGCACTCTTATTATGCACCCTCGCCTTCCTCTCCCCCTCCCCCTCCCCTCTCCCACCCCCACCAGTACTCCGCCCTGCACCACCCGCACTCGTCCGCCTCCGCACTCGTCCGCCTCCGCATCCCGCCCTGCCCCGCCCACCACTCTCCCAATTTTATTCCCCAAGCGCATCCACATCCGCGTCCCCATCTTCAATTTCTTCTTCTTCGCCCGGCGCTCCAACCGTCTACGCATTCTCGGTCATGCGTGCACCACATATTAGGTATATTAGATATCCTTCCATCCATGCATCTCTGGAGCGAGGGCAGAGAGATGATATGTACTCACCACGAAGCAGACCCCTTGCCGAGCTGCGTCTCGCGGTCACGGATGAGGCCACCGCCCGCCGCCGCCGCCTTCCGATGGCGACTCAGGCCCCCGCTCGCCCGCGACCACGCCCTCGAAGAACTCGCGCACGTCGCTCTCGGCGCTGCCGAAGTCGAGGAAGATGCTGAGCTTCGGGTCCCCGGGCCCCGCACCGGTACCTGTTTCTGCGTCCGCGTCGGGGAAGCAGACGTCGACGCGCAGGGCGCTCCGAACGCGTCCGCGTTGACGAAGCGCGCGATGCGACGTATAGGCTGGTGTCTTTGTCCTTGTCCTCCTCCGCGCGCTGGCGTCCTTCTCCGTGTCCGTGCAGCGGAACTGGGGTGCGCGAGGACGACGTACGCGGTGATGGGGTGGGGTGAAGCGGATGTGGAAGGGGCCGAAAGGTGAATAAAAGCACTACACTTAGGACAAAACTAGCGGACGAAGGAGGGAAGAGGACGCGACTGATAATTGCATTTTCTGCATTTCCGTTTTGCGGCGCATCCTGGAGGTTCATTCTTCGTGTCTGGGCCGCCTGATCCCGAGCTTGAAGACAATGCACGATTCAACGAAGAACTAGGTGCTTTCTTCCAAACAGCCCATGGTGATTCGCAAAGGACGAGGCGGCAAAGCTTCAAACCGGTTCCTTTCGATGCGTCGTTCCTTGTGCGTTCGCGCGTACACCACCCATTTTCATTATTATTCTTTGCCAATCAATTACTACTACTGGTTCTTCTTCTCCGCCGCGTCAAAGCCCTTAGGTATCTCCGAGTCGTTCCGCAGCGAGCTCTGGATACTCGCGAGGGCCTGAATGCCGAACATGACGATAGGGGAAGACGAAGAGGGAGACGAGGAGGCCGGAGATAAAAACTGTAGATAATGCTCGCCATCCCTAACTTTGGCAGCGCTGAATCTACCTACATCGACCCGCAGAAGATGTGTACCACAATTTGCCATAGAGAAATTGGGGTTTCGACCAAATATCAAATTAACCAGCACAGTCTAGGGAGAAATTGCCCGCAATTCGCTATTTCGTAGGCGCCGGCCGACGACACCAGACACAGTCATTTGTATGGCTCAACTCGCATCCCTGTTTCCGTCGTCAGAATTCTGAATCCGCCTGGGAGCAACTATGAGAACATGCTGACTGCATTGCCGCGTCAAGGAACGTACCCATGGACCGGAGCATAATTCTTGTTTCGGGTCCCAAGGTAAATATCCATACCCGCACGCGCCATCCGCGAGAGGTGTTCGCTGATGGTATCCACTGGGTCACCAAGGCAATGGTCTGGAGGATAATATTCCGCGTCGAAGAAGGGACTGCCCTTCCAGAGGAGTCTGAACGAGCGCAGGTGATCGGAACCCGAGGATCGTGAATATAAAAACTGGACGAGCCGGTGGTAATCTATTCCGGACCTAGGGTTTACGTCTTCCAGAGCGAGTGTTCGGATGTTTGGCAGAGAGGACGGGGAGAGATCCAAGAAGGAGGCTATATTTTCTGGGGACGGGTAAATGAAATGGAGGTTTTCGAGTGTCCGGGCAACAGGAGCCAGACATCGGGCCCAGTCGAAATCCTCGTCCTCTATCGGTATAAGGAAGAGAGATATTAATGGCGGCGACGAGCGCACGAGAAACGTCTCCAATTCGTCACAGCCCTGCTCCCAGGAGATGTCCAGATGTCGTAGAGCCGGAAGGGTAAGAGATCTGAGAATTTCATAGGTCCCTCCCTTCACAGTGAGCGAAGTTAAACGGGCGTGAGTCAAAGGACTGTCAGCGCGATGGATATATCCCGAGCACGTTGCTTCTGAGAGGTTTGGCGCCAGGGCAAAAAATAGTAAGTCCAGCACCACGCCATCATATTTTGTCAACTGCAACCAGGGCAGGGTATGGAGCATAGAGCGGTATGCTGCGAATTTAGAGTGCAGGTGAAATTCGTGAAGTAGGGGAGCATTTTCAAATATGCTGACGGCTTGAGGGACGGCTCGTTGTCCCCACAAATTGAGCGACACACTCTCCAACAAAGGGAAGTTCAAAGAGCCTAGTCCCAGCTGAGGGAGCAGCTTCTCAGCGATGCACAGTTCGAGATAATGAAGCCGATGGGAGTAGCGACGGAGGACGTTCCCGAGAACTTGATGTACGAGATCGACCTTCAGCCCTTCGTCGCGAAAGGCCAATGACAATGGACACTGCCCTGCGCGGGCCAACCACCGGTCAATGAAGCCCTCGATCAACCGGGCATTCGAAACGACCTGGTCGGGGATGATCATGGTCAGTGTGGACCACAGTCGGGGAGTCGTGAGGGCAATGTCCCTCCAAGTGCGGCAGACCCGGGTAAAGACCCTAGGCGCGATGTCTGGGGATTCGCCAATGGCTTCATCCGGGTCTAGACGAATAAACCATGGAAGGCAATGGGTAAAGATTTCTGCTGTTATCTCGGCGGGCAGCTTCAAGACTGGGAATGGAGTGGCATGGAGCTCGCGTTCCACAGCGGTTCGAGCTTCTTCGAGCTCGCGAAGCTCGCGTCGATGTTCCGCGATTTGTGTCGAGCTCCGCGAGACGTCTGCGGAGGAAGATCGTGGTCATGGCAATGTGCGCGTGTATGTATGGGTGGGTGGGAAGGGGGGTTTTCCTGGCCGAGGCGGCTTTGGAGACCGCGGGGAAGGCAATAGGCGCGGCCCTCAGGCACCGAACTGGAAACAAAACGCGGCAGAAACGGTGAAACGCCTAAGGCACCAAAAAATGCGATCCGGGGCTCGAGCGATACAAGGAACGGTAGAGCCCCAAAGAGGAGAGGAGGAGAATGTTGAGAGAAGTCCTGTGATCAAAGCGCTCACATGAGCAAGCAAACAACCGCCACGGTCCCAATCAGGAAGGATAATCTCCACGGTATTTTTTCCCAACACCTCATCCTGAAGCATACACCTATGTGCTAACATGAAAAGATATAGTTCAATCACTTTCGTCCGCCCGATCCCGTGGCACTCTTATTATGCACCCTCGCCTTCCTCTCCCGCTCCCTCCCCTGCCCCTTCTGCATCCCCTTCCCCTTATCCCTCGCTCCACACCCTCCTAATCTCCCTCTCCCACGCCTACCAGTACTCCGCCCCGCACCACCCGCACTCGTCCGCCTCCGCATCCCGCCCTGCCCCGCCCCGCCCACCACCCTCGCAATCTTATTCCCCACGCGCATCCGCATCCGCGTCCCCATCTTCGATTTCTTCTTCTTCGCCTGGCGCTCCAACCGCCCCGCATCCGCCTTCTTCGCCGCCTTGCGCGCTTCCGCGTCCAGGTGCGCGAGACGCGTGGGGTCGCCCCACTTGGGGCGTCGCGGGGAAGGTCGACGTGGATGCTGTCGATGTCGTTGCTGCTGTTGCTGATTTGTCGGCGGCAGAGGTGGAGGTAGAGGTGGAGGGGCCGACGACGCGACAGCGCTGCACGCGCAGGGTCCGCTTCGCGAACCGCACCTTCTTCTTGCCTTTGGTCAGTCTTTGCGAGCGCGAGGATTCCGTCTACGCATTCTCGGTCCTGCGTGCACCGCATCTATTAGATATATTAGATATCCTTCCATTCATGCATCTCTGGAGCGAGGGAGAGAGATGATATGTACTCACCACGAAGCAGACCCCTTGCCGAGCTGCGTCTCGCGGTCGCGGATGAGGCCACCGCCCGCCGCCGCCGTCTTCCGATGGCGACTTAGGCCCCCGCTCGCCCGCGACCACGCCCTCGAAAAACTCGCGCACATCGCTCTCGGCACTGCCGAAATCGAGGTTGCCGAGGAAGATGCCGAGCTTCGGGTCCCCGGGCCCCGCACCGGCGTGTGTTTCAGCCTCGACGTCAGGGAGGCGCGCGCAGACGTCGACGCGCAGGGTTGTGCTCCATGAACGCGGACGCGTTGGCGAGGCGCGCGATGCGGCCGTCTTTGTCTTTGTCCTTCTCCGCGTTGGCGTCCTTCTCCGTGTCCGTGCAGCGGAACTGGGGTGCGCGAGGACGTACGTGAGGATGGGGTGGGGTAGAGTGAGGGACAAGTTGAAGCGGATGTAGAAGGGGCCGAAAGGTGAATAAAACCACCACACTTAGGACGGGGGTAGCGGACGAAAGTGATTTCGACGTTCGTTCAGTTCGCTTCATTTATCGCCGCTGCATTCATAGTGGGGCGCCCATTGCCACATGGGCGGTCGCTAGCTGCGGAATCCAGTGAGGAACAAGCCATCGAGCCGACGAGGTCTAGGAGGGAAGAGGACGCGACTGATACTTACATTTTCCGCTTTTCCGTTTTGTTCATGAACGTTCATTCTTCGTGTCTGGGTCGCCTGATCCCGAGCTTGAAAACAATGCACGATTCAACGAAGAACTCGGTGCTTTCTTCCAAACAACCCATGGTGATTCGCCAAGGACGAGGCGGCAAAGCTTCAAACCGGTTCCTTTCGATGCGTCGTTCCTTGTGCGTTCGCGCGTACACCACCCATTTTCATTACTTATTATTCTTCGCCAATCAAGTACGGTACCCAACCTACACACGCCGACTACTGGTTCTTCTTCTCCGCCGCGTCAAAGCCCCTGGGTATCTCGTTCCGGAGCGGGCTCTGGATGCTCGCGAGGGCCTGGATGCCGAACATGACGATGGGGAGGAGGACGAAGAGGGAGACGAGGAGGCCGGAGATGATGCCCGGGGTGAGGAGCTGGTAGTGCGCGAGGATGCCGCCGGTGGTGCTGTTGGCGTTGGTGTTCAAGATGGTGTTGGCGAGGAGAGGGGTTTGCCGCCGTGCGAGCGCGGGCGCGGACGAGGCGGTGTAGATAACGAGGTGGTTCGGGAACATCGAGGCGAGGGCGGCGAGCTCGGTCGAGAGGAGGGTGTCTGTGGGCGCGTGCACGCGTCAGTTGTCGTGTACGTAGACGGAATGGGATGGAATGGAAGCACGTACCGTGTTCGAGCATGGCGTCCTGGCGCTCCTGCGCCAGTCCGGCGAGGGGCGGGAGGGCCAGCGATATGACGTGCTTCCGGGCACCGGAGTGCGAGTGCGATATGCCACCCTGCCCGGCAGTGAGGGCTACGTATGTGGAGTCGCAGCGCGTGGCTGCGGATGTGAGGAGCGCGGACAGGTCTAGTGGGGCGCCAAGGGTCGGGACATAGGGGAACTGGCGCGAGGATGGCGAGGAGGAGAGCGAGCGCACGAGGTGGGTGGTTGAGGGGAGGCCGCGTAGGTCTGACGCGTGCAGCTATTTGAAGGTCAGTTGAGCTTGGCATGTATGAGATGAGCAACGAGACACACTTCAGGCTGGTCAACGAGAACGATAGCATCGTGTCCGCAGATGTCGTTGCTCGACAGAATAGTGTCCAAGAGAGAGAATGAGTCCGAGACTTTGGAAGGAAGAGCGTCAAGAACGCTCGAACTGTTCACAGTCAATTCTTCTTCAATTTCAACCAGATAAATCGGGGAATATTACCTGTGAGACGACCAGGAGACTACTGGAGAGGTGCCCGAGAACGCAAGAGCCAAGGGCAGCAGCCCTGCGACGGTAAGGAATCGTACGGACATGATGGCTGGAGGAAAGGAAGGCTTTGGCTTGTGATGCAAACAACTGCTTTCTGCCTTAGATTTTTCAGTGTGCAGCAAAATGAGCCTCTCTGCGCTGCTGCTCAAAAGTGGGCCCAAGAAGATAGACGCAGAACTCGATGCTTTGTTCAAATCGAATGTAACCGCATTTTTATTTGACGGTTTTTATTCCTCATTCCTATAATCATTTAGCCAGCCCCTCCTCGGGATGCACCAGCGTCCCAGGCACCTCCTACGAAGAAGAGAAAGATAGAGGCTACTATCCCAGACCCTCTGGAGAAAAAGAAGAAGAAACGGGGCGAGTCTGACGTGCCGAAAGCTTCTAAACCAGCTGCGACCTTGAAACCCGCGAAAAAATCCAAACGCGCCGAGCCTGTGGTTGAAATGGAAGATAGCGACGCGACTGACGACGATGAAGACAACTCTGACTTGGAGAACGCATATCTCGGAAAGCAGAAACGCACTGCTCCTGCGCCGGTCTCCGAAGACGAAGATGAAGAAGTTGAAGCCGATGGATCCGGCGACAACGACGACGACGACTCGGGCGACGCAGAATCAGACGCAGACGCGCCCCCACCAGTACACGAATCTCTCACCAAGCGCGTGCGCACGAAACCCGCTAAAAAGACGAAAACTGTGCCAGAGAACGAAACCCCCGAGCAGCGCAACGCGCGCACGCTTTTCATTGGCGAGTTACCGGTCGAGGTTGCGCAGAAAAAGGTATTTACATTCCCTTTATTCTATGCGCCATGTTCATTCATTCATTCTTTCCTGGTAGCCGCTAAAAAAAGCACTCTCTCGCCACCTCCTCTCCTTCGCTCCGTCCTCCTCCAAAGTCAAGATCGAGTCCATCCGCTTCCGCTCCGTCGCCTTCCGCGACCCCACCTCCTCCACCGCCCTTTCCTCCTCCTCCACCGTCCCCGCCCCGAACGCCCACGTAAACGCCAATTCCGTCCCCATCCCCGCCGGCCCCAACCACGCCAAGGTGCGCGCCTCGACGTGGCGGCAATCCGGCGGCGGCGGCGCGGATGAGAAAGAGAAAGAGAAGAGCCAGGCGGAGGCGGACGGCGACTCGAAGAAAGAGTACCTGACGCCCGCGCAGAAGAAGAAGATCCTCTTCATCCAGGGCGCGTTCCACCCCAAGGCGAGCAGCGTCACCGCGTACGTCGTCCTTGCGCACCCCACTTCGGTGAACGAGGACGCGGACGCGGACACGGAGAAGGACAAAAACAGCAGCCCGTACGTCGCCGCGCAGCACATCGCGCGCCTCGCCAACGCGTCCGCGTTCATGGAGCGCACCCTGCGCGTCGACGTCTGCGCGCGCCTCCCCGACGCGGACGCAGAAACAGACGCCGGTGCGGGGCCCGGGGACCCGAAGCTCAGCATCTTCCTCGGCAACCTCGACTTTGGCAGCGCCGAGAGCGACGTGCGCGAGTTTTTCGAGGGCGTCGTGGCGGGCGAGCGCGGGCCTGCGTCATCGTCATCGGAAGACGGCGCCAGCGGGCGGTGGGTGCAGAGCGTGCGCCTCATCCGGGACCGCGAGACGCAGCTCGGCAAGGGGTTTGGGTATGTCTGCTTCGTGGTATGCGACATCTCTCCCTTTCCTTCTCGGATGGATATCTAATAAGTATACGTACGCAGGACCGAGAATGCGTCGACGAAATCCTCGCGCTCGCAAAGACCGACGAGGGCAAGAAGAAGCTGCGGTTCGCGAAGCGGACCCTGCGCGTGCAGCGCTGTCGTGTTGTCGGCACCTCCACCTCCACCTCTACCGCCGCTGGTAAATCAGCAGCAACGACATCGGCAGCATCCAAGTCGACCTTCCCCGCGACGCCGCCCAAACGGGGCGACCCCACGCTCGGCGCGCGCCTCGCGCACCTGGACAAGGACGCGCGCAAGGCGGCGAAGAGGGCGGATGCGGGCCGGTTGGAGCGGAGGGCGGAGAAGAAGAAGATGGGGACGAGGATGCGAGTTGGGGCGGGGGTGCGGGGGATAAGATTAGGAAGGTGGTGGCTGGGGCGGGCCAGGGCGGGACGCGGAAGCGGACGAGTGCGGGTGGTGCGGGGCGGAGTGCTGGTGGGGGAGGGGGTGGGGGTGGAGCAAGGGATAAGGGGAAAGGGATGCAGAAGGGGCAGGGGAGGGAGCGGGAGAGGAAGGCGAGGGTGCATAATAAGAGTGCGGGTGGACGAAAGTGATTGAACCATGTCTTTTCATGTTAGCACATAGGCGTTCGAAAAATATGGAGATTATTCTTCCTAACTGGGACCCTGGCGGTTGTTTGCTTGCTCATGTGGGCGCTTTGATCACGTCTCCTCTTTGAGGCCCTCCCATTCGCTGTGAGTGTCGCTCGCCCTCCGGATCGCTTTCGATCTCATTCGTTGATGACCTAGGCGTTCCACGGTTTCTGCGTTCTGTTTCCATCCGAGTCCAGTTCGATCATCCCCCGCGGCCTTTCCCGCGGCGGCGCTGCCTCCACAGCCCCCATAACGCGCACATTGCCATGACCACGATCGCCCTCCGCAGACGTCTGGCGGAGCTCGACACACAAATCGCGGAACATCGACGCGAGCTTCGCGAGCTCGAAGAAGCTCGAACCGCTGTGGAACGCGAGCTCCATGCCATTCCATTCCCAGTCTTGAAGCTGCCCGCCGAGATAACAGCAGAAATCTTTACCCATTGCCTTCCATGGTTTATTCATCTAGACCCGGATGAAGCCATTGACGAATCCCCAGACATCGCGCCTAGGGTCTTTACCCGAGTCTGCCGCACTTGGAGGGACATTGCCCTCACGACTCCCAGACTGTGGTCCACACTGGCCATGATATTCGAGTCCATTCCGCCCCAGGCCATCTCAAATCCGCGTTCAGTCGAGGGTTTCATTGACCGGTGGTTGGCCCGCGCAGGGCAGTGTCCATTGTCATTGGTCTTTCGCGACGAAGGGCTGGAGGTCGAACTCGTACATCAAGTTCTCGGGAACGTCCTCCGTCGCTACTCCCATCGACTTCATTATCTCGAACTGTACATCGCTGAGGGCCCGCTCCTTCAGCTAGGGCTGGGCTCTTTGACCTTCCCGTTGTTGGAGAGCGTGTCGCTCGATTTGTGGGTAAAAGAAGCCGACACTCAAACCGTCAGCATATTTGAAAATGCTCCCCTACTTCACGAATTTCACCTGTACTCCGAATTCCCAGTATCCAGCTCTACGCGCTTTGCCCTGCCCTGGTTGCAGTTGACAAAATATGATGGCGTGGTGAAGGACTTACAATTTTTTGCCCTGGTCCCAAACCTCACAGAAGCAACGTGCTCGGGATATATCTATCGCGCTGGCAGTCTTTTGACTCATGCCCGTTTAACTTCGCTCACTGTGAAGGAAGGGACCTATGAAATTCTCAGATCTCTTACTCTTCCGGCTCTACAACATCTGAACATTTCCTGGGAGGAGGCCTGTGACGAATTGGACACGTTTCTCGACCGCTCGTCGCCGCCATTAATATCTCTCTTCGTTATACCGATAGAGGACGAGGATTTCGACTGGGCCCAATGTCTGGCTCACGTTGCCCGGACACTCGAAAACCTCCATTTCATTTCCCCGTCCCCAGAAAATACAGCCTTCTTCTTGGATCTCTCCCCGTCCTCTCTGCCAAACATCCGAACACTCGCTCTGGAACGCGTAAACCCTAGGTCCGGAATAGATTACCACCGGCTCGTCCGATTTTTATATTCATGGTCCTCGGATTCCTATCACCTGCGTTCGTTCAGACTCCACTGGAAGGACACTCCCTTCTTCGACGCGGAATATCATCCTTCAGGCTATCGCGATGATGGTCCAGTGGATACCATTGGCGAACACCTCTCGCGGTTGGCGCGTGCGGGTATGGATATTTACCTTGGGACCGAGGTCAAGAATTATGCTCCGGTCCATGGGTACGTTCCTTGACGCGGCAGTGCAGTAACCATCTTCTCATGTTCCTTCCAGGCAGATTCAGAATTCTGGCGGCGGAGACGTTGAGCCATACAAATGACCGTGTCTGTTGTCGTCGGCCGGCGACTACGAATTATCTAATTGCGGACAATTTCTCTGGAGCCGGTGCGCGCTAATTTTATACTTGGTGGAAACTCCAATTTCTCTATGGCGAATTGTGTCTACCAGTCGACGTAGGTAGATTCAGCGCTGCCAAAGTTAGGGATGGCGAAGTACATAATCTACGGTTCTATCAGTCCTTTCAATTTTCCTTGCACAAGCTTCTGACCTGGCTGGATCGCAAGTGAGGGGATGACTAGCTCCAGAGTGCGACTGGAAACGGGAAAAATATAGATTCGAAATACATCTTCAGCACACGACAATTCTCAATTGCAAACGCAGTAAGAAATGAGTGTTACAATTTATCAGATTCGAAAAACATCATCTAGTTCTGCTCTTTATCAGTCCCTTCGTTTCTCCGTCCACAAAGTTATTGGATGGGTGGTCGAAATGAGAGAGGCTCCGGCTGCAGAACGCGGCCTTGTAGCAGGGAAAAACGGTTTTGGAATTATTCTGAGTACACGAGTACCACTGCCAGTACATTACGTATCTCGTAAACCTAATTCTTGAAAATGCCCGTTGCTTTGGAATGTGCGTGTATAACGCTGCTCGAAACCCCACTCGCTCTTGGTCCTCCTTCCCTCTGTTCTACCTCTCGTGCCGCCCTATTCCCGACCGGCAGGGGCGACACCGGACGCAGGGTTACGTGTCCCGTCCATATCTCAACGCACATCCTCCTCTGCGCCGCCAGAATTTCGCATTTGGCTAAGCAATATGAGAACAGTGTTATGCCCGCAGCGTGAGGGAACTTACCGATGGACTGGAGCATAATTCTTGTTTTTGGTCCCTAGATGAATGTCCATGCCCACCTGCGCCAACCTGGAGAGATGACCAGTGATTGTGTCCAGCGGTTTTTGGTCAGGGCCATAACATTTTTTATCCCAGAAGGGACTGTACTGCCAGAGGAGTCGGAACGAGCGCAGGTGGGCGGAATCCGAGGAGCACAAATATAAAAATCGGACAAGTTTTTCGTAATCTAATACGTCCTCGGGGTCTATCTCGTCCAGACTGAGCGCTCGAATGTGTGGCAGAGAGGACGGGGAGAGAATGTCAAAGAGGGTGGATATAACTTCTGGTGACGGGTAACCAAAATGGATGTTTTCGAGTGTTCGGGCAACAGGAGCCAGACATCGGGCCCAGTTGAAATCCTCGTCTGCCGCTAGAGCGGCCAGGGATACTAATGGCGGCGAGGACCGCATTAGAAATGTCTCCAGGTTGTCACAGCGATAATCCGAGGAGATGTCTAGATGTTGCAGAGCCGGAAGAGTAAGATATGTGAAGATCTGGGAGACTCCCTCCGTCACAGTCAATGAAGTCAAACGGGTATGAATTATTTCGTGGAAAAGAAACTCGTGCAGGGGCTGGAAATCGCACACTACTTCGGTTAGGTTTGAGGCCCGTTCGAAAATTTCCAAGTCCCGCATTGGTTGGTTATAAAATTTCGTCAACTGCAGCCGCGGAAGGACAAGGCGGATGCTGCTCCCGAACCAATTAGATACCATTCGTGAAGTAGCAGAAAATTTTCAAATATGCTGACGGCTTGAGCGTTGGCTTGTGCTACCAACAAATCGGCTATCGACAAATTGAGCGACACTCTCTCCAAGAATGGGAAGGACAACGAGCTTAGCCCTAGGTGAGGGAGCAGGTTCTCAACGATGTACATTTCGAGATAGTGAAGTCGATGGGAGTAATGACGGAGGACGTTCCCGAGTACTTGATGTATGATGACCTCCAGACCTTCATCGCGACAGACGAAGGTCAGTAGACACTCCCCTGCACGCCCCAGCCATCAGTTGATGAAGTCCTCAATCAACCAGGAATTCGAAAGGACATGGCAGGGAATAGACTCGAATGTGATGGCGAGTGTCGACCACAGCGTAGGGGTTGTAGCGGCAATGCTTCTCCAAGTGCGGCAGACTTGCGTAAGGAGGATCGGCGCGATGTCTCGGTATTTACCAATGACCCCTCCCCAGCCTAGATTGGTGAACGGTGGAAGGCAATGCTTAAAGATTTCTGCTGTAATCTCGGCAGGCAGCGCCGAGGCTGGAAATGGAATAGCATAGAGTTCGCGTTCTACAGCACTTCGAGCTTCTTCAAGCTCGTGAAGCACGCGTCGATGTTCCGCGATCTGCGCGTCGAGCTCAGCCAGACGCTTGCGGAGGGCGATGAAGGCCATGGAAAGGTAGGTAAGAGATGAGCCAGTGCTGTCACAGCGTGAAGGACATATTTTGGGAGGGAAAGGAAAGGCGTGGTGGTCACGGTGTGCGGTGGCTGTTTTAGTGGGGAGGGTCTCCACAAAGCGTCAAAGGCTGCTGGGAAACTCGGAAACTGGAGTCTCGTCCTTGGACCTGAGTCCTCTCGGATAAGAAGTGAATGAAAAAGGTGGCCTCTATCAGTAGAGAATGAGACCAAAAGCGACAGATACAGAATGAGGGTTCAAGTCAAGAATCCCAACACAACGCAAACAAACAACCGTCAGGAGCCCGATTAGGAAGGATAGAAAATTCCCCCAAAAATAAACGAGGCGTTTTCCTCTTCCTAATCACGCTTATTGGGTGACTTCGTGAAAATAACTCGATACTTACTCAAAATCCCAAACCACTCCAATTCCAAAAAAACTCCAAGGCATCCACAGCGGAAAAACGGGAATTAGCCAGCGCGATCCATTGCAAAGATATACCAGATTAAGATAAACACAGCGCGAAAAAGCATATTGCACGAAAGTAAAAGTGAAGACTGTGAAAAGTGAATCACTATCATACGCAACGAACGGCCAGTCAATCATCCCGCCAAGACAATCGGGTCGGGGACTTGAATGAACAGAAGCGGCGCGCCCCACTCACATCGCTAATAGCAACAAGCCTCGATCCACCGCGTCAGCATCACTCAAGGCCCCCGCACTCAAGTAGTGTTGCTGCCGCCGCCAGCGTCTCCGCCGCCCCTGGGCGCACCACCGCGCGTGAGGCCCGCAGCGGCGAACCCACGCGCAGCGAACCCGCCACCCCCACGCGGGCCGCCGCGTCCTCGACCTGGCCCGCCCCCGCCGCGGTGCGGAGGCTCCCCGCGCGACTCGCGGTCCGTCGCTTGCTTCACCTCGGGGACCGTGTCTTTGATTTTCTATAATCAATCGCCTCTGGTCAGAACACACAAATTCATTTCAAAGAAAAGGGCAGATGGACTCACGGGGAGGTGCTTCTCCAGCCCCGCGCGCATGGCCTCCTCGTCCCCGAACTCGATGTAGCCGATGCGCTGCGGACGGCCGGCAAAGGGCTGGGGGAGCGTAATTTTCGTGATCTGAAGAAATGGATGAGACACCGAGGGAACGAAGGAGAAGGAGGACGGAAGGGAAGAAAAGAAAAACACGCACGCCGCCCCTCGCGTCTCCAAAGAACTCTTTTATATCTGCATCCTGCACGGTTATCGACGGCGACATCTTCATGAAGATGGTCCACGGGTTCCTCGGCGCCCGCCCGCCCTTCGGGGTCCGCACACCGTCCGTCACAGGCGATTTGATCTCATCCCCATCCCCAAGCGGCTTGGCCCCTGCATCAGGCGTCGATGTCGACCCCTCGCCGCCCACCGCAGAGTCCGCCTTCTCCGCCCGCTCCTTCTCGAGCTTCTCCGCGCGTTCCTTGTCCTTGCGCTCCTTCTTCTCTTTTTTCTTCTGCCGCTCCTTCTCCGCCTTGTCGGGGTTGAGGCCGTTGGGCTTGGCGCCGACGTTGACGTTGTTGGTGGACGCGGGCGTGGAGGGCGACGAGCTGTCTTTCGAGGTGTCGGCAGCGAGGTGCGGGGGCACGGAGCGGTCGGGGATGGGCGTGGAGGATTTGGAGGCGGGGAGGGCGGAGGTCTGCGAGTTTGGCGTCGGCGCGACGGTCGCCGTGCGGCGGTATGCGTAGTTGAATCCTGCGGCGTTTCTTAATTTACAAATAACAACACAGTAACAACAAGACGTACCCTGACTCTTGAGCTCAGCACTAATCCGCCCCTCCTTCACGTCCAAGATGAGTGAGCCGTACGCGGCGTCGCACAAATTCCAGTTCCAGCAGTTCTTCCACGCAGGGTCCTCCCCAGTTGCACCGGTCGGGAGCCGCTCCACGACGCTCAGTGCCTTGTCCAGCAGCACCCGCTGGTGCTCGTCGATAACCGCATCCACCTGGGACTTGACGCTCTCCCACACCTTGTCGAAGCCCTCTTTGCCCGCGGCCAGTTTCTGGCGAAACCCGTCAAAGTCGCCCTGCACGCTGAACTCGTTGTACGACGTGGCGTAGCGGAAGTGCAGCCCGGCGGACACGGTCAGGTCCGCCTTGGCGACGAGCGCGAGCTGCGCCATGATGCCCTCGCGACCGGGGCTCGCGTGCGTGACGAGCAGGCGCGTCTCCGTCGGGTCGAACACGCGTTGCGCCGTGTCGACGAGCTCGCCGATCTGGAGCGCGGTCGTCCACATGGTGCCCTGGCCACCGGCGATTGTGGCGTTGCCGTCCCCGTTGTCGAACATCTTGTGTGGCACGAGCGCGCCGCCGAGCCCGAGTAGACGCAGCTTCACGCCGCCGAGGTCGAGGCAGCGAGTCGTGGCCTCGTCCAAGATGTGCAGGTTCTCGATCGCGTATGAGCCCGAGCGGAATTTCTCGATGACCAGGACGTCCTCGCACGCACCCCAGACGGTGTACACGGGGACCTTGAGCTTGAGCGTGCCGGAGAGAAGCAGGGGGAACTCTGAAAGGAGGGAAATATTGACAGTTGAACGGATGACTGCAGGGGGGTTGTCTGGCGAGAGCAAATGGGTGCGCTGGGAAGAAGAAATCAAGGGCGAATACATGGTGAGATGGCGAAGGGTCCTGTCGTTTATTCTTTCGAGGGAATTAGCTTCAAAAAATCCAAAGTCGCCAGTGTGGATGATAGCGTGCGCGTTGGCCTCTCTTGCCAGGTCATTGAGGGCGGAGAGACGGCCACGGATATCAGCTATACACAGAACGCGGCCATGGGAGGTATCTAGTACTTTTGTCTGGGTATTAACGCGGGGCAGGGGAGACACTCCGGGGCGTGCGGCGTCTTGCATGGTGGCGGAAGGAAAAAGTGCCTGCTTAGCAAAGGCTTCCATTTTCAACTTGTACAAATACTCAATGAAACTTCCATTCAACAGGTTGAATTCAAGGTAGACCCTGAGGAAATCACCTTACGACTGCTGCGTGCTCAAAAAAGTTTTTATTTACTGCGCGTGAGATTGGATTATGGAATTTTCAATTTAATTGACGGATTTCGGACCGAAGTTGAGAGTTATTTCTCTCAACTTCGAAGATTAGCGCCTCACATTGACAGCAGCTGTGGAAGAGGCCTCATGGTACAAGCATGACTCTGTGGCACCGTCGATGAGTCTCCTGATAAGCCGTTCATAAGACGGACGTAGAATGGTCTGCGAAGCGCGGCGCCGCATTACCATCTTGAATTCCACCGCCAATGGAATACAGATCCAAGAAACTCGAAAGTCAATATGACGCGACACGACGTCGACAGCACAGGCTGCAGCGGGAATACTGAGGCCGGTGGAGATTAAACAGGTCGTAAGGCTTTGAACGTTGGACTTGAATGGACCTCAGTGGGAGTGGCCCAGACCCAAGAATGAAGCTGCCGGGCGCCTGTCGTTACTAACAGCCAAAACGAAAATCCCCGTGGGATGAGGGAAAGATATCCACAGGACGTACAGCTGAGAACCGTGGAGGTTTGACTCTATCGTCTTGAGACTCGGGTTGGCAAATTTCCTGCGGCGTGGAACAAGTACTGCGGTACAATTGCTCAGGTCTGGTAGCTCTCCTAATAATAGAATGCCTCGCGAGCGTCAACGGAGATAGAAAGCAGGACTCGGAGGTGTCCGATACCAAGCACGGCACGACGGAAAATGGTTGAAGCTGTGACTGATGCGATATGTCACAGTTCAACATATTCAGACTCCGAACGGAGTTTAACGTGATCGATGTTCAATTCTCGCGAGTTTTTCTGCTGGAGTCTTATCCCTTTTCCAATGTGGACAGGTATTCATTGAATATCTCTTGAGCTTGCACTTCAACAAAAACGGCCTGGAATCGAGGAAACGGCGCAGTTTCTTCTGACGTGCGCCGTAGTCTAAGGTGAGTCATGTATTCAATTCCTGTTTGCAAAACGGTTTGTAAACCGGTTTTCAGATTCTCGCGGAAAAATAACCCGTTTTATTGTTTGATGCGCGGTCTGAGAGGCTCCAAGGAGCGGAAAGTTTCCCTTGAAGGGATAAATTTTGGCCGCACTGCTAGTGTGTGGGGCACGGTGTATCAGCTTGCCATAGGCATGAAGTAAATTCTTGGCAAGCTCATGCTGGTCACCAAGTCAATAGTGTCCCCCAGAGTATCATGCTTGATCTTCAAGAGTGATTAAAAACGGTTAATATGAAGCCAACCAGTGGTTAGACGCCACAGAATTTCTGGGAACAACTCAAACTAGATGGATGTTTTTATTAGTTCCTATTTTACCTTGATTTTAGAGCGAATTTAAGCTGTTGGTTTGTAAACCGAGTTATAAACGCCCTGTTTCAAACCGGTGTTCGAAAGACGTTTTCAATTTGCTGGGAATTATATACAGGATCCAAGCACTGTGGCGAGCGGTAGGTCACCATAATTGCCGGGCTGGCCTGCCGAAGCTCAACTCCATTTTACATTCACAATCTCAGTGCTATACACAAGCCAAGTCGAGCCAAGCTAGAAGTCAAGATTAATTTTTAAGATCTCAGTTCAGTCAAAGCTCACCCAGAGGTGGTGCAATATATTTTCGATCCATCATGAGACACAACTACCTGGACTTGGATTTTTGTACGACCATTCAGATGGCATGCACTCGTCCGTCCGAATGGAATTCGAGTACTATACCATGGCGAAATCATTTTGTATGACTCGAAATACTTGCCAAAGTTCAACCACACTTCCATGTTTGAGAGTGTGGTGGACAGGAACGATGTGAAATGTGAAGACCTTTGGATATTATATCTCTAGCACTGCTATGGCGCGCAACATACAGATATTGTGCAAAAAAAACCCGTCCTAGTTAGACCAAGTCAGACTTCGCAATTCCAATAGGGGAAGTCAGAGTTGTTGATTCTGGCTCGATTCTGTAATCGATTCTTGATTGATTCTGAGTCAAGAATCGATTCAGAATCAACCGCCCACTCTGACCGTCCCGGTTCTTGGTTCGATTCACCAACGATTCTGGTCTTGATTCTGTGGTTTTTTATCACATCATCGCCCTAGCTGCGCGCTCACTCTCAACGCGTCGCTCATGCCTTGTCTTGCTCTAGGCTTTTTGCCTTCGCTCTGGGGTTTTTTCGTCCACGCGCTTTTGGGTGAGCCGAGGTTTACTACTAGTCAGGCTTCATTCACGACTTTCGGAGTGGTCGTGGGCTTTTTGGTATGGGCTATGTTAGTGGATGAGAGAGGAAACTCAAAGGTGACCATCACATATATAAATTGATAAATAAAATGTTTTTATAACTCCATAACGGGAGCCAAGGGAGTCAAGGAAGGGACACCCGAGGTCGATTCTGATTTCGATTCTAGGGAGTTCCTCCTCCAGAGGAGGAACATCGATTCTCGTTCGATTCTGAAAAAGTCGATTCTGGGTCGATTCTTGATTCAGAATCGATCAAGAATCGAATTGCCGAATCGACCCAGAATCGACCTTGAATCGAGAACTCTGACTTCCCCCAATGGCATTTTCAGCGTTCGGGGACATTTTTTGTGTCTCCGCGTCCACAACGGAAGCCTGTAGGTGTGTCCTCAAAGCAACGGAGATCCCAAGAGCACCGCTTCCGCTTCTCGAATTGCCCGTTGCAAAGAGCTCGAGCGATAATATGCTCTGATCACCAGGACGCGAGGGCAGCGTTACATTGCGGTACACGCGACATGCCATGATGCTGGTGACTGCGACGTTCGGGATGAACATCATGCCTCGGTAGATCGGGCCAAGAGCAGTCGCGTATAAAAACGATATCGTCACGGCGTGGCTGAGGACTGTAATCCTGAAATAAATCAAACAACAAATATCAATGCTGTGTGCAGTGTGGTATTTGAATGTACGACGCACATGTAATACTTTTGTCCGTCGCGAAAGACGGCCTTTGAGAAGGTGTGCAGATGTGCGCCGCTGAAAAACGCCCGTAGTCGCTCCCCAGGGGTGTGTTCGTGGTAGGTGTTCGCAAGCAAGCGGTACGATATGGCGAGGACGACACTCGTGTCATACACCGTCACAAAAATCGAAAAAATCCCGTCGTACGAGGCGACCTTGGTGACAAGGCACAGAGTCCCGAGCTTAGTGGCTTGATTGCTTACGGGCACTGTTATCGCGACTCCCAGAACACAGACCCACAGAAACCCGAAGATACAGGCGACGAGACGCTGGCCACTGTATACAGCATGCACACGGAAAAAGAAAAGGAGAGCCGTCGCGCCGGATGAGACCAAGAGACCGCAGTCAAAAATTGTCATGGCGGTCTGGCAATCGGGTATGGGATATGCTGGGTGGAGGGTTATTCAAAAGCAAACAGTGAGATATTATTCGCGCCGTGCTTACTACTAAGGAGAGTGTAACCAAGAGCGTAGACCAAGGACGCAATCCTTCGCGGTTTGTCAGACCAACGGAACTCTGTAGACCACGACGATGTCTCTACCGGGACATAAAATATGCAGCGGTCGACAACCGAAATCTGTACTTGAATAAAAGGCGATATTCGTCCCCGAGGTGGTGCAAAATGTCCCAAACCAGCACCTATCCATAGGTACCCATTTCAGAAGCAAAATACAACCAATGAGACAACTACGCACCGCCGTGGTACCCGCACATACCAAAGTGGCCACCTGGAGTTGTCTCGCAAGATCTGGGGGCAGAAGTGAAGCAGGGTCTGGTGAATCTGGCGTCGCGGCTTGGGACATCTTGAACAGACGATTAACAACAAAGATTCGGAGTGGGTCAGCCTCGAGGCAAGGGCTTTGAAGACTAGGTGGGTGCCACAGAAACACGATATTTAAATGGCACGGTAGACGGGCTGATATATTACTCCCCACTGAAAACGACACTCTCTTGAGACCAATACATTACCATCTCCGGTCGGAGCCACCATCTCCCCCGAGAAGATCGATATCATGTTCCAGCGAGAGATGGCCATTCATACGTATACATCCTAAGACTCTGGCGGGAGATGGGCACGACGTATGGACCTCCGTAGGGCCTGTGGTAGGGCTCAGCGTGTCGCTCCAGCAAGGACGGCTTGCTTCCAGAAATACAAACGTCAAACTGATAATTAAAAGGAAGGACAAAAATCTCACCATACAATTCTCCCTCGAAAATAGCTTACTTGCTTCTGCAGCCAGCTTCCCTGTTCCGAATTAGGCGTAGCGCGGGGCCGTGAAGGTTTGATTCCATCGAGTTTGGCTAAATGAACATGGAATACTAGGAATCGAAGGCAGTCGATTTTAGGTAAATTAGGTCTTGAAAGATTTAGAGTCGTCAAAAAGCAGGGGAAAATAAGTCAAGCGGCACAACTTTTTAGTCCAGAGTTGCCCGCTTGCCAAGCCGTAGCAGAAATTTTCTGCGTACCAGATAAATACTACAGTATGCAGCTCTGGGGGCTCCTCCAGATCATTCTCGCGAGAGCCAATAAAAATAGGACAGCGTCCGAGATCTTGACATGATGGAAATCGAAAAGATGGTTGAACGGTGACTGATATCACAAGTCACGGTTCAAACATATTGAGACTCCGAACGGACTTTGCCGTGATCGATGTTCAACTCGAAAAACCGTTACTCGTCGTTTGTGGCCATCCATCTCGCTCTCGTGGTGATCGCACAAATGGAATTAGAGCATGAAATCACCTTCCCATTGACGCGAGTGCCAGTTGTGTCGGCCTATCCCCACATTTGCAACAACATTTGTAACAGTACGTCTCCAAGTTCTCTACCGTGATCGCGAATTGCGATTGCGGTGTTATTCTTCTAGTCAAAATGGCCTTTCGCGTCAGTTCGATGGCGTACTTTCTTTAAATGTCCATCATATGTAATTTCGGTGGAGATATACAACACGGGATTGAGTCCTGTCCATATGATACTGAATAAAATGTAACCCGTTCGCTTCATCCTATACTAAGTCAGACTTCTGAATTCCAACGGTGCTATTTCCAGAGTTCTGAGCAATTTTTGACGTTTCCGTGTCCACAGAGGAAGCATGCGGGTCCGTGCTGAACTGACGGACGGCGATCCTAGGAGGCCCGCTTCCGCTGCGTGAATTCCCTGTCGCAGAGAGCTCGATCGACATGGCCTGAGGTCGTGCGTGCTTTAGCATCGCATTGCAATACACGCGACACGCCATGATACTGGTGAGTGTGACATTCGGGATGGACATCATGCCGTGGTAGATTGGGCTAACAGCGCTCGCGTACACCAGCGAAATCGTCACGGCGTTGCTGAGAATCGTTATCCTAAAGGAATTCAATGCGGCGCAGTGTGAATGATAATCGAAATGTTTGAATGCGTAACGCACATGTAATACTTCTGTCCGTCTCGAAACACCGCCTTCGAGAAGGTGTGCAGATTTGCGCCGCCGCTGAAGAAGGTCTGGAGTCGCTCCCCGAAGGTGTGTTCACGGTGCGTATTCACCAGCAAGCGGTAAGATATAGCGAGCACCACGCTCGTGTCGTTGACCATCAAAACAGTCGCAGCTGCCCCCTCGTACGAGGCGACCTTCGTGACAAGGCACAGAGTCCCGAGCTTAGTGGCTTCGGTGCTTATAGGGACCGTTACCGCGGCACCTACCGCACAGATCCACAAAAACCCAAAAACACAGGTCACAAGACGCTGGCCGCCGTATACAGCACGCACACGGAGAAAGAAAAGGAGAGTGGTGGCGGCAGATGAGACAAGGAGGCCGCAGTTGAAAATTATCATGGCGGTCTGGCAATTGGGTATGGGATATGCTGAGTGGAGAGGATTATTCAGAAGTAAAGAAAGAATATTCGCACCATACTCACTAGCAAAAAGAGTGAACCCAAGGGCGTAGACGAGAGATGCAACCCTGCGCGGTGAGGAGTTTCAGACAAACAGAACTTGGGGGACCACATCTATGTCTTTACCTAGACACCAAATACGCAGCAGTCGTCAACCGGAATTTGTACTTGAACAGAAGGCGATAATCGTCCTCGAGGTGGTGCAAAATATCCCAGACTAGCACCTGGGCTCACGTCGGAAGGGCAGAGCGAAGTGCAAGGGATGGGACTACTGTTGGAATTTCGAGTCGGTCGCTCGCTGTCACCGCCGCCGCCACCAATTTCCGGGTGCTATGTTGTGGCAACAGGTACCGTACCCTACCCCCTCGTTCCTTACATTTATTGTACCTTCACTGTACCTGGCCTGGTATTTTCTCCATCTCCCCACTTAGATATATTGCCTCCCGAGATTATTGTACAAGTACTCAGTAATTAGAATGAATTCCCTGCGCGTTTGCGAGGGTCTTCTGCAATATCCCGAGTGACGGACGTGGACACCGTTCATTTTAACACAAACGCGCTGCATACCTTCGACCTCTAGCTTTGTTCTTACTCGCCCTCCCGTTGCCATTCCCTGGAGCTTCGTCGACGATCGTTGCGTCCTTGGTCTTACGCTGATTTCCCTTGTTTGTACCTGCCTACAGTCCGACTGCACGAGAACGACTTGACGCAACCGAAGAACCGCCGAGGGCCCGACTGCACGAGAACGACCCAACGCACCAGAAGAACCGCCTAGGGCCCGCCTGATCGAGAACGACCCGACGCACTAGAAGAACTGCCGACTCGACGATTTATTGACGCACCTATTTTTGACGACTCGCTGCCATCACGCCACACACTACCATGTCCGATGATAACTCTACTCGCTTTGCTCGGCTCGGGAACACCAACTACGCCGAGTGGGCCATGCGGATGGAGGCCGCTCTTGTTCGAAGGGGGCTCTGGAATGGTGTTGTTGAAATTTTGGTCAGTAAAAAGAAGACTGACGGAGAAGAGAAGACAGCGGACGAGATGAAGAAGGAGAAGAACAGGTTGATTGCGGCGAGGGATGTTGGGAAGATGGCGGAAGCGCGCGCCGAATTGATCTTGCGTGTGGAGGACGGACAGCTTGCACACATGACGGCGCGGGATCCGATGGAGGTGTGGGAGAATTTGGAGAGGCTGCATCGCGCTGCTGGGTTTGCAACCAGCCTTGCTCTTCGTCGCAAGTTCTTGACGGCGAAGAAGATGGCGGAGGAAACGATGGAGGCTTGGATTGGGCGCATCCAGACGCTGGTGTTGCGAATGGAACACGCAGGAATTGAGGTGACGGGGCAGGATCAAATCTTGGCGCTCACGATGGGACTTCCTCCTTCGTACGACGCAGTCATTATTAATTTTGACGCGACCCCACCCGAGCAACTCACGGTCAACCATGTGATCACTCGCCTGCTCAACGAGGAAACCCGCCAGACCTCTTCCCCAGCTACCCCTCCCTCTTCCTCAGACCCCTCCTCCTCCGACCCCCGTGACGAGGCCATGGCTGCCATTGGCGCGCGCTGCGATCCCGGTGCCGTGTCGTGTTACTTCTGTGATAAGAAGGGACACTTCAAATCCGACTGCCCCGAGAAGTCGGCCTGGGAGACTTCGAAGCGCAAGAAGTCCGGAACTGCCGCGATGGCCGAGTTGGAGTATGATTCCGACTCTGAAGGCGCATGGTGAATTTGCGGGGGTGCATAGGGCACAGTTTGCGGGGGTGCCAGCTCGCTGTCTCCTCGCGGGGGTGTGTTGGAATTTCGAGTCGGTCGCTCGCTGTCACCGCCGCCGCCACCAATTTCCGGGTGCTATGTTGTGGCAACAGGTACCGTACCCTACCCCCTCGTTCCTTACATTTATTGTACCTTCACTGTACCTGGCCTGGTATTTTCTCCATCTCCCCACTTAGATATATTGCCTCCCGAGATTATTGTACAAGTACTCAGTAATTAGAATGAATTCCCTGCGCGTTTGCGAGGGTCTTCTGCAATATCCCGAGTGACGGACGTGGACACCGTTCATTTTAACAACTACGCACCGCCGTAGTACCCGCAAACACCAAACTTGCAACCTGGAGTTGCCTCGCAAGATCTGGGGGCAGAAGTGAAGCGGGGTCCGGCGAATCTGGCGTCGGGGCTTAGGCTCGTGACCAGCCTGCCTACGAAGAGCAACAAGTGCGGCGAGCGCGTTGCCGTAGGCAGGCTGGTACTTCTCGGATGCTGTGCAAGGGCTGAGCACGGAGTTTGAAAAATTTCCGATTTTCTCATTCCGAGCTCAAATCAAGTTATTTTGATAAATTTCAAAGGGGAGTGTGATTTATATTGAGCCTCTCTTCAATTCTGTCTCTTCAAAAATTTTCACCACTGCGAGGCGAGTGTATACTGAACGGTCCAATTTGACTGAGAATTGATGGAATGCATCGCCACAGTGATGCCGGCGATCGGCTCCCCCAAAAATTCAAACTCCGTGCTCAGCCCTTTGGCACAGCCCGAGAAGTACCAGTCTGCCTGCGGCAACGTGCTCGTCACATGTGTTGCTCATCGCAGGCAGACTGGTGACGAGTCTAGTCGGGGCTTGCGACATCTGGAACAAGTGACTCGGGGATCAACCTTAGGAGCGAAGGCGTCGACGGTCGGAGAGGGTGAACGGCGATATTTAAACAGTATTGCTCGGCGGAGTTTGTGAGTTGAGTAACCATGCCATGTGAATATGGATATCCTGCATTGAGAATGTATGGAATTCTATACTATTTCGACCGAATGTTCAGGTGACGCGTAACTGCGGCCTCTGAACATTTGAGGTACCCGTAACGGTGACATTGAGGTTTCCTGGCCTAAATAGGCCAAAAAACATGAAAAAATTCCCTCCGGCATCTGCATATATGGCGATTTTCTCATGACTGCCGTGAACATGAACACCTTCGGTAACGCGTGACACCCGATGAACATTCAGTCGAAATAGTGCAGTATGCCAATGGTCAAACGGCCTGCAGGGGGTCGTGTAACTGTGCTAATAATGCTGGGGGCATTATTCAAGTGCGGCTTGGAAGACGAGAAGTCGGTCTAGTAAGATCGAGTCACACCTGGATGACTTTTTGAATGGATGTTCACTTTGAAGCCCTTGTGATTTGGTGGTCAAGGCCCCGGCTGTTTCTTAACGGAACTGCGCTGGAATATAACCTACTTACCTACTTAGCAAACATGACGCTTCAACGATATGACCTCGTCCCTCGATTTGTGGAAGACACCTGGTAGTCTCGATATATTTCCATTGTACAAATTATTTCACGGCGTTCGCTAAAATTGAGGGTTCTTGTGGATTTGGTCGCCGACAGAATGCGTGGTTTGTTTGATACTTCGGCATTGGTGAGTCGCTGACTCCGGTTGACATTTACTTGTCTGTTGATGGATTTCATTTAGGGGCGAAACTGACTGACAGATGAAAATTGTGGAGTGCTCAGTTGTCAGGGTTTTCATTTTGTACAACGCCACAATTAATGACCAACGCCACAATCGAAGAAATGCTGAAATCGGGAAAGGTAAGCCAAGGCAAGCATCGGTAGTAAGCAATTGAAAAGACACTGCCAAGACACCGCCGTCATCTATTCGAACGTCGGACTCGACATGCTACTGGCGATCAAGTTTGCGATAATCCGTCGGTGCCGGGTTTTCCACAACTTGAATGCGTTCAAAGTTGTCGGCGTTTTCATTTCGTTACTTGTCCGCTGCGCAAAACGCCGCAATGGACGACATGCTGAACTGTGGAGGTAGACAAGCGACAGCGCACAGCCACACTTATTGAACTAGCAGGCGCCGACTTCATCATTCGGATCATTTGTGCCGATGATTCCCTTGACAACTTTCCCAATATCGTGACCAATTCTCAACTCAGTCAGTCGGCGAACTCAAGTCAATCCAACCCTGAAGAGAAGTCGTGTTATGCTGCTCTTTTGCTGCTCCATCTGGCTCATTCTAGATTGCAAGAAGTAAGGCGCTTGGCAGTGTGGGCGCAGTGGGCGCAGTGGGCGCGCGGCGCTTGTGCTATTTAAGGCCATTGGCGTCTCTTCCGAGAGTCATATCGTATCATGTCGTCCACCATCAGCGATAGTGAGCTGGCTGACCTCCCTGCGTTGCGGAAGAGGTTCTATGCCTTGGAAGAGGCCCAGATGAAAGCTATGGCTGCTTCCCTCTTTCGCCCTGAAGTTCTTCGAGAATTCAAATCACAGGGCACCGATGAAGTAGCTCACTTGCGTCTTCTGCTGGAGATGAAAGTCCTCCTGGATGTTCAAACTACCGCTCAAGCCAGTGAGACTGAGGTATTCTTTCTTCAACCAGTATTCATGATCGTGCTTATAATACTCCCAGCGTGCACGACGTGCGCCAAGAGTGCCGAAACTGGATACCAAAGAGTCGCTACGCGATTATCTCCATGACATGTCAGGTATCTTGAATTCATATGCATCTTCTCTGCCGTGCTCACCGCGGTATTCTAGAAAGTATTGGCATTGGGGCGGAACTCCCTCCCTCTTCCGTCGAGCTCACGAGCAAAATCATCGACAAACAAATCCAGTTCTACGAAGACGAAATTATGGCTATGCGAACGGATGAAAATTATCTGTGGCATAAACTGTTCGATACTTTCAGCCACGGACCCGGCACCGCTCTCTTCTCCTACTTTGTGACGATGGACAAAGGTCCATCACCTGCGAAGAGGATGTCCGAGTTCCCGTATTTCTACGGCCGCGCATTCAGAGCCGAGGTCTATCATGCCTACCATTTCTTATCCGTCTGGACATGGGTGAAGAAGGCTTTCGAGGAACTGAAAGGCTTAGGCTACACTATGAAGAGCGCAGAGCGCGATATTCTCAAGAATCCGAAAATTCACACCTTGATTCTCCAGATCAAAGGTGTTTGTCTTACTGAGCTATGTCAGGACCTCTCGAATTACCTGCGTCGCGCCCTGGCATCCTCTGCTCGTTACGGCCGATATTTCAATATTGAATGGGTTCGTCTTTCCACACCTTGCTATGAGCTTTTCTCAGAAAGGCCTGCCAGGACGAGTGTACAGTGAAGAACCAGGGAAGATACTTGGAAGATGTGAAAGTCACGGTAAAGCCCAATGCACTTCAGGAAGCTTTACCCGGCTTGGAAAAGTCCCTTCTTCACCTTTGTAATCCCGAGGCAATCTGGGAATCTCCCGACCATTTTCGTATTATCGACCACTACATCAGGTGCCCCACGGTTCCAAAACCGTATATCACCGCCCGCATTGGCGAGATTTTGTCAGAATATGCGACAATAACTATCTTCATGGATTTTCTCCTCCGACCATTCAAAGCTCCTTCGATCCAGGAAATGTATCGCAAATCCCCCATCTCTCCTCCGTCCGTGCCTCGTAGGCCAGGGTGGGACACCTCTTGGACCGGCATGGTGTACGGAGGAGACCCCATCTATGCCCTCACGCTGGTTCCGCATATGTCGAAGAAATTCCTGAAGCCGGGCGTAACAGAGCAAAATTGGCTCCCGACGCTATGGAAGGCTATCGACGATACCTACCTTGCGAATACATCTAAAACCATCAATGACTACTGGGAAGTCAAAGCAGTTGGGGAACGACCTCCGCAATGGCACGGCAAGCGAGATGAGACCGGTGGCAGCACATACGTGCCGCCGTCGGTCGCCCTATCCTCCGAGCGCGTGCAATCGGCTTATTCCTACCTCACCTCAATAATCTCCCTCCAAAGTCATGTTAAACAGAAATCTCGTCCGTCGATGCCGGGTGAATATGAACCGCCTGAGGTCGATGTCCCCCCGATGGAAAATCTCCATCTGCATGACCCGCCTTCCCAGCATCCGGTTTATGAACTACCGAGGAAGACGGTGAAAATCATACATCGCCTGCTCCGCCATAAAGTTGAGGGAGCCCAAGTTGAACCGGAGGGCAAGGTGACTTGGAAGGATGTGTGCAAGGTTCGTTCATTCTTTCATCCATCCCAATGATCAAACCGCTCTTGCGGCTGACTTGAAATCCCAGATTTTCCGTGCCTTGGATTTTACCATTGACGACAGCACGCCCGGCTCAGCGGTAAATTTTATTCCGCCTTCGCCCCAAGACCGTTCTATAACAATTCATCGGTGAGTCTCACGGGCGGTATGAAAGATCGTTGACGACGCCTCCGTTGCTTCCAGTCCCCATCCCGACCCGGAGTTGAGCCCGTTGAGGATCCGCCAACTTGGTTCACGCCTCCAACGTGTCTACGGCTGGTCAGAAGACTGGTTCAAAGTCTCAAAGGGTGCGGAGTGAAACCAAATGCTGTGGAATTTCTTGGTTGACCAAACCTGTATAAAACTGTATAAAAATTCCGAATCCTGTTTTATATACTTGTTTCAATTTTCAATTTTTTATGACGCTGCAATTCCTGGTCGTGGGAACATTGATCAAGATCCGCGGAACCATTGCCGAAGCCCGTGATTCTTGCCCTGCCCGAATCCCGACGCACTCTTTCTCCCATTTTACCACCTACAATGCTGAGAACTGGTATACGCGCACTGTCTGCTGTTCGGACCAAACCAGTTCTTCCCTCCAGGTCTTTTGAGCTCGCCAGTCTTTCCTCGTCATAGCGAACTAAAAGCGCGTCGCAGACTATTCAGTTCTTCACGATGCTTTCGTTCTGAAGCTCCGCCATTGAACTCGCTGGATGTATACACGGAGGAAGAGACCATGCTCCGGGAGGCAGGTACGTCCTATAAAGCGTGTTTTTGCCACCTTTCATTCTTATGACGTCTGTAGTCCAACGATTTGCGACGGATGTCGTAGGCCCCAAGGTCCGCGAGATGGACGAGAACGAGCAGATGGACCCAGCAGTAATCAAGGGACTGTTTGAGCAAGGAGTACGAGATCCGGTTCATTCATTCGTATGCATTAAGACCAGGTTTCCAGCTCATGGGCATCGAAACCAGCGCAGAGCACGGCGGCGCCGAGTCATCGTTTACGTCCGCGATTATCGTAATCGAGGAGCTCGCAAAAGTCGACCCGTCCGTTTCCGTGCTGTGCGACGTACACAATACCCTCGTCAACACCATCTTCCGCAAGTATGGGACCAAGGAGCAACAGGATAAATGGCTCCCGCAGTTGTCGGAGTCCAAGGCGCGTTGTCTTTGGTTTTTTTTCCTTGCCGTGATTTGACACTGATTTATATAGCTCGGTTCGTTCTGCCTGTCAGAGCCTGCGTCTGGTTCCGACGCATTTGCTCTCCAAACCCGTGCCAAGAAAGACGGCGACTCGTGGATAATCAACGGCTCCAAAATGTGGATCACCAACTCCTACGAAGCAGAGATCTTCCTCATTTTCGCCAATGTACGTTGTGGTTCAATTATTTTTCCGTACCATATTGACTCTGCAGCAGATTGACCCGAGCAAAGGGTACAAGGGGATTACTTGTTTTGTCGCTACAAAGGACATGGGCATCCAAATTGCAAAGAAAGAGCAGAAGTTGGGTATCCGGGCTTCATCGACGTGCACTCTCAACTTCGACGACCTCAAAATCCCCGCCGAAAATATCATTGGCGGGGAAGGAAAAGGTTACAAGGTCTGTTCTTGCGAGTTGAATTTTCGTGATCGGCTCATCTTGAATCCAGATTGCCATCGAAATTTTGAACGAAGGTTGATCGTCAAGCATGCAACCCGTTCAACCCGCTAATTCTAACCCATAGGTCGCATCGGCATTGCCGCACAAATGCTCGGGCTCGCACAGGGCGCCTTCAACAAGGCCGTCCCATACACGTACTCTCGGTCCCAGTTCGGTCAACCCGTCGGCACGTTCCAGGGTATGGCCTTCCAGATTGCGCAGGCCGCCATCGAGATCGAGAGCGCCCGGCTGCTCACGTACAACGCTGCACGCCGCAAGGAGGAAGGCAAGAGCTTCACCAAAGAGGCGGCAATGGCGAAGTATTGGAGTAGCGTCGTCGCGCAGCGTGTCTCGGGTCAGGCCATCGAGTGGGCCGGCGGCGTTGGGTTCACGCGCGAGACGGGAATTGAGAAGTTTTGGCGTGACTCCAAGATTGTGGGGATTTTGTTTATGGGTTTGATTATGAGCTCATTTCTCATTTTCCTTCAGGGCGCAATCTACGAAGGGACGTCGAACATTCAGCTGCAGACGATCGCAAAGTTCATCCAGAAGGAGCATTCATAATCCACCGTGCATTAAATAACGGAACATGATTATGATGAAGCTGAAACAACTAGCTCTAGTCGAGAAGAGAATACTGGTTGAAAAACGGTATGATTTGTTCTGGCGTCGCGTTGAACGTTGTCTGCACAGTGGACGGCCACTCGTGAATCCCGCCCTCGATTTCAAATCCAATGACCATGGTTTCAGTGTCGTTGTCGCACTGCCAGGTGGTCTCGATGACGCTCTCGTATGGGTCTGACACATTGCGCGGCGCGTTCGGGTCGCACCCATTGCGCACGACCCACGCATCGCGCCATTCTTGAATCGACGGCGTGTCGTCTGCGAACCAAATCCCACGCTGAATACTTGTCCCAGTGAATGAACCATCAATTTCGCACCCTCAGCATTGTCTGTGTCGTTGCGCCCGTCGTACGGAACCGTCGTGTCTGCCTTTCACATGGAGATGTCAGGAGATTCTGCCGGTCCAGGCCAAATAAAACTTTTACCGTGCCGTGGAAGGTGATGAGAGGGATCTTGCGTCCCGGATTGCACTCGGAGAAGGGGTGGGTACCGCTGTAGAGCGCGGCAGAGACGATAGCGAAGGCGGCGAATTTGGACGCAGTTTCTTCGGAGCATGCCAGTAGATTGACCTGGGTCGAGTTCCTTGGTTGAGAAACTTCTTGGATGCAAATGGATAGACGTGATACGCACAAAACCCCCGCCCTAAATTGGAAGTGGTTGAAGTTTACATCGGTAGTCAAGTTGAAAGTGAATGAGCGACCCACATTGCTCATGCCTGACGCGTAAATGCGGGTGAGATCGATACAGAGGTTAGTTTGGAGAGAGTCGAGGATTGCTTCGACGAATTCGAAATGATCGACGGAGATGTCAGTGTGAAATTCGACCACAGTTCGGAATAAAATCACATCGTCGACCGCCGCCGCCGGGGGCTGGATTATCAATATATATCAGCACGGTGTGAGCGAAATATTTAGGATGCATAGTACTGAGTAGGGCGCGCCAGCCCACGCCTGGGCAGGTTGATCTCGTTTCCCTGGGCTATATTCCGCGAGAGGGTAAACCTGGGACACGCGTTGTCATTTAGAGGGATGATTCAGAGGTTCAAATATGATTACCACGATAATTCCCTATTGTCATTTCGGGTAAGCTTCAAGAATTGACAAAGATTCGTTGATTCCCGCGCAGTATTTTCGTTCCTTTATTTCTTTACTTCTTTATTTTCCCCCACCCCACCGGTATCGGGCCGATATCACAAGTCACGGTTCAAACATATTGAGACTCCGAACGGACTTTGCCGTGATCGATGTTCAACTCGAAAAACCGTTACTCGTGGCTTGTGGCCATCCATCTTGCTCTCGTGGTGATCGCACAAATGGAATTAGAGCATGAAATCACCTTCCCATTGACGCGAGTGCCAGTTGTGTCGGCCTATCCCCACATTTGCAACAACATTTGTAACAGTACGTCTCCAAGTTCTCTACCGTGATCGCGAATTGCGATTGCGGTGTTATTCTTCTAGTCAAAATGGCCTTTCGCGTCAGTTCGACGGTGTATTTTCTTTAAATGTCCATCATATGTAATTTCGGTGGAGATATACAACACGGGATTGAGTCCTGTCCATATGATACTGAATAAAATGTAACCCGTTCGCTTCATCCTATACTAAGTCAGACTTCTGAATTCCAACGGTGCTATTTCCAGAGTTCTGAGCAATTTTTGACGTTTCCGTGTCCACAGAGGAAGCATGCGGGTCCGTGCTGAACTGACGGACGGCGATCCTAGGAAGTCCGCTTCCGCTGCGCGAATTCCCTGTCGCAGAGAGCTCGATCGAAATGGCCCGAGGTCGTGCATGCTTTAGTATCACATTGCGATACACGCGACACGCCATGATACTGGTGAGTGTGACATTCGGGATGGACATCATGCCGTGGTAGATTGGGCTAACAGCGCTCGCGTACACCAGCGAAATCGTCACGGCATTGCTGAGAATCGTTATCCTAAAGGAATTCAATGCGGCGCAGTGTGAATGATAATCGAAATTTTTGAATGCGCAACGCACATGTAATACTTCTGTCCGTCTCGAAACACCGCCTTCGAGAAGGTGTGCAGATTTGCGCCGCCGCTGAAGAAGGTCTGGAGTCGCTCCCCGAAGGTGTGTTCGCGGTGCGTATTCGCCAGCAAGCGGTAAGATATAGCGAGCACCACGCTCGTGTCGTTGACCATCAAAACAGTCGCAGCTGCCCCCTCGTATGAGGCGACCTTGGTGACAAGGCACAGAGTCCCGAGCTTAGTGACTTCGGTGCTTATAGGGACCGTTACCGCAGCACCTACCGCACAGATCCACAAAAACCCAAAAACACAGGTCACAAGACGCTGGCCACCGTATACAGCACACACACGGAGAAAGAAAAGGAGAGTGGTGGCGGCAGATGAGACGAGGAGGCCGCAGTTGAAAATTATCATGGCAGTCTGGCAATTGGGTATGGGATATGCTGAGTGGAGAGGATTATTCAGAAGTAAAGAACAGATATTCGCACCATACTCACTAGCAAGAAGAGTGAACCCAAGAGCATAGATGAGAGATGCAACCCTGCGCGGTGAGGAGTTTCAGACAAACAGAACTTGGGGGACCACATCTATGTCTTTACCTAGACACCAAATACACAGCGGTCGCCAACCGGAATTTGTACTTGAACAGAAGGTGATAATCGTCCTCGAGGTGGTGCAAAATATCCCAGACTAGCACCTGGGCTCACGTCGGAAGGCAGAGCGAAGTGCAAGGGATGGGACTACGCACCGCCGTAGTACCCGCAAACACCAAACTTGCAACCTGAAGTTGCCTCGCAAGATCTGGGGGCAGAAGTGAAGCAGAGTCTGGTGAATCTGGCGTCGCGGCTTGGGACATCTTGAACAGGCGATTAACAACAAAGACTCGGAGCGGGTCAGCCTCGAGGCAAGGGCTTTGGAGACTAGGTGGGTGCCCCAGAAACACGATATTTAAATGGCACGGTAGATGGGTAGCTGATATACTATCACTCCCCTTGAGAACGACGACGTGAAGAAGAGAGTCTGAGCCTAATACTGTACTATTTCGACCGTTTGTTCACAGCATGTCACCCGTCACCTCAAAAGTTCACTGGATAGGGTCTTCATTCCTCGCCAATCACCCAACATTACCATAAATGGGCTTCCGGCGGATGCCGGGCCGGAAATTTTGACGTTTTTTGAGCCTAATCGGGCTCAAAACCTGAATGTCACCGTCACTGGTACCAAATTTGTTCACTTCACAAGCCTCTGTCACCCGTATCGTGAACAAACGGTCGAAATAGTACAGTACATTATCATCTTCGGAGACACCATCTCCACAGGGAGATCGATATTAGTCTAGGATTTGATGAGGGGTCCCTCTGAGAGTCGACAAGTCATCAGCAAAACCTGGGCCCGCTACGTAGCGCTACGTAGTTGGCTATAGTGGCTGTAGCTATCATAGCTCCTGTAGTGAAGGTTACCCCTTTCGTAGTGATGCGTAGTTTGGCAGCTGTTACGTAGCTTGTGTAGTTGGCGTGTAGTTGGCGTGTAGCTTGTGTAGCTGGCGTGTAGTTTCAGTATAGAACCTGTAGTTCAACTGCAGTTCCAAGTAGTTGGTAGGTAGTTTACAAGAAGACGGACTATTGGCAGTACAAACGGCTTATTGTAACTCGAATTCAAAAGTTAAACGGTATTCAATTCAAAAAGTGAGGTAGGTATGTACATAGAGGTAGAGAGTTAATAACCGTTCCCACGTTTTGGAAGAGAGTAGCTACATCATCCACTGGCATCCTGTGCACAAAAGCGGTCAGTTTAGAAATGAAACGAAATAGGAGTCAGACAGAACTGGACGTACAGAGCAGGAGCTTGAAGCCAGAGAAGAGCGCTACTGTCCACAGAATCTGGGTCAGTTTAAAGAAATGTGGAAACTAAATCTGAAGATGTACGCATAGGGATTACCCCATACATAAGTATGGATCTGCGCCAAGACAAAAAGTCAATGCATATCGCCCAAAGATAGAACTCAGAAACACGTACTCGAAGTCGTGGGGCAAGTAATGAATACGGAGTTACAGGGTATAAGAGTGGGGAGACTTACCGGCGGCTCTAGCTGAACTCCGGCTGTCCAGTGCGAAAAATCAGGATGCAAAGTAAAAAATCAAGAGACACATTGACTCACCAAGAACCAACGAGTGCACAATATGACTATGTGGACGTCTATTCCTGCGGGTCTTCATGGCGGCGGGTGTCCACTAGGCTCGCGCTGTTGGTGGCACGGTGGCGGCGAGCGCATGAGTGGACGTCGTCGGTCAGACCTCAGAAGACAAGTCATCTGAAGCAAGGTGTTGAGTGAAGGAGTGAAGGCAAAGATAAAATAAGAGGCCATAATGCAGAGGAACAGGAATGGTGGTGGTGGTAAGGATGAAAGAAGAGACGAACCATCGCCAAATATTTGGCGCCCTTTATGGCAGCCAATACATCACGTGCGTGCCACCCAACATCTCCGAGTCCGACACACCTCACCACCTCCTCCTTACCCTCTGGCTCGAATCTCTTCGCTAGCGCTAGAGTGCTTCAAGATCCAGCATTTCGTCGACGAGAACCAAATGAAAATGGTATCAAATCAAGATCATAGGCTGCGCCGGTGACTCGACAACCTACCAATGCGACCCACAAGCGGACGTCGTCAAAAACGCAAGACAGGCGCGGGCAAGGGCTCTGTGTTGTGCTGGAAAAGCCCCTGACGCCACCGCTTGCGAGGTACCCGTCAACGCGCGCCCTTACCCTGCTTGCATTGGACGTGTCGCTGAAGAGCCTTGTAGAGGCTGCGGCCGCACCTGTCGCTGACAGCGAGAAGAAGAAGCGCAAGAAGGTGCGCAAGGAGACCTTCTCTTCCAACATACACAATGATGTGTTCTTGATGTGCGTGTGCACTTTCCTTCTCTTCTATTCTTCATCTCACTTCATTGCAGATCTAGCGACCTTTATCGATTTCTCCTTTCCGCTCTTCACACGCATTCCCGGTGCACAATAACTGCCAGAGTACGTGCTGCTCCTCAACGTCTCAGATCTGACCCGCATTGACGCCTTACGCAGGCACCAAATCCTCACAGCGCAGCAGCTTCGTTTCCTCAAGAGCGAAGCTGACATGACTCCCACTGGTTCTCTGTCCCCGTGCCAACCCTCTCCCCGGCTCTCTGTCCTTCCCGCGCCGCCCCTCTCCCCTACCTCCTCGTCCGCCGACGCATTCTGCTTCTCCCTCATCTTTGCGCTGCGTCCCGCGCGCGCCACCCTCATCACCACCGCCACATTCAGAGCCACTCATCGCCAAGAGCCTCGAGCTTCTTGAGACGCATTCGACGCCACGTCTGCCGAGGTGCATATGGAAAACTCGATGCGGCTGTTCTGGTACAATAGGTCCGAGAGTGGCGCGCGGAAGAAGGTCGTGGCGGAGCCACACGCGGACCTCGAGCTGCTCACGCTCGTCGTGGGCCACTCACTTGGGCTGGACGCGCACGATGCGCAGCGGTGGATGGGCGTCCCGCTACCGGGCACGCACAGCAGCGATGGAACGCCGTGGCTCACTGCAACGCTCCTCGCGGGGAAGACGTGACCCTTGGGCTCTACACGTCGCCTGACATCCACCAAGATACTTCAAGAACCCCCCGAAGTACCAGATCCTCCACTGCCTGCGCACCAATGTCGTCGGCGGCGAGTCGCTCTTTGTCGACACCTTCCACGCCGCGGCTGCCCTGCACCCGACGCACTTCGAGGTCCTCGCGAAGACACCCGTACCGTTCCACTACATCAGCGACGGGCACCACCTCCACCACGCGCACCCCACCATCGAGCTCGCGCGCTCCCCCTCCCCGGGCTACGTTAACGAGATAGCGCAGATCAACTACTCCCCGCCGTACCAGGCGCCGCTCCCCATCGGCATCCCGCTCGTACAAGTGGTGTATGCGCGCGGGTGCCCCAGGCGTCCAGGAACACCGCCGCGCCTGTCGCACTTCCTGCGCCACACTACGTTGTGAGCCCGCCGTTGGCCGGGTTTGACCTGGCGCTGTACGACCAGCACACGCGCCAGCTCGCCCAGCACCAGTTGATTGATTGCATTATATTATCTTCTTCTACCTGGCATATTTTTTGCTACGCGTGTATTAATTCTCTTGTATTATTATCTTCCTCATTGAATCATCATATTGTGCATATACCATTCATCTACCCTCTCTTAGTCAACTCGTACCGACAGTAACTCTGAATCTTTTTCTCCGCATTCGTGTAATTTATGCAATCAATTGCAATTCATTGGAGCTTGCAGTGTACTTTGAGTGTGAAGGCGAAGAAAAAAGAGGCATTTCGGCAAGAGTCAGAAGCTACTGTACCCGCTAGCTATGCTGGCTACGGCGTCGCTACGCAGTGGCCCCCCAACTATGCAGAACTATGTAGCTGTCGAAAAACTACAGCAGCTACAGCAACTACACGGGAGGCCCCCAAACTACAAGTGCACTACGTAACACTACGTAGCGCTATGTAGTTGGCCCAAAAACTATGGCAACTACACGCGCTACGGCTCGGCTACGGCGAAAACCAGGGCTTGCTGATGAAAATCATGATTGCCGAACCTTTAGGTTTGGCTCCTTACACCAATGTTGCTCTTCCTTTTATGGCTGTGTCTGATTGGCCAATGAGGGCGTCGGGGCTGTGTACGCCACATTCGAGCTTGGATGCATGTTGAGCTTCACGCCCTATACTTATCTACGGCTGGTAGTGATGTTACGGGCCTGGCTTGGCCTGGAAGCCCGGGCTTGGGCCTGGCTTGAGTGGGCTTGGGCTTCAGATATCCCAAGCCCGAGCCCAAGCCCAAGCTTTCCGCGGTTTTTTATTTATTTCTGCAGGATATGGAGCCAACAACAATTAGAGGGTACAGAGCTACAAATTATTTCATATCTACACTGAAAAGTAAAGTAGGAGTCACCGTTACATGACGACGCGCTTACCTTTGATCCGCTATTCCGATTGACAGATATCTCCGATGGCTTTCGAACACTTTCCTCCACTCTTACCTCTCCCATCGTCAGAAATTACTGATATCTACCTTCATGCTAAAATTCTGCATCCTGGCGAAGAATGCTCTAAAATGATCGCTCTAGTCCTCACACTTGCCTCACACGGAACAACATGGGTGACGAAACCAAGAATGCCCTTGAACTGTCTGATTCTTCAATGAATCCTACTGAACACGCTTCTTTTAATACTTGTCTCCTGGGTGGTTTACTTCATGTCCTGCTGGAATTGCCAAAAAATGCCCCCCTCGACATCTATACGATATCTGCTTTTCTGGGAAACACCTTGGTGACCGAGCGAATCGACTTTGAGAATGACCCTTTGAATAAAAACTACAAAATCATAAAATGTGTTATTTCTGCACTTCAGGAAAGGACTGGTAGAACCAGATTCCGAACTATACACGAAAACCCCGCGATAGGTCTCACGGCAATCACTCCGACTGTGACCTGTCTCGATACTGATATTGATATCATGTTCGTTAACCCAGGGATCCTACTGAAAGAAGGGACACAGCGGGCCTTTAGGAAGATAATTATGTCCCTCCAACACTCACCCACTCGGAAATCAACCGAAATCAACCTCGAAAGAATCAAGTGCTCTATTTCCGAGCAATTCAAGGTCCACCCCACAACGGAAGCAATCTGGTCTGCAATAAGAAGTAAACCTATTCCCCGTCTCACTCGTAATTTCTTGTGGAAATGTATGCACAATATTTATCGTGTTGGTCCTTTCTGGGACCTAATACCAAACCTCGAAATCTTGGGGAGATGTTTCGCATGTGAAGCACCGGAATCGATGGAGCACATATTGCTCGAATGCGGAAAACCTGGTCAGGGTGAAGTGTGGAGATTGGCTGAAAATCTATGGCAACTCAGATACTCTGACTGGCTCAAATTAAACTGGGGATTACTCTTAGGGTGTGGTTTGGCAAGATTCCACTGTACATTACATGACAGAACATAATTATGATGAAGCTGAAACAACTAGCTCTGGTTGAGAAGAGAATACTGGTTGAAAAACGGTATGATTTGTTCTGGCGTCGCGTTGAATGTTGTCTGCACAGTGGACGGCCACTCGTGAATCCCGCCCTCGATTTCAAACCCAATGACCATGGTCTCAACGTCGTCGTCGCATTGCCAGGTGGTCTCGACGACGCTCTCGTATGGGTCCGACACGCTGCTCGGCGCGTTCGGGTCGCACCCATTGCGCACGACCCACGCATCGCGCCATTCTTGAATCGACGGCGTGTCGTCTGCGAACCAAATCCCACGCTGAATACTTGTCTCAGTGAATGAACCATCAATTTCGCACCCTTAGCATTGTCTGTGTCGTTACGCCCGTCGTACGGAACCGTCGTGTCTGCCTGTTCACACGGAGACGTCAGGAGATTCTGCCGGCCCAGGCCAAATAAAACCATTACCGTGCCGTGGAAGGTGATGAGAGGGATCTTGCGTCTCGGATTGCACTCGGAGAAGGGGTGAGTACCACTGTAGAGCGCGGCAGAGACGATAGCGAAGGCGGCGAATTTGGACGCAGTTTCTTCGGAGCATGCCAGTAGATTGACCTGGGTCGGAAGTTCCTTGGTTGAGAAACTTCTTGGATGCAAATGGATAGACGTGATACGCACAAAACCCCCGCCCTAAATTGGAAGTGGTTGAAATTTACTTCGGTAATCAAGTTGAGAGTAGGTGAGCGAGCGACCCACATTACTCATGCCTGACGCGTAAATCCGGGTGGGATCGATGCAGAGGTTGGTTTGGAGAGAGTCGAGGATTGCTTCGACGAATTCGAACTGATCGACGGAGATGTCAGTGTGAAATTCGACCATAGTTCGGAATAAAATCACATCGTCGACCGCCGCCGCCGGGGGCTGGATTATCAATATATATCAGCACGGTATGAGCGAAATATTTAGGATGCATAGTACTGAGTAGGGCGCGCCAGCCCACGCCCGGGCAGGTTGACCTCGTTTCCCTGGGCCATATTCCGCGAGAGGGTAAACCTGGGGCATGCGTTGTCATTTAGAGGGATGATTCAGAGGTTCAAATATGGTTACCGCGATAATTCCCTATTGTGATTTCGGGTAAGCTCCAAAGGACAGTCACGAATACAGTGTAATAATACCTTGCCGTCAATAAAGTTCCCTTCGTCGGAGAATCCACTGATTTGTTCCTGTTCCAGGTCGTCTTCGCCATAGCCGTGGAAGCTCAGGACGACCGGGTGCATCGCGTTAAAATCGTACTCGCCCGGGATGTGCACGAGGAAGGTGCGGTCGCCGATGGTCCCGTTGAAGTGGTTTTCCTCGTCGAACGTCCACGACGTGTTGGACCCGCATCCCGAGCCCGGGTTATCGGTCACCGTGGCCGCTGTACTGAGGGCTTTAGGTCTGAGACGACACCTTGGGATTCCCAGCGCCGAGACTACCAGCGCCAAAGACACCAAAATCAGGCGATTTGCGTATTGCGAGATCATGAGAAACTGCGGCAAGTCGAGGTCCGAGTCTGAGGTCGGTCAGCCACCCAAATAGTAAGGAAGGGCAGGGAGATGAAGAGCTGCACCCAAACTGCACCTGTCCGCGTTACCTTGTACTTTACGTACGGGAGGGAAGGGAGGTAAGAACAACGGCTGCAGAGGTGCTGGAACCAGCTTGGGTATTAATACGAGTGAGATTTGGCGCTATGCTTCTCGGCCCCGTTAAAACAGATAGCTCGATGTGGACCGTACAGTTCGAAGTTGAACTTTGAACTAGCACGACGTTAACTGGAAGCGAAACGGGGCGGGATAAGCGTGGGTGTCGTCCGTCGTCGAAAACCCTCCTGGACTTCATTTGGAGCCTAAGTAGCGTGAACAACAGAGAGGTTGCGCAAAAGCCGCATGCGGCTTTTGGCGGCACAACGTCTTTCTACGCCGCGGTGGTTTTTTGGTTTTTGGCTCAAGTGCCAGGTCTGAGATGGACTCATTAGCCATTCCAATATGGGGAGGAATACAGGGTATCTCCGCAGGCGGCTTTGCGCAACCTCTCTGTTGGGAATTGAGTTTTCCACGAGCACCGAGAACAGCGCTCGGCAATCCTTCGGGCATACCGGCCATCCCTGAACATTAGGAATATTCTTACTCAGCCTTACCCAGATATTCGCTGCATTGTAGAATTTACTAGATAGTTTTTTTACAGCATATAAACTCAATGTAATTTTGGCGTAGGGCATCCGTTTGCCCTAAGCTCTTGAGACTCTTTGAGATTGTGTGATTGCAAACTTGGAATCATTGATGCCGAGCACATGCCGCACTCGGCGAATCTCAACAACAGTCGGTCGCAAGTGCGCTCAAAATTCGAACAATCGAATTTCAACGTGTTCCAAACGTGGTTCCGGTTCCTGGGATTCGACGCGTTTGCTGTTGTTGGGCCGCATGTCCGTCGCGTAAGGTTGTAACAGTTCTTCCGGCCGCTCAACCCGTATATGGGTTTCAGGCGCGCTATTTATTGGGTGCTGACCTTTTGAGGAAAGATACGCTTCGAGGACAGGTCCTCAAGGTGAGAATGCCTTTTTGGGATAGTTATTGTCAGGGAGCAGATGGAAGGTACCGCGGCGGCGTTCCTGATCATATTTTCCACGATGGTGCGCAGCAACTGTGCTGCGGCGCAGTGAATTTCTTTACATCAGCTCCGAGTCGGAGCTGAGCCTGGGATCGACAAAATTTATGTCTCTCCCCACTCTCGAGAAAAAACCGCGCCTCCAACCGCGGATCTCGCGGATCTGCGTCGAGGACGCTGAGGCTGCGGCGACCGTTCAAGTAAACGCAATGGGGACACATACGATCCAGTTGCGCATCCAGCCGCTCGACAAACGTCCGCCAGTCGCTACGCAGGTGAAGATCAAGGCGCAGGCGTTCCGGGATATGCTCGCGGCGGGCTATGACCGCATCATCAAGGCTGTGGTCGGGCAAGAGGTGGTGGGGATCGCCGTTTGGAACCTCGTTAGCAACAAAAAGGCACAAATTGAGGACGGCGTCGCTGCTCCGCCGCCTAGACAGCGCACAAAAGAGGACGAAGAGGCTCTAGAGGGCGTCGATCTCGAGATCCGGAAACAAATAGTCCAGACCTCGGCCAAGGCGAGGAATGAGACCATGGGGGATTCTAAATATTGGTGCGCCGTCCAGTGCTTCTGGTGCTGTGATGACCGAGATGTCGCAGGTATCTCGCATTAATGGTCGTGGATCCCGCATATCAGTACCAGGGCATCGGGCAGGCTCTTCTGCAGTGGGGGTTGGATCAGGCAGTCACCGAGTCGCTGGACGTGTATCTGGAATCAAGCGATGACGGGAGACGGCTGTACGAGAAAAATGGGTTCGAGCTCATTGGATGGAATGTTTTGCCAGATGAAAAGAGCGAAGAAGGGAAATTGAAGTGGCCGGCCATGCGGAGACGTTCAATGAGTAGCTAGTTGCAAACATTATCATCGAGACTCGAGACGCTCTCCGGTTGCGTGCAGTGTGAGAGCGAGTTGGAACGCGCCTGTGACGTGACTGCCGTGACTGCCCTCTGAGCTCGGACCGCATCAACAACGCTGGCGGTAGAAATTCATGGAATTCCTCTCGCAGACATACGTGGCCCTCCGGGGTCCTACAGGGGCTCCTCAAACGGCTACGGACACCATTTCTCGTCTCAGTGATAGGTTGTCTCCTGCTACCTTGCTCGCCGATCGACGAGCCGCAGTGCAATCTTTGAAGGGCCTGGCTCGCGATTGGAAACAAGATGTAGGAGAGCACGCGCTTCCTGGGCTTCTGGAAGTGCTCGCAAACGACGCAGAAGTCGACGCGGACATCGGCAAAGCTGTGCTGGAGACACTCAATATCTTGTGCGACGTGGAGGAGGCCAAGGAGTTGGGCTTCAAGCATACCGATTACGTTCTGGAAAACAACAAGGCCGTTCAAACGCTGTTTGCGTTACTCGCGGACGACAACTTTTACACGCGTTTCGCGACGCTGCAATATTTGTCGACCCTCTTGCAAAATCGGCGACAGATCGTGCAGGGCTATTTCTTGAAGACGTCTTCGGGATCCGCGAGTATAATGACAGTCCTGGAGGACAAACGGGAGATTATTCGAAATGGTGAGGTTCTCTACTTCTTTCAAAATTTACTTGCTGCACATCTAGTCCGGGCACATGTCTATATTTTTTTGTTGATTCAGAGGCAGTTTACTGACTCATTCAACTCACAGAGGCGGTTACAATGGTCCAAGCTCTTATCTCCCAGAGCGCCACCATACAGAAAGTTTTGGCGTTCGAGGGTGCTTTCGAGAAGCTCTTCAATACTGTGATGCGTGAAGGTGGTGTAGAAGGCGGGGTTGTCACAATGGAAGCCCTGGCGTGCGTGGATGAACTCCTTCGGTTTAATACTTCAAATCAAGTATGCCACTGCCGCGTTGTCTGGATGGTACTCATTGTTGGTACGATAGAGCTGCTTCCGCGAAACCCCACTTCCACCTGTTCTCTGTTCCCTCCTTCTCTTCCCACCCAATCTGCCCACGCATGAAGCCGCGCCCCAAGAGTTTGCTCTGCAATTCTGGGACGACCAAAAACTTTCCAATGCTTCCCTCATCGTGGGTATCATGGGCATGCTGATCAGTAGCTCCAAGGGCAACAGTGTGTGTGGACCCTCCTGAATTTTTTATTAGAGTACCATCTAATCCACATGGTGCATAGACTCAGGAAGTATCTGGCTTTACCCGCTGTCTCGTCGAGATCGCCTTGGCGTCGAATGCTCCTACACCACTAAAAACACAGGTACCTCCTGAGGCATTATTCCCAGCTTGACAGACTGACAGTGTCTTCCGCAGGCTCTAAGACTCCTTCCTTCCAACCTTAACTTCCCGCTCTCAGAGTTAGTACTCACCCCGTATTGTCCGGTGCCCGATACCAACGGCGAAGAGTGGGACCGCCTGGAGCCGGCGTCTGCGCTAGATGTCCTCGTCGAGCTCGCTTTGCACGGGGAGTACAACGGAGCAGACAGCGAGAAGAGGCCCAAAGATGGGCTAGAACTGCGAACGGCCGCGGTCGCGGTCTTTGAGGTACATATCTCCCTTTCTGCTCACCCGCAGCTGAATAACCTCATCCAGAACTTTGTCCGACAAGATGAAGTGCGACTGGCGATCTTGCAGGGAATGCTCCCCGCAGAAGGTGCTAGTAAGCCACTTCTCTCCATTCCTTGGCTATCGTGCCGAACCGTCTGCAGGTCCCTCAGAAGCACCGCCGATAACGCCCCTTTTGCATTCCCTCGCGTCCCCGCCAAGCTCGTCCACCACCCTTGAGCCGGCCAGTGTCACCTCAACGCACATCGCTACCCTCCTCTTCGCTCACATCCTCCGCTCCTCCCCCCGTGCCAAGTCCCTGGCGCGCAACATCACGCCGCCCTCTCTCCAATCCGTCGCCGAGACCGGCGGAAACTTCTTCGTTCCAGCAGACGGTGCGCCGCCGGAAGAGCCTCCCGCGCCAGAGGTCGACGACGATGACGACCCGCCACAAGCCCTGCTGCAGATCCTGAGTGAGAACCTCTCCCTGTCCTCTCTCTCCCGCTCGCGCGCCGACACCTCCGAGCGCGAGTCGCGCGAGTGGGACCGGCTTGTCGTGGCGTACCTCTGTCTCCTATCCCAGTGGCTATGGGAGGACCCCGGCGCCGTTAGGGAATTCCTCAACACCGGCGGGCTCAGTGTGGTATGCCGCCATCTCGCCCCCCAAGATTTCATTGATTAATTTTCCGCGGTGTACAGTTCGTCGAAGCCATCAATCAGACGTCCGAGGTAGACTTCATAGTCCCCGGGCTCTGTGCGTTTCTCCTTGGGGTGTGCTACGAGTTCAATCGCGAGCCCGGCGAAATTACTCGGTACGTAGCTTTTGCATTTCCAGTCCAGACCGATTCTAGATTGTCTTGTCTGCGTCCGATCGCGAGGACACTGGGACCTTCGCCGTCCCTGCGCTTATACTTTATTCTCGGCTCCGCCATCGCCACCTAATCTAATCGCCTAATTTTTGTTTACACTCAGAGCGACCATCTACCCCATCCTTAATCGGCTCGGCGTCGAGACGCTGATCGGGCGTATGGCGCGCCTGCGGGAAGACGAGCGGTTCAAGAGCGTCGGTCCCGACGCTGTAGTTCTTCCGTACCCAAGCGCGACTGCGCAACATCTCACACTCGCAAAGGGCGGCGAGAGCGATAAGGACAAGGAGGGCGAGATCTGGTTCGATTGGGCATTTGTGGACTTTTGGAAGTCGAATTATTGTGAGGACTCCACTGTTAGTCTTCGAATCCGCCATGTCTGATTTAATTGGTGGGAGCAGATACTGTCCAGCGGGGTCTCTCGACGGAGCCTGACCAGCTGTCGTCTTCTGCCTCAGGTACGCCCTTCCTCCTTTCAATGGGGATTACCCTGATCGTCTGCGTATAGGTCAAAGCTTAGAGAGCGCGATGCTAATCTCGTCCCTGCGGGACGTGATTCAAAAGCAGACTACTGAGATCGAGGCGCTGCAGCGACAGCTTCAGGAGAAAGCGAGTGCGGGCACAGACGAGGTACCCGTCCTTTCGTCACCAAACTCGTTACAGTGCTAACTTTTACTTGGCAGCTCAAAACGTTGCGGGACGAAGTCGCGAGCTTGTCGTCGCAGCTGGAGGCCTCGGAGGAAAAGCGAAAGGAGGTGGAGAAGGAGCAAGAGGACCTACTGGTGTTGCTAGACGAGGTCAGTGCCAAGCGGAAGACGGACAAGGCCAGATTGGCGGCTGCTGGCTTAGAGGTCTCGGAGGATGAGGCAGACGACGACGACGACGATGATGTAGACGATTAATTAATTATATATTCCACTGGGACCCCGAAATATGTTAGGGGTTGCGACAGTCTCGTCGGATGGCTACGTATACAACGGATCGATTAAGAATACAAGTACTCTAAAGCTAAATAACGGTAATTTATTGTAAGGTCCTTCCATGAGTGTGCGAGAAAGGATATATACAGCGAAAAAAATGACGAAAAGATATCAAGGGATACAGCAGGGGTGCGAGGATACATGGTGTGCAATGAGATCCACAATGAAAAAGGAATCTGTCCACGAGAAATGAAAAGAGAAAAATCGAGGATTAAATTGCCTGTCCGATCTCGATTCCCGAATCGTTCATATAATGTTCCCAGAGTATATTCCGAGTCCTCTCCGCTGCAATGAGTTCCGCGAAGCGCACGACGGTCCACGCGTCTTGGAAGTTGCTTGCGAGCCCGAGGCTGATGCGTACGACGCCCAGTTCGTTCCCTACGGCGCGCTCAAAATCCTTGAGCGTTACACCTTCACAGAGATGCTTCATGTCCTCTTGGATGCCGAGCATTGCGACGGCACCGCCAGGATTGCACATGCATCCCGTCCGTAAGGAGATGTTCAGTTTCGAGGCCGCGTACTCAACGAAGGAATTCGAGATCAGCTCGCCGGAGGGCTGGGGGGATGATTAGATCAATTGGCGAGAACAGACTCAGAAAAACACGAACGTCGACGAAGATCATCGATATAATCGAGCCTGTGTCAGATTGTTCTCCTATGGATTTTAACCGTTTAGACGGTGTAGCGGAGAGGACGCGGACTGCGGGAGCGCCTGTATCGTTTCGTAATTTTGACAACGACGAAACCAGATAATGCATTAAGCAAGAGAGTCGCAGTGGGAGAAAAGGGAGATAGGCCGAGAGAAATCTCAGTCCGTCCGTGACAGCTGGGAGCATCAAATAATTTATAGTCCCGTCCTAAAGCGTTTCAGGTCAATGGCGCAACACTAGTTCAATACGCACCTCGAACTGTTCATGAACTTCATGAGAACGAGTTACGACCGTGCCAGGGACCTGAACGATCTCTACGTTCCCCCCGGCAAACCATGGTCGTTTTAGCCGCTCCAAGAATGATTTCTTCACTATTAATGCTCCAACACCCGTGGGGAATCCGAAGAGCTTGTAAAAGCTGACAGCCATCGCGTCGACCGGGAATTCGGATAGAGATAGTGTGGATGTGGCTGCAAGAGCAGCCGCATCCAGGAGTGTGTGGTATCCCAGAGAAGTCGCGTATTCAATTATTGAAAGCGAGTTTTTAGTGTTCGAAATGTTAGATTGGCCGGTCAACGCAAAGAGACATGGAGCCGAATTTTTTGAGCGGGGCCGGTTTCGCAATAGAATGTTCTGCCGGGGAAAGGTCAGGCGAAATAAAAGAGTGGATGCATTAATATTGTGGACCTTCGCGATCGACGGCTCAAATCCGCCAGTGGATGTTGGCGGGATGTAACACACACGCGCTCCACGGTATGCGGCATATTCTCGGATACCGTTGACGCTGTTGTGTGAGTCGCAGGATAGGACGTAACTGCTGCCTCCAGCGAAAGGGTACGACTCGCCCACTAATTTCAACGCCCCAGTGGCGTTTGCAGTGAAAATAACCGTGTATTTATCAGACGATGCCCGAAAGAATGACAGGACCGCTGCCCTGGCCTCGTTGGCGCACTTCAAGGATAATTTAGAGCTGGACGTCAAATTGGCGTTAGCATACTATATCTGACAGCACGTTTATAGTTCACCTGATGCTGACCGAGTGGGTGTTGCCGAGGACGCTGCGGTTGAGGAACTCCGTGTGCACCCGAACCAGGCTCTCGGGATATATGGCGCCGCCCATATAATCAACATAAGTCTCTCCCGTTGTCTCGAGCCTTCCATAATCGCTTCGGCGGAGAGAATCGAGAATCCAAGTCAACCGGTACTCTGTTTCGATTAGACACGGTATAAAGGGATGGAGAAAATGAGGCTGACCAGGAAATGAGCTGAGGAATTGCTGATAGGCATTACTAGCCGCGTCGCTGATGGCATCCCGTGTCGGCGCGTAGGTAGCAAACGAAGGTGGCGGAGGCGGGTTTTCTCGCGGCAGTTCCTCTCGATCTAGGTATCTGGATTTTTCGTCGACTAGGCTGTCCAGGGAACGATCAAAGCTCGAGTCCATAGATGCCCCGGAGGTACACGGCAAGCTAATCCTCGTCAACATGGCTGAGCGTTTTTTGACAATTGTGTGGGGTTGGTGACTCGTAGAGGAAACGCTGCCCATGGCGAGGGAAGAAGAAAGGTGAAAGCTTCTGAGGCTCCGGCGTTCTTTATAAGATCGGCGATAGAGTCGAAGGAGATCCCGACATGAACTTGAAATCTTGGTGATCGTCTGATGGCAGCAGTCTGTTAGTTTCCCAATTAGGATACTTCGATGATCCAGAAGATGAACCTTGATAATTCACACGCGCGGTTGGTGGCCCTCAAGCTCACCAAAACAAACGGGTCTCGGAAGGTGGTACCGGAGTGCTGATAGGATGGCCGCGGCGATGTAAATATTCGCGTGAGCCCGAGAACCCGAATATCCCAAAGCGGAGCTGCAACCTTATAAAGAGGCAAGGTGTTTAGTGCTAACATTCAAGTGCGCCAGCAGGACTTTGGCGCAGGGATGTATGTTTTTAGGATTTCACAAGAGCTACCAACTTGAATTATACGGAATTACCGCCATGTGTCCAGTGGTAGAGAACCCCTGGTGACTTGGGCTTACCCGGGATCAAGAACCTTGGGTATCAGGAAGAGGCAAGGAAGAGGCCTTGCTTTCAAGTTTGAACCAGTAATCCCCGACCACCAAATACCTTCCGGCAGCAGTTATTAAATCACTGGGGTCTGCGTCAAATTTGACGTCTAGTGTCTCGGGTTCAATCCGAGAGCACATGCTTGCAAAAACAAAACTTCTGCGGTCAGAAGAAATCGCGGGAGAAGGCATCAATGAGGGTTTCGGTCAAGCCCGAAGTCAAGGGTACGTGAATCTCGGCGAACAACGTGCCGATTTGCGCGCTCAGTCGAGAGGTTCGAATAAACGTTCCGGTACAACCTTATGATTACAGCCAGCAAAAAACCACCTTAAAGCCAGCGAGGGAACCAAGTGGTCACTTTCATATTTTCCTCCGGATTTCATGGTGAAGACTTGGTCGTCGTCGAAATCGCACTATGTGCTGCCGAACCATTCCCGACAACGTCACCGACAGGTCCGGAGCTGCCACTAAAGCAGTCTAGTGGTACACGGATGTCTAGGCGCTCGAACCAGTCCATGTTGTTTCGAAGGCGGTGAACTCTCCCCCGATACACTCAAGTTCCGCATGATAGTGAAGATGCACTGAATCTGAACGGGGTATTGAAAGAGACCGTTTGGCCTGCGATGCGAAAGAGACCGTTCAGTTGTGGCCTACGATGCGTACCCGAATACAAAGTGGGTCGCCGCACAAAGAGTAATTGATGTTAGTCGCGAGTTCAGTGTATGCATCGGAAGCTTGAATGCTATGCCAAGATGGCCGGCCAGCGCGGCAGTACGAGCGTGGAATGCTGCATGTGGGGCAAACCTGCAAGTTAAGAAGTGAAGGAAATCATATGAGGTCTTCACCGCGATGGATTTGCGAGTGCGGCGGACTGGTGGCTCATGTCTAGCTTTCTTCTTTGGAGCAAACTTTTGTCTCCCGCAGCTAAATTTATACGCCAGATAATGCCACCCGAGATACCCAGAGGGCCGAGAGGAAGGATACAGCTTCACGATCCGCGGTTCCGAAGGGTCCCTTTATAGATTTAATTCCCAGGGACGGCTACTGACGCGCTTCGAACAAACTCACGATGCTCGGAAACTCTCACACTACCTGCTTAGATCTTAATTAGCGTTTAGTTGGATTTTGTGGAAACCTAACCGCGGGGACCCGTTTCATTCAGAACTGCCCATTCGCGAAGGCCTGACACCAGCGATGACGGTCCTTTGCGCTCGGAATTCAACCATGATTGCGAAGTTGACTATCGTTGGACAGAGAACCGCCAGATGTTCCCAGTCTGGTGCACCTGGCCGACGTTTGACGTACATCTGCTTCAAAGCCTCTCTGATCTTTCAGGCATGCTACCACGTTTACGCCTGTCAACCTCGTTCGCATAGCCTGCCAGATATATGCGTTGTCCTGATCATGAGGACCGGGTGTTCCAGCTGAACTTGTCTTCCGTCACTTCTGGCATTCTGTTTCTAAGTGCCTCACAGTATTAACGTATGAAAAAGCATGTGTACGGCCACCTGCTGGGTTTGCTGGCAAAGGCTAAGGCTCACTGGCATCGGACCCGCCATGGCCCATTAGAACGGCCTGGCCTCCACAACCAGGAGTGTCAGCGGCGACAGCTTTGAATTCATGGAATTGACCACATCAGCAAAACCTGGGCCCGCTACGTAGCGCTACGTAGTTGGCTATAGTGGCTGTAGCTATCATAGCTCCTGTAGTGAAGGTTACCCCTTTCGTAGTGATGCGTAGTTTGGCAGCTGTTACGTAGCTTGTGTAGTTGGCGTGTAGTTGGCGTGTAGCTTGTGTAGCTGGCGTGTAGTTTCAGTATAGAACCTGTATTTCAACTGCAGTTCCAAGTAGTTGGTAGGTAGTTTACAAGAAGACGGACTATTGGCAGTACAAACGGCTTATTGTAACTCGAATTCAAAAGTTAAACGGTATTCAATTCAAAAAGTGAGGTAGGTATGTACATAGAGGTAGAGAGTTAATAACCGTTCCCACGTTTTGGAAGAGAGTAGCTACATCATCCACTGGCATCCTGTGCACAAAAGCGGTCAGTTTAGAAATGAAACGAAATAGGAGTCAGACAGAACTGGACGTACAGAGCAGGAGCTTGAAGCCAGAGAAGAGCGCTACTGTCCACAGAATCTGGGTCAGTTTAAAGAAATGTGGAAACTAAATCTGAAGATGTACGCATAGGGATTACCCCATACATAAGTATGGATCTGCGCCAAGACAAAAAGTCAATGCATATCGCCCAAAGATAGAACTCAGAAACACGTACTCGAAGTCGTGGGGCAAGTAATGAATACGGAGTTACAGGGTATAAGAGTGGGGAGACTTACCGGCGGCTCTAGCTGAACTCCGGCTGTCCAGTGCGAAAAATCAGGATGCAAAGTAAAAAATCAAGAGACACATTGACTCACCAAGAACCAACGAGTGCACAATATGACTATGTGGACGTCTATTCCTGCGGGTCTTCATGGCGGCGGGTGTCCACTAGGCTCGCGCTGTTGGTGGCACGGTGGCGGCGAGCGCATGAGTGGACGTCGTCGGTCAGACCTCAGAAGACAAGTCATCTGAAGCAAGGTGTTGAGTGAAGGAGTGAAGGCAAAGATAAAATAAGAGGCCATAATGCAGAGGAACAGGATGGTGGTGGTGGTAAGGATGAAAGAAGAGACGAACCATCGCCAAATATTTGGCGCCCTTTATGGCAGCCAATACATCACGTGCGTGCCACCCAACATCTCCGAGTCCGACACACCTCACCACCTCCTCCTTACCCTCTGGCTCGAATCTCTTCGCTAGCGCTAGAGTGCTTCAAGATCCAGCATTTCGTCGACGAGAACCAAATGAAAATGGTATCAAATCAAGATCATAGGCTGCGCCGGTGACTCGACAACCTACCAATGCGACCCACAAGCGGACGTCGTCAAAAACGCAAGACAGGCGCGGGCAAGGGCTCTGTGTTGTGCTGGAAAAGCCCCTGACGCCACCGCTTGCGAGGTACCCGTCAACGCGCGCCCTTACCCTGCTTGCATTGGACGTGTCGCTGAAGAGCCTTGTAGAGGCTGCGGCCGCGCCTGTCGCTGACAGCGAGAAGAAGAAGCGCAAGAAGGTGCGCAAGGAGACCTTCTCTTCCAACATACACAATGATGTGTTCTTGATGTGCGTGTGCACTTTCCTTCTCTTCTATTCTTCATCTCACTTCATTGCAGATCTAGCGACCTTTATCGATTTCTCCTTTCCGCTCTTCACACGCATTCCCGGTGCACAATAACTGCCAGAGTACGTGCTGCTCCTCAACGTCTCAGATCTGACCCGCATTGACGCCTTACGCAGGCACCAAATCCTCACAGCGCAGCAGCTTCGTTTCCTCAAGAGCGAAGCTGACATGACTCCCACTGGTTCTCTGTCCCCGTGCCAACCCTCTCCCCGGCTCTCTGTCCTTCCCGCGCCGCCCCTCTCCCCTACCTCCTCGTCCGCCGACGCATTCTGCTTCTCCCTCATCTTTGCGCTGCGTCCCGCGCGCGCCACCCTCATCACCACCGCCACATTCAGAGCCACTCATCGCCAAGAGCCTCGAGCTTCTTGAGACGCATTCGACGCCACGTCTGCCGAGGTGCATATGGAAAACTCGATGCGGCTGTTCTGGTACAATAGGTCCGAGAGTGGCGCGCGGAAGAAGGTCGTGGCGGAGCCACACGCGGACCTCGGGCTGCTCACGCTCGTCGTGGGCCACTCACTTGGGCTGGACGCGCACGATGCGCAGCGGTGGATGGGCGTCCCGCTACCGGGCACGCACAGCAGCGATGGAACGCCGTGGCTCACTGCAACGCTCCTCGCGGGGAAGACGTGACCCTTGGGCTCTACACGTCGCCTGACATCCACCAAGATACTTCAAGAACCCCCCGAAGTACCAGATCCTCCACTGCCTGCGCACCAATGTCGTCGGCGGCGAGTCGCTCTTTGTCGACACCTTCCACGCCGCGGCTGCCCTGCACCCGACGCACTTCGAGGTCCTCGCGAAGACACCCGTACCGTTCCACTACATCAGCGACGGGCACCACCTCCACCACGCGCACCCCACCATCGAGCTCGCGCGCTCCCCCTCCCCGGGCTACGTTAACGAGATAGCGCAGATCAACTACTCCCCGCCGTACCAGGCGCCGCTCCCCATCGGCATCCCGCTCGTACAAGTGGTGTATGCGCGCGGGTGCCCCAGGCGTCCAGGAACACCGCCGCGCCTGTCGCACTTCCTGCGCCACACTACGTTGTGAGCCCGCCGTTGGCCGGGTTTGACCTGGCGCTGTACGACCAGCACACGCGCCAGCTCGCCCAGCACCAGTTGATTGATTGCATTATATTATCTTCTTCTACCTGGCATATTTTTTGCTACGCGTGTATTAATTCTCTTGTATTATTATCTTCCTCATTGAATCATCATATTGTGCATATACCATTCATCTACCCTCTCTTAGTCAACTCGTACCGACAGTAACTCTGAATCTTTTTCTCCGCATTCGTGTAATTTATGCAATCAATTGCAATTCATTGGAGCTTGCAGTGTACTTTGAGTGTGAAGGCGAAGAAAAAAGAGGCATTTCGGCAAGAGTCAGAAGCTACTGTACCCGCTAGCTATGCTGGCTACGGCGTCGCTACGCAGTGGCCCCCCAACTATGCAGAACTATGTAGCTGTCGAAAAACTACAGCAGCTACAGCAACTACACGGGAGGCCCCCAAACTACAAGTGCACTACGTAACACTACGTAGCGCTATGTAGTTGGCCCAAAAACTATGGCAACTACACGCGCTACGGCTCGGCTACGGCGAAAACCAGGGCTTGCTGATGCACGAACCCTCCTTGATTCTCATCCGATCCGAGGGTTGAGAACATTCCAGCACCTGTTGATTTCGGACCGTGCAGGCGATCTTCCTTTTCCCTCTCAGGCATATTTCAAGTAAGAAGAAGGGTTAGACTCATCTTTTTCCTGGAACCTTTAGGTTTCAGGTCTCCGAGAAGTCTTTTGAAAATCTGTGTCCCGATATGGGAATGCGAACATTTCCTTATTGAGAGTGAAACTCCTTTGGGAGGATCACCACGTGCAAGTCTGGGTGGCGCACTCATCTGCTTCTCAATGACTGAAAGTCAACCTAAGAACTACTCCTGAAATGCTTGGTTCCAGGAATGCCCGGAGGGCCCTTTGAATGAAAGTTGTTTGAAAGGCGAAGAAAAGACGGTCAGACCAAAGAAGTCACTACACTCGAGAACCACTCAAATAGCGGGCGGATTAGCCCGGAACATGTTACCTTGTGCGTCAAGAGGACATCTCTGGGCCTCTGGCACACAAGTGATCTCGCGTGGCAAGGCCGCAGTGCGAGGTGCCAACCGAGTCACGTTCTGGCCGGATTTGGAAGTCGCGCTGAGAAAGATAAAAAGAACACTCACATTTGAGTGGTTCTCGAGTGTAGTGACTCACCAAACCAATAACTAAGTGGAATGGCAGGCCAGATCCTGATTTTTCGCGCAATCCGACAATGCCTTTCATGAGTTTACACAAAGTGATGGCTTCCCGATTTGGGGGGGGAGGAGGTCATCACGTACACTCACGTCACGGGATTGGGCAAGACAGATTAGGCTTAGGCGCAGTAAAAAATGAATTATAACATTGGAGAAACTTGTAATACTGATAGACAAATTCATGATAGCCTAACAGAACTTCAACTACCCAACCCTCCGTGGGAGAATAAAATTACCAGTCATCCTGAAGCCAAGAATATTATAAACTGTGGAGGAGACCGGCAACACGGAGCTGCTCAGATGTATCTGAGTATTTCAAACTCTGCCAAAGCGTGCCAGCTGCCGGTAGCATTGATGGGAGCATTGATCGTGGCATAAACCAGAGCATTCCCAACTCCCAGTTTTTGTGGTACATTCAGGAGTTCGGATTGCCACAATCAATGCTATCAGCAATGCCACTGGCACCCCAAAATGCTGCAAGCAAGGTTTGATGTGGATGATGCATTGTGGAACATCAGGTTTTTGTAAGGGCAACCTTGAGGTTTGGCAGAAGCTCTGAGACTAGTGAGGGAGAATCTGAAGCTTAATTGACAGTACTAATACAGGAGTGGGAATGATACACACCTAGCAAGGGAGAATCCAAAGAGAAGAAAGGATAAGGATTCCCACGCTATGTGAAGCTCTATATAGTAATTTACAGCTAGCCGGATGACTTTCATGGCTGTGGGTTGGTGCACCCATTTGCTTATAGCCCAATGATTCCCTTTCTCATGAGTATCTGGCACTTTCGAAGCAGCAAGAGCGCAACTTTGCAGCTGATTGTTGGCAATTTGAATGCACCCTGTCCCACGAGCAGGTAAAGGATATGTTTGTCACTCTCACACTTATGGACTCCACAACTGCAACAAGACACAACTGCAGGTTCCTCACACTGGTGCTCAGAAGTACTGCTTCACTGAGACTATGTGCACATGCAACTGCGAGGTAGTAATGGCACAAAGGCAGGACAAGAGCCTATTGTACACTGCTGCGATAATGCATGCAGGTGTGGACAGCCCCCGACAATACCCAATATGAGTGCACCATATCTTTTCACTCTGTCCTGTCATTCCTAATCCCCTTCAGGCAAGACACAGCTCATCTTTGGTGCCCCAGCCTGCAACACTTGACAACAGGTACTGACTCGCCCCGATGAATGGAAGTGGCTCCTCAATGTAAGCATGTCTGTTGACATCTTCCACAAGGATAGTGTCACATGTTCTGTCAAGAACCCCTGACAAATTCTTGTAGCTGATGGCGGCTGGTTCTATCACCGTTTGCAGAGCAGGCCAGAAGGAGGTACATTTCTTTCTCAACAAGCTGCATAACAAGATTACTGTCACAAGTTTGCGGCAGATGGCTATCATTCAAGGGAGCATATTACTGTCCCATTTCATTCAATTTGTAGGGCCATTCAGCGCCTACGAATTGACCCTTTTGTATGAAGATCTGTGACAACTGTAACTTACGAATTCTTTCTTAAGCCCACCAACAGCCCGATTTTTGCAAGCCAAGGCCACCCTTCCGCATCTCCAGCCCTGATGGAACCACTCGAAAGGGTGAAACTGCTCGAAATCCCTCCAAACTTGATGGAAAAACTCTTTCCAAGCTCGCGCAGCAGCGTACAAGAATTATGTGTGCACAAGATTCCATACCAGTACCCTAGTCCTCACGAGACCGCGGTGATGGTGTATCTGGGAGTGGACGTTCCCAACAGCTCTGATTTCGATCCCACTACCCTCCCAATGCCTCTGACCTCGGTGATTTCGGAGATTGTCCGAGCCTTGCACTGTGCACCTCCTACAATGATTTACAGGTAAATTTGCTGCACGCACATCCCAGGAAAGCAAGACACCTACCTGCTCTGGATCATTTCCTACTGGGCTGAGCTTCACCCCATCTGAGAGGCCCTTCAGCGCTGGGATTCCGTGGTCCGCATCCTGGAGACGTGAATTCAGCAAAACACATCAGATGTGCAACGGATGTATTTTCTATGATTCCTGCACTGCACAGCAGCTGCTGCAGCTATGTTTTTCGTTATTTTGGGCCTGTTTTCAAGTTGAAAGCGACCTTTTGTATGACCCCTTTGTGATGCTGTGACCTAAGAATATTTTCGTACGATTTGAGGTGTGTGACCTGTGACCATGTTCACTTCCTTCCCTTCCTTCCAGAACAAGATCCAGAACTTCCACAAAGGTGGCGCGAACAAGTGTACATTTTTGAGTGCGAAGAAATCAAAGTGGATGATCTTCAGCCCTCTGCTGCAGGAGATCCCTACGCCATGGTGTGGGAATACAGTTGTTGAGCTTGTTTTCGAGTTCAAGTATGTTGGGGTGTGGTTCACATTGATCCAGAAAAATGTCTTTGCGACACACTATAGAGTCAAAGTGTCCAAGACCCTGAACATCAGCAACACAATTTTTGCCTTGAAGCATAGGATCGGCTCGCTGCCCATGTGAGAAGGTCTTGTGCTATACATGGTGCGCATGGATTGTTACCTGGTCTCGGGTTGTGAGCTGGCACTTGATACCCAGGGCGACCTGCTTGCAGATCTGCAGGACTTGTTCTTTCAGTGGTTACTGGGCCTGAACTCACCTCGATTTTAGCCATTTTATTCACGGAAACTGGCCAGGTGCTGGTACGGATCAGGTGCTTACTCCTCGCTCTAGGCCACTTGCAGTACATGCTCGATGTTGAGCCTGGGCGTGTGGTTAGGGACGCACTCCTTGACTCCATTTCCCTGTGTCATCAGGGTCAACCATTGTGGGCTTCAGATCTCCTGCTGGTATTGAGAGGATGTTGAGTCCTGATGATCTGCTATCCAGTGAGACGGTGAAAACTGTCCGGGAGCAGGTCATTGAGATTGTTGACGCGAGCCTAAAAGACGACATCGTCCGTATGGTGAAAACCCATCTGCTACGCAATCAGGTGGAGTCTACTGAGACGGATGGGAAAAGGGTACTCAAGTTGGTTCCAAGGTGCCTCTGGCACTATCTCACTGTGGTGGTGATACCAGCACATCACAAGGCCTTGACTTGTTTGCTCCTGGGGGACCACACACACTCAGTGTGGAGAGGCTTCGGTATGGTGCTTGATACTGTTGGCCGGTTCCACGCACATTGAGGTTGTGTAGGTTTTGTAGAGGGTCGGTAGAGGATGAGGTGCATGCCCTTATCAGGTGCGCTGTCAACCTGTGAGTTGTACAGCTGAGAGTGGAGTTCTTGCTGGCATTGACAACAAGGGATCCCAAGCTACGTACCAGGTACAGAGCGATTTCCGATTATGACTTCCTGCTGGCGTGTCGCATCACGCAAAGCGGTGGTCATCTTTGCCAAGTTTGTGTACACAACTCTTCAATCATTCCACAATGTCCCACCTTATGTCCCCTTGGCATTCAAACTATCTGTGTAGGCATTTGGTCCCGTCTTCATAGTCTTCTTCATGAGAGATCAATTATTCTGTGTGGAGTATTTTGATTAGCACAGCGAGTGGGCAGCTGATGACTGTAGCATACAATTACAGACACGTTGTATGTCAGTACAGTACCTGCTTGTTCCTCAATGGGACCTCAGCAGTAATACATTCTTCCTTCCTTCTTTCCTTCCTTCCATACTAATTGAACGAAATGGCACAGTATCTCTACTAGCACCTGAACATGTAGTATATTACCATTGTCCCATCCTTTGCTTGCACCACATTTTTTAGTCTCAATTCAATTGATTTCACCAGAGAAATAGAGATGTTTCCTGAGTGCCTGGATATTTTTTAGGTACCATGGGCCGAAGTTGTTGAAGAGGTAAGTTGACAAGTATTTGTCATGGCACATTGAGCCTCGAGCTGCTACCGTAAATCAAAGACATCAAAATCTGAACCAACAGGTTGTTGTAAATAGGCTTCAAAATGCTATTTAGTCATACATAGTAAACTGGCTGTTCCAATTGTGGGACCACGTCAGTATAATATACCTCCTCCTCCTCCATGCAAGAAGTGTCAGAATATGTGCCCTGCAGCCAAAATGATGAGAAAAGACAAATTCAAACTCTGATACTTACATAATAAGATCCTACTCTCTCCTGAGAGCTTCTTTAAGACTTACAGCAACCCCTCTTAGGCAGGTTAGCTTGTGGTAGTGGAACCAACCTAAGAGGGGTGTAGCGGATACGGAACCCATCTTCTATTTTAATCAATATTCCCTTCTGGGGGTGCTGCGCCTCCGCGTCACCTCCTCCCTCAAGCCAATGGATCCACGGCATATTCAGGGATATTCTCACGGGTTGTATCTTGTGAATGTGCCGCCTCCACAAGCTCACCTACCTCCCTACCATTAGTCTGGTACCGATTCTGTGTACTGTATATCATTATTTTAATGTACACAAGCGCTGCTCGGCCGCTTTGCGGCCTCGCATCCCCTTCCACTGATACCGGAGTTTAAAAGTGTTTCAAACGGGGTAATATCGGATCGCAGTGGCAGGGTCAACTGACCAGCGGAGTTTGAAGGCTTCAGACAGACGGACAGACGTAATTTTATAAAGAGGGTGATGTATTTTTTGTGACCTCAACAAGCACCAGGAAGGTGTGTTTGGTTCACCTCTGCTGCCTCCACATTTACCTCCACATCCGCCTCCGCCTCCGCATCCGCATCCGCCTCTGCATCTCCGCATGCCTTCCATTCCTCATTATACACACTGCAGTTCTGTATCCAGTACAGATTTTATTGATCTGCATGCTGTGCCTCTGCAATAAAATTTCAAGCATCAATGTAGGCTACTGGTACATTTCCAGGCTAGCCATAATGTTTCTTACCACCCTGCATCACTGTTGTAACACGATTTGCCGTTGTATATACTGTACAAATTTTATTGATCTGCATGCTGCTCCTCTGCAATAAAATTTTGGGCATCAATAGAGGCCACCAGTACACTTCTAGGCTAGCTATGACCTTTCTTACCACCCAGAACCACCATTGCAACACTATTCATGATTTATATGTGTCATTGGTTTTATTTCTCCACATGCTGCTCCCCAACTAAAATTTTGGGCACCAATACGGGCTGCAGGTACATTCCTAGGTTAGTCATAGTGTTTCTTATCACTCCAAACCACTGTCATGACTCTATTTGCCATTGCATATGTGGTACCAATTTTATTGACATGCACCTTCGGAACTTCCATATCCGTACCCATATCCGTATCTGTATCCGCATCTGCATCTGTATCCGCATCCACAACAGTAATACCAGGTTTGTGTTCATGTCTGTTCCTGCAGTATTTCTCACCTCTGTATGAGAAGTAAATATGTTTCTTGCCATCCTGAACCACTGTTGCAATGCCATTCACCATTGTGTATCTGTATTCGCATCCGCATCTGTATCCACATCCATATCTGTATTTTCATTTTCACCATACATCTCCTATTACTATCTACTTGTCTTCCACAATTCCAGGGTTCCATATGCACATCTGTTGCCTCTGCCTCTGCATCCTCCGCCTCTGCATCTGCCTCTGCATCTGGTCCCTCCCATTTTGGAGCTGGGTTATTGTGAAATTGGATTCAAGGTTTCAAAGATGATCTTGGGTCTAGTAAGTAAGTTCAAATCCTAACTCATATGTACAGTTACTCTGTTGGGCGAGAGGGCATTTTGATGTGGATGGGAAGCCTCCGCACCCCATTTTCCCCAGCTCTACAAGCCCACAAATTGTTGAATAGTGATTTCCCAGTTGTTTAATCAATGAAACTGACTTTGATTAATAGAATAAAGTAGGCAGCAAGAACATTGGTCTACATACTTAACAATAATATGTTTTTGTCCAAACATCTATGCTGCAGATCTGAACAAATACCGGTTTGTGATCTAATACATGCCAGGGATTTAAAAGGTTGATGAACCCTTTCTGATCCTCAAAATTTACATAAAGTTTTGAACTTTGAAGTTTCTTATATCTGTTCAAAGTCGAACTAGAGAACTTTGTTCAACTTCAGCGATCTTCGTGTACAGCGAGTTCACCTGAGGATAACCCAAGGTATTTGTATTCCGGGATGATGGGGCATGCCAGGGCTTTAATTTGAGCTATTTCCCGTGAGATTTCATTGAGTATTGAGAGCGTACAATGTGTTTGATGGAGGGACGAGTGTTATTCACGCTGTGATTGGTCAATCAGTGTCTGATCCGGGGCCAGCCCGTGACCAACTTAATTTTTCCCGCAACATTTCGCACCACAGAAGAGTGATTTGACCATTAAATATGGTCATATTCAAATAAGTAGACACTATCTGAGGAAATGCTTTGTGGACAGCAAACGAAATTACTGTTGCAGAAGCTGCGGAGATGAATGCGGTGGCTGCGGAGGCGTAGGCGGAGGCAGATGCGGAGGTGTAGGCGGAGGCAGATGCGGAGGCGTAGGTGGAGGCAGATGCGGAGGCAGATGCGGATGCGGAGGCGGATGCGGAGGCGGAGGATACAGATGCAGAGGCAACAGATGTACATATGGAACCCTGGAATTGTGGAAGACAAGTAGATAGTGGGTGACTTCCCGTAAGACAAATCTGTATTTTTCAGATACTTCGCGGTGCCAATGATGGGAAGTATGGGAAGAAAAACTAATCTGTATTCATGCCGACTACCTGTAAGACATTCCGGCAACATTTTCCCGGAACAATCCCGAAGGCTTTGTCAAGCAACATCATCACGCGTCGCTCACGTCCCGCATCATTGCAGAAGTCTGGTATATGGAGGTAGAAAACTCCTTCTCTCAGTCCCCTCAATACCATGCTCCTCAAAATAAAAATAAGAGAGAAAAAATATGGAGGTACGCGACAGCGCAGCGCCACCACTAGCATGTGACTTTGGGGCAGCATAGCTAAGCGGATAAGCATGTTATGCTTGCCTGAGGGTGCTGAACAAAGCCAGTGGTTTGTTGATGTACGAGGAGGGAAGAGAGTGGAGGGAAAGGTGATATGATAATGACACGAGCCTTGAGGCTCGCGCCGTGATCAGATATTGCCATTTTCGGTTTGTTCCAGCAAATTTTGTTCTGTTCGGGGGGTCAGGACCCCCCGAACAAATACTCGAGTATACGAGGGTCAGATGGAGTGTAAGCGAGATCTAGTGCCGATGGGGTCCTGATGGGAGCGCCGGCATCCCGGCAAACGACGAAAGTATGTGATTTTACACAGATTTGTCTTACGGGAAGTCATGTTACAAGAACAACCCTTACTCGGCCGTCTGACTTATTACTAAGCGGATTGGGAAGTGGCTTTTGGGGAATCGTCAATGAAGTCGAATAAAACGCTAGGAGAGGTACAGAATATTCTATGTCCTAGCTACTGTTAAATACTGTAGGTGCAACCGTGTGATACTAACTACTAATAATACTACTACTATTGTTCCGGTGGTTACCACGCACTATTGTTCTTGTAACCGTCAATGTTCCGTGTGTCAACCATTGCCTTCTCTCGTGGCGTAGCTTCTTCTTCCCATGTCAACGTCAAGTCGACAATAAACATCCTTCTTCGGTGCCGCGACCGTTCCGTGTCCTTGTGTTGTTGGACAGCTACCATGTGTTGTGAATAATAAACATGTGTCCGTTTACTAAGAACATGCGCTCCGTGTATGGTGCCTAGTTCCCATATTATAATGATCGTATGAGATCATGGATTCGATCTCTTCTGGCGCTTCCTCCGTGTGTATCCGGATTGAGCCATCGCGCGTGTAGCGCCCTTTTCCTCGACCGTCATGTTCCAACGTGTCGTGCTTCCAGGCAATGTCCTGCCTGTACGTTCCTTGCAACCACCTGTCTTGACCAAGCCCGGCTATGCTGTTGATGGAGCTGTGTAGCAGTCTTGGGGTAACATCTTCGATCGTGACTTGATCGGAATGACCTAGGCGTATGTCTGCCTTGCGGTCATGGTTCTTCTAAGGCGTGTAAGCCTTTCTTCTTCGTCAATTGATCCCTCGATCAGGGTCTTCCTAAGCACCTCATGTTTATGATGCTTCTTCGATCTAGGGTATGATCGCCCTTTGATTGGTACTTCCTTCTACGTCTCATGTCTTGTGGACGTGTCTGGTTATGCACTTGTGCTATACTTGTCTTCTGTATCGCACGACTTGGATCGGTTAGATCCGACTACAGACTTCTTCCTTGGTGCGTCCTGTGACATCGTAATTGGACTTGTTGCCGTCCGTCTTGACTTGTCTAAAAGTCAAAGTCCTTCTAACATCTATCTTGTTATGACGCTTCGAATTACTTAAGTCCTTCATCTCTTGATCTTCTTCTGATCAGATATAGACTTCTTCTTATCTAGCTTATAATCCACTTGATAAGGCCTCAGAGCGCTTGGCTCTGTTTGGATCTCATGTGGGGCACGTGTGGCGTTGTCACGTGCGGTTTGATCGGATCAAAACGCTCGAAGCGTGACAAGTCACCCAGTAATAGGAGGATGTATGGCGAAAATGAAAATACAGATATGGATGTGGATACAGATGCGGATGCGAATACAGATACACAATGGTGAATGGCATTGCAACAGTGGTTCAGGATGGCAAGAAACATATTTACTTCTCATACAGAGGTGAGAAATACTGCAGGAACAGACATGAACACAAACCTGGTATTACTGTTGTGGATGCAGATACAGATGCAGATGCAGATACAGATATGGATACAGGTACAGATACAGAAGGTGCATGTCAATAAAATTGGTACCACATATGCAATGGCAAATAGAGTCATGACAGTGGTTTGGAGTGATAAGAAACACTATGACTAGCCTAGGAATGTACCTGCAGCCCGTATTGGTGCCCAAAATTTTAGTTGGGGAGCAGCATGTGGAGAAATAAAACCAATGACACATATAAATCATGAATAGTGTTGTGATGGTGGTTCAGGGTGGTAAGGAAGGTCATAGCTAGCCTAGAAGTGTACTGGTGGCCTCCATTGATGCCCAAAATTTTATTGCGGAGGCGCAGCATGCGGACCAATAAAATTTGTACAGTATATACAACGGCAAATCATGTTACAACAGTGATGCAGGGTGGTAAGAAACATTATGGCTAGCCTGGAAATGTACCAGTAGCCTCCATTGATGCTTGAAATTTTATTGCAGAGGCACAGCATGCGGATCAATAAAATCTGTACTGGATACAGAACTGCAGTGTGTATAATGAGGAATGGAAGGCAATCAATGGATTCCATGGAGGAATAGCACTTGAGCAGTAGGGCCATATGATGTGCCTGCATGCAGAGGCGGCATGCGGAGATGCAGAGGCAGAGGCAGAGGCAGAGGCAGAGGTGGATGTGGAGGCAGCAGAGGTGGACCAAACACACCTTCCTGGTGCTTGTTGAGGTCACAAAAAATACATGTGCATTGAAATAATGATATACAGTACACAGAATCGGTACCAGACTAATGGTAAGGAGGTAGGTGAGCTTGTGGAGGCGGCGCATTCACAAGCTACAACCCATGAGAATATCCCGGAATATGCCGTGGATCCATTGGCTTGAAGGAGGAGGTGACGCGGAGGCGCAGCACGCCCAGAAGGGAATATTGACTAAAATAGAAGGTTGGGCCCCGTATCCGCTACCCGCCTCTTAGGTCGGTTCCGCTACCACAAGCTAACCTGCCTAACTTGAAGAGGGGTTGCCGTAAGTCTTAAAGAAGCTCCCTTAGGTGCCTACTCTGATCAGACCCCGGTGCTTAATAATAGACTTCGACAGTCGAGGTACGGGATCATTAGTTGAAGCATCTGTCTGCGAGAGACTATAAAGAGAGAGAGGGAGATATATAGGAGCAATGAAGATGCATTGATTAATGATATTAAAGGTACTATGCGATAGCAAGCGAGCGATATGTACATCGAGAAATGGCCCGGGGATACAACGGCGGCGAGTCTGAAAATACAAGTATGAGGAAGGATTGGTCCTGAGATTGAAAACGGAAACAATTAAACCACCCGCCCGATCTCAATTTCCGAGTCTTTTACATAATGTTCCCATAGGATTTTCCGCGTTCTCTCGGCCGCGATGAGTCCCGCAAAGCGGACGACGGTCCAGGCATCCTGGAAGTTACTTGCTAGCCCGAGACTGATGCGTACGACGCCTATCTCGCGTCCCATGGCGTTCTCGAAGTCTTTGAGAGTTACACCATCGTATAAACGCTTCATCTCTTCTTGCATGTCGAGAATCGCAACCGCGCCACCAGGATTGCACATACATCCCGTCCGTAAGGAGATGTTCAGTTTCGAGGCCGAGTATTCGACAAAGGAATTTGGGATCATTTTGCCAGAGGACTGTGATATGGTTAGAAGTAATTGGATGGATGTGGAAGGAGACGGACGTCGACGAATATGAGTGATATAATGGAGCCTGCGTCGGATTGGTCGCCTACAGACTTGAGCCGCCGGGCGGGTGTCGCGGAGAGAATGCGGAGCGCGGGGGTGCCTGCATCGTGCCGTAATCCGGACAGGCACGAAACAAGATAATGCATAAGGCAAGAGAGTCGCAATGGGAGGAAGGGGAGATATGCGGAGAGAAATCTGAGTCCATCCGTAACAGCTGGGAGTGTCAGATAGTTGATAGTGCCATCCTAGTGCAGTGTAGGTCAGTGGCGCGATGCTAACCCAAGACAGATACGCACCTCAAACTGTTCATGAAGCTCGTGGGACCGGGTGATAATACTGCCAGGTACCTGAACCACGTCGACGTTTCCCCCGGCGAACCACGGGCGCTGGAGTTGCTGTAAGAAGGATTTCTTCGCGATAAGGGCCCCCACGCCGGTCGGGAAGCCAAACATCTTGTAGCTGTTTTCCAAGGAGTAAGGATAAACACACAAAAGAAAAAATGAAGAGATTCACAAAGACACCGCCATCGCGTCTACAGGAAATTCAGACAGCGAGATTGCGGATGTGGGTGCGAGGGCAGCCGCATCCAGCAGAGTATGATACCCCAAAGAAGTAGCGTACTCAACCATTGAGAGGGAGATTTTAGTGTTGGAAATGTTTGACTGGCCGGTCAACGCGAAAAGACATGGAGTCGGCTTCTTTGAGCAAGGACGATTTTGGAATAAAATTTCCTGCGCGGAAAGTGAAAGTAAGTAAAAAGTGCATGCAGTAAGTTGCAGAGAAACTACCTGGGCGGTTGACAGTTCAAATCCACCAGTTGATGTCGGCGGAATGTAACAGACCTGCGCTCCACGGTGTGTTGCATATTCTCGGATACCGTGGACGCTGTTGTGTGAGTCGCAGGATAGGACGTAACTGCTGCCTCCAGCGAAAGGGTACGACTCGCCCACTAATTTCAACGCCCCGGTGGCGTTCGCAGTAAAGATAACGGTGTATTGCTCAGACGATGCCCGAAAGAATGATAATACCGCTGCCCTGGCCTCGTTGGCGCATTTCAAAGATAATTTAGAGCTATGCGGAGTCAGGATGCTAAACCTCCAGAAATGGTGTTTAGAGTTTACCTATTGCTGACTGAATGTGTGTTACCAAGAACACTGCAGTGAAGGAACTCCGTGTGTACCCGCACTAGGCTGTCTGGATATATCGCACCGCCCATATAATCAATATAGGTTTCTCCGGTCGTCTCGAGTCTTTCATAATCGCTTCGGCGTAGGGAATCAAGAATCCAAGTCAAGCGGTACTCTGTTGCAACGGTTATCAAACGTCCACAAAGATAGAGATTACAGCACTGACCGGGGAATACGTCGAGGAACTCTTGGTAGGCACTCGCCGCATCGCCGATGGCATCTTTCAGCGGAGCGTAGACAGAAAAGGCAGGGCGCGGGGGCGGGTTCCCTCTGGGCGGTTCCTCTGGTTCAATTCTTTTGGATTTTTCGTTCACTAGACTATCCAGGGATCGATTAAAGGAAGACTGGATGGACGCTGCGGAGGTACATGGCAAGCTGATCCGAGTCAGCATTGCTGAGCGTTTTTTGACAAGTGTTTGGGGTCGATGATCCGCAGAGGACACATTACCCATGGTGAGGGAGAGGAATGGGTGAGAGGTTCCGAACTTCAGAGACTCCGTCGCCCTTTATAGCCATGATTGTTTCACTGGACAGATTCCGACATTGCAGACATCGAATCTTGATGGTGTGGACGATCTTCTACCAGTGATGGCGGCATACCTAAATAATACGTTGTCAGTTTCCCGATCAGGATCGATATCTACCTTGGCCGGATAGATGAGAAAGGACCACGAAAACCAGGAACGCGGACTGGGGCGAGGGAAGAGCCCACAATTCTGCTCCATGGCTGCTCGGGGGTAATAACTGAGAAATGAGAACGCCGCCGGCGGAGTGGAGCACTGGCAAATACCTCTAGCCACTCCAACCGCCCTCGCGGGAACAGACGGAAGAAAGGGCACCATAATGGTTGGCTTGGAACCAATCATTTATTTGGACAGTACTCGGTTGGAAGGGCCTATGATAGTTTGAAGATTGCACAACTTCACCCGCTGCCCGCACGCGTCGTCCTGGAAATATGGAAGTAAATTTCTCGGGATAAAAACGACTTACGAGCGATCCATCTTGCATAAAACACAGCGAGAAGAAATTGCGGGAGCACTCGGAGGCAACGCTGAGGGACGACTTTCATAGAGTCGAGGGTTCGGGACGAACAACAACAACATGCCGAGACACCTGTGATATTTGAACAAACATTCTCCACGCCTGCCCTAGCCGATTATGGAAACACAAAAAAGGTCAAGGGCCGGTTCTGCGTGCCGCAGTAGTCTAGTGGTGGGAATTCCACTAGGTGCCGAATCACTGACAAACTAAGGACCTGAAAAGCAGTCTAGTCGTGTCCCAGGATGTCTGATCTATGTCGAAACTTCGGTTGTGTAGTTCAGTGGAATATCCAGAATAAATTGGAGGCGCAACCGAAGACTACACAGAGCGTTTGAATGTCGTTTTCCGCCTCTGCCCGATGGGTATCAGTGGATAGTTATGGGTTTCCCAGTCAATGTGCCGATGTTAGTTGCGGAGTTCGGTGAATTTACCGTCATCCTGGAAGCTACTTCTGTGATAGGAGCCGTCTAGCGCGGACAAGAGCTCAAAACAGATACAGGATGAAACGAAGCCGGGAAACGGCGGGGTCCAAAGGCTGAATCCAGAGAGCAGGATGCTATTTATTGATCAGTTGACAGTTGGAATGCTCGGGGGTCTAGTGAGACCGATTTGTGAGCGCAGCGTAGGAATAACTATGTCCAAAGCCGAGTTCAGACGGTACTTTCGTCCTTTGAGAACATTTAAGAGCAGGTTTTCGTCTTTAGCCAAAGATCACCAGCCGACATACCGATAGGAAAGATACGGTGTCAGTGACATTGTGTCACCAGTGCGCATTCCCGGTGTTCCTGGGGCCTTCATGAATCTGGACTTCTAGATTTACGGTAAGATGGAGGGATTCTCACTGACGTTCTTCGAATAAACTGTAGTTTTCACGTCCTGTCGGTTGGTCAGACCCTTTCAATCCACTGGCATCCACCGTCCACGAAGCTTGTGGCAAGTACACAAGACCAAGATCCAACCAAGATCATGAGTAAAAGTGGGTTGCCACCACATGACATTGAGCCCGTTGTCTTGCCCAGCGAATTACAACCGGAAGTGTATTGCCTGAAGCTCCCATTCAGATATTTGTTCGTTGAAAGGATTCTGCTCTTATGTTGCCATAGAAAAACCCGAACGAAATCCTGGAAATTGGAAGGACGCGCTCAGCGAACAGCTGCCGGGCCAAGCCCGGTCCGGATGTTTATAGGTGTTAATCCACTTTTGGTTGCACCTGTCATGACCACCGAAAGTTTGCCCCCCCCATTCATAGTCATTGAAGGAGTTATAAACGCCCGTTGCGTCGGTGGATTCTCCAGCCGCATCGACTCCGATATCCGCGTCGTCAAACCCGTCATTCTATTCCGCTCTGCGGACCCCTCACGCATCACTCCGACGGGCAAAGAACAACTTAGGGCTCTTGGGGTTCGCCGTGTCTTTGATTTCCGCGCTGACGACGAGATTGTGAGCTACAAAAGCACCTCCCCGGTGATCCCAGGAGTCGAGTTTCTCCGAGCACCTGTCTCGGAGAACCGCGCGTTTGACCCCGCGAGTTTGGCCGTGCGCATGAAAGAATTTGCTGGGAACGAACTAGAGGTGCTCTTCCAAATTTCTTGATCACTCATTTTGCAAATCAATGCAGACTTTTGTTACCCTTTATAGGGAAATCCTTGAGCTCGGCGGCTGTGCATTCGAACGGGTTTTCCGGCATATGCTCAACAGACCTGATGAGCCTTGCTTGATTCACTGCACAGGTTATCCCTAACCTCGAGCCATTTGTGCCGAACTAATAGTTTCTGAAGCGGGGAAAGACCGAACTGGTATCTTCACGGCCGTCCTATTGATGGTGCGACCCACCACGTCCTTCTTGCGTCTTCTCAGAGGATGGCATCGCAGCTCCTGGGTGTGTCAGACGAGGACATCAAAGCGGAGTACGCTTTGACAACCATTGGACTTGAGGCTTATCTTCCTTTGCTCATCGAGCGATTCAAGCAACAAGTGCCCGGTGATGTAGATAACTGGGATGGCGCAATGAAGATGGCCAGCTCCAGGCTAGTCCAAGATTATTTTACTTGTGATCCATCTTACCTTTTTCGTAGGCCACAAACAATGGCCGCTGCTTTGAACATGATCCGAGAGACATATGGAAGTGCTGACGGATGGGTTATGTCGCACACAAAGCTCACGGAGCGGGACATACAAACGCTTCGACAGAATTTTCTCGTCAAGGTGTGAAGCTACCCGTCACCTTCCTTTTACTTGAAATTGTTGTGGATACACATCGTTGAAGCGTGATTTTTATCAGTGAGTCATACCAAGAAAGATCTCTATCAAAGGCACCGCACCGCGTATTTAACAGACTTGATTCAACGGGTGCTCTTCCCATGTCTTCACTTACCGTTTTATCGTCCCCACCGTTTGTTACTATAGAAGGTGTCATCAATGTCCGCACTATCGGGGGCTACAAAGTCGGCGCGTCTCATCTTGTCAACCCCAAACTAGTCTTCCGCTCCGGAGAGGTTTCTGGCATTACCGAAACAGGCAAAGAGCAGCTCCTCGCGCTTGGGATTCGCCGAGTCTTCGACATGCGCACTAACTTGGAAATCAATAGTTATAAAACAGCGCCGGCAGACATTCCCGGCGTCGAGCTTGTACGAGTTCCTGTCGGGAAGGAAGACCCATGGGAAGCTGGCAGTGTCGAGAAGCGGTGTGCATGTTCCTCTGGGCCCCATCAGCTTCTAATTATTTTTTTAAAAGCCTGAAACAATACTGGGAGCTTGAGCTGGAGGTCGGCTCTCTTTTAGGTGACTGATTCCCAGTGGCGAATAACTCCATCCCAGGCTTTTGTAAACGACGCAGATCAGACACTCCTGTTCGGAGCCCCTGCTTTCGAGGCCATATTCAGCCATTTCCTCGAGAAGCCCGGCGAACCGTGTCTATTTCACTGTACAGGTAAGCTTCGACGTCGCGTTGAACCTCATTTTGATTCGCAACAGCGGGCAAAGATAGGACGGGGCTCGTCGCTGCTCTCATCCTGATGGTATTCATCTTATCTGCCCTTATTAATTTCCTCATCTCGGCGTCGCAGCTCGTTGGAGTGGACGATGTGGACATCAAGAATGATTATGCTTTGACAACGGTGGGACTGGAGCCCGCACACGAAAAGCTCCGCCTCCGGTTGCAAAGCATCCCGGTCTATCGGGACAACTGGCAAGGCGCCTTCAACATGGGGTCCTCAAAGTCGGTTATCTGCCGACATACTCTGCGTGCGACGTCTCATATTGACCTTCACTTTTCATAGAGAAGAATCAATGACCGCAATCCTGGCGATGATTCGCGAAAAGTATGGGGGTGCGGCAAGCTATCTGACTGCCTTCACGAGGCTGGAAGAAAAGGACTTGGATGTCATTCGGAACAACTTGTTGGCTGAAGCTTGATGTTGGACGGTCGGACTGAGAGTGTACCAATTTCGATGCTAGACAGAGCGTACCAATTTCATTCTGAATCTCTACTACTTCAGTATGTAACTTCATCACACATGAGCTGATCTGAGGTGATTCTGCCAGTGCGAAGCGCGTTTGTTCAAAAACGTGTTGTGTATGGATGGGGAAAACTGGAACAGGCGAAGGTCGTGTGGGACCCCGTCAACCTCACGCAACACGCGTGTAGCGTAAGTGGCCCTTTCCTCCGCATTGTCTTGTCTTCCCGTCGTGGTGACAATTTTCTCGAATGTTTTTTGGCGGTCCATGCTTTGTGGCAGCACAAAGAAGCTTTGAACACGCTTTGATCCGACATGCAGAAGGTGAACGAAAACGGAAAGGTCGCAATATCCGCCTTTGTGCCGTCTACATTGTGTTCAAAGCGTTTTGTGCTGTGCACTATTTAAATAAGCGTGTGCCCATGGTCGCCTCAGCCTTTAACCCCCATGTTCCGCAAGTTCTCCAAATCCTCTCTGAAACCGGCGGCGGCATCCCAAACGTCTGCACAGGCTCCACCAACTCAGCTGGCATGGCCACACAAACGGCTACAGGCCGGGCTGAAGACTGCATCGGACTCCAACCTACCATCTCGTAGGAAGAGTCAGAAAGATGTCTCTTGTGTGCCTCTTAAACCGACCCCAGCCAAAGAGGTTCGAAGCCGACGCGCAACAATTGCCGCCGGCCAGCCAGATTTTACCCCGCCGGTATCGAGACAGAAACGTCCGAGTCATGTCAGTTTCATAATATTCGGTGAGGTGGAGCACTTAGATCGGAGACGCAGGCGGAAATTCAACCCCGGAAAATTGTTTCGTACATGCCTGAATTGTACGACGAGGTTGACCCAATCAGGGTAACCGGCCGATTCTACGCCTGGGACGATCCTTCCTGGCTAGATTATGTGCCACTTCCCCCTCCTCCTCGCAAGGATGCCAACTGGGGTCGAATTGCATCGAAACCAAAACGGGGACCAGGTGTATGCTCGTAAGTCTCATCGCTGGCTATCCGATCCGAATCATTCAGATGCTGATAAAATTTGCAGGATGTGCACTTCGCAGAAAAGCTTCTCCTGTGGAAGCTCGCACTGTGGAACGCCGGCGACTGCCAAAGCTTGAATTCCAAGCTGTGACGGGTTCGATGAGCCCACTACACTATAATATTCATTTAATTAAACAGTAAAACTTGTATGATATATCATAGAACAAGGTAATTATTTTCGGCGAACGCGGACAATCGCGTCGCAATAATGCCGTCACATGATGGCCGCCTCTTGGTTGTCACGGTTGCACGGGGTGTGTGACATTCGCGTCTTGTCCATTTCGTCCACCTTCAATCCTCAACAAGCCAGGCAAAACGCGTTGGGAGATTGGAGCTCAAAACCAGACCGTGATTTTTTGAGCGACGTATTGCTGTAGTATGTAAGAATTGACCCGCCGTCCTTCTTCGCCTTCTGGCACCACTTCATCTTCTGACTCTCGAGCCGCGGTCCAGGTTCGCGTCAAATCGCGCCTACCATTTAGAGATGTCTCAGCATGCCCTCGCTGCTCTTGCGAAATATTCTAGTGCCATTGCAACTCCTAACGCCGGCGATGGTCCGAGGATGAACTCCCAGCAAGATTATCGTCCTATACCCGTCATTTCTCCTTCCAATCATGATTTCGCTGAATCTGCAAATCGTTCTGGAACCCGTTCGACTCCCTCAGACCGCTATGACGAAGACGCCGAGAACATCGATCCGAACTCTTCAGAGAACCGGCAAACCCATCATCCTCTTCTCGCGTCTTCTCAGGTTACAAATATTCTCCGCGACTCACAAGCTTATACTGTTGCATCCAGCTTCTTCGTCCAACAATCTCTTCCCCACCACGATCACGCTAGAGATGGCGCTGAATCAATAGCTGCACCTGTCCCGCTCTCGTATTCGGCTCGCAGTAAAGAAGTCCTGTCCTCGATGATATCCCCCACTCAGCCTCCCGGATTTCCAAGTACGAAATTCAGCCGCATTCGCGCCATCAATTGCTTAACCTTCGCAGAGCCTCTTCCCCAAGAATCCTATATCGGCGAGAACTCCAGACAAGTAGACCCTCAAACCAACCGTATTTCACATGGCGGACGACTAACATACAACTAGGCCTCTGAGACCACCGGGAACTTGAGCTTAAATGCCTCCCGCGGCCTGCACTATAACTATTCCGCCGCGCCAGCTATAAACGCCTCCCAAGGTCCACATTATGACTATTCCGCCCCGCCAGCTATAGGCGCCTCCCAAGGCCTGCACTACCACTATTCCGCCCCGCCAACATATATCCGTCCCGTTTCCCCAGCAACGATGATAGCACTTACAGAACCACTTCTCATGGCGTGGGTTCACGACTATCCTCCCTTGAGACCGCTGCCATCGCTTTCATACGCGAACGCGCAATGGCGCTAGTCCTCGCGTGCTCTTTCTAGGACATTGGAACTCTAGACATATCAGCCTCGTGCCACAGACTCTAGGATGGATTGTTTTTCACGATAAGCCATTTGGCTGTTCTAGGTCTGTTGAGCAGACTTCCTACGAAGATGGAACAATAAACCTCCCTTCCAGGACGATACAGATGAGCATTCAACGTCAAGCACGGAACGGATAGGAAGGAACCAGATACCCATACTTTCGGGACGAAGTCGTCGTAGTCATAGAATTATAAAATGCCCTTGAACCATATACTGTTGCCTGTGTTCAAAACTTTTAGCTCGATGAAGAGTCCACCGAACGGTGGAGTCACCTCTAAACTGTTTCCGAGAAGCTAGCCGCTAGCAGCGGCGCAATGATTTCGCTGGCTCGCGTTTGTTGCACTATCGACTCCTTCGTCGAAGCAGCGATGTGATACCCTTAGGTTTGAGTAAATGGCCCTGCCCATTATCCTTCTCAGGTCTACACTTCCTCTGCAGAGCGTTGATGGCCAAGCCCTCTGCGCAGATAAATTTCCTATCGAAAAGTAAGTACTTTAGGCGTTGGCGGAAGGTGATAAACAAAGCCGCCGTCGGGTCAGCTCCTCCCCATTCAATCAACTACACAATCTGTCATTCGACAATACTGTACAGTTTCGCTCAATTCTCCCTGGCTGTGACCTGTGACCGGCGGATTCGAACTTGGGTTTTCATAAATGAGCTGAGCGGACCGTGACACCCCTAAAGAATTCTTAAATCCCCGGCAAGCGCAAATGTTGTGCCAACGCAAAGTACGCGGCAAACTTCGGAACATACCAACGACAAAGGGGAAGATCTGGATTTACAAGTGTACTCACCTATGCCTATTAATTATTGACTCCCTGCTGAACCAATTATGAGCTGTGCTGGGAGAGTATATACGAGAAGGGTGGAAGTGGAACTCGGCTAACTTAAGCGAGTTCCACTGGGTGTAAGTGAGTTCCACCCGGGACGCATCAACCAATGACAACCATGGAACTCACTTATCACTACTAACTTTCCGCCTCAAACGTAAGCACCCAATTAGGAAGGTTTTTTCGGCAGCACGGCAATGCCATCAAGCATTGATTGATGCTGTCAATGTGGTCAGCCACTCTTTCTTGTCTCCCCCCACCACCTCGTCACGACGCCCTCCTCCTCTTCTCTCCATTTGCGCCCGCCGCAAGCTTGGTCCCGTCGCCCGAACACTACCATGGAATAAGCCCACACCTAGCATGGTTTCCGAGGGCGGGCGAGGGCCTGACTCAGCCTGCGTCGTCCCCTCGCGCGTTATGCCGAGTGCAAATCCCGCTGTGTCTCTCTGAAACACGGCGGCCTATGCCATCTTGACAAGTTTGTGTAGCGTCCGCGCCCGTACCGTTGCTCGCTCCTTCCTGGCTTGCTCACCAGCACCGCCCATCACCATTGCCCTCATTTCCCTGCGTACTTTACCCATAATTCATGTATTTAGAGACTATCCCAAATCAAAAACATCATTTCATACAATAACCCTATGCAGCCCCATAAAAAATTCTCATCGAGCGGTAGAACCTCACAGGTTTGCGCCGACAAGGACTTGTAGCAATGGAAGGTCGAGTTTGGTAAACATGATGCGCATGCCGATATGCCGAAAATACTTTCCTAATTCGGAGCTTACGTTTGAGGCGGAAAGTAAGCAAGTCTCACTTATGCCCAATGGAACTCGCTTAAGTTAGCCGAGTTCCATTCATACTTCCTGTCCAATTAATAAATAAAATCAGACAGTGGGTATTCCTGGGATCGCACTGATGTCTGAGTGTCCAAATGCACATTTATTCCCGTGCACAACACTTCACCTAAAATAGGTATTTCCGCATAATATGAGTTCCCAGGACTGAAATCCCGCATAACATAGAATCAAGGGCTTACTTTGGGGGAAATGGACAGTTCTGCAATCGCATAATTCCGCGCAAAGTCCGGCACGTCGAAAACCCGCGCAAAACTCGTCGATTGCGAAACCCGCGCAAAGTCAGTGAGTCAAAGAAGAAGAAAAAAGGAAAGAAAAGAAAAGAAAAAGAATAGCGCAAATTCAGATGTGCAGATTGTCTGTGCAATTAAATTGAATGAAGTGTGTAGATATAAGCCGAGATGTCAACATAGCTAGGATTCAAACATTGGCAGTGGCTATCTCCCCGGCTTTTCCACTGTCAACTCACTCTGTGCTCAAGCAATTCCCACATTGTGCATAATCTTTGCTCATTTTTTTTTTTCGTGGTGGTACGGTAGGGCTGCCGGGCATCGAACAATAGGTTACCCCTGCAGTCATCGTAAGGTTTTACGCACGTCGTGTGCGCGGCAGTGACCTCTCCCTTGAAGGGACGGCGGGAATCGTTGTGATCCATTCGACGCCATACCCACTAAAACCTCAGCATCTTTGCTCACTCATTAATCCCCAATCTGCACGCAAGGATCCTGGGCTGCAATCTATTCAATTCGCTCCACAGGCACAAACCAATTCCTCCATTCTGGATTTATGGCGCATCCTGATGCTCTTGGTTCGATGCTATCTCACCAGGCGCTACGTAAAATGGATTGAAAATTGCCTCGCTCTTCTCTAACTTTTGCCCAGCACGGAAGATGATTCCCTGACACCTGACGTGAATAGTGCTGGCCAAATATGATATAAATACGGAAAATGCCATATTGTATTCATATCCATATCATATTCACTCCTTGGGCCCATATTGCATTTTTAGTGTATCGTATTCATATTCAACCACTTCAATATGAATATATTTCGAATATATCTAAATATGTTTCACCACGGATTCGGTCAAGGAAAAGGCGTCGAAATTTGGTGGAACATGCTCTCAGAGTCAGAAATATAGAGTATGGTTTCTGTGAGTGCCGCACACTGGCTGTGGGATGGGGAATTTGGTGTGTGATCGCTTGGTTGTGAATTTTCATCACGTCAACATCATGACATTTGAACATTCCTCATCCAGCTCGAACGAATGGACACTGCCCTACACTCCCCTACACTGCCGATGGAGCCGATTGGGTGGCCTGGGATACAATTTGAAGGTCAGACCATCTGTATTGGCTCTGCTAGCAGCAAAAAAACACAGGTTAGACATATTCAAATATAATTGAGTATGCTGGTGGCATATCGTATCATATTCATATTGTATCATAGTCATATTCATGCATATTCATATTCGGAAAGAGGCCAGGGGACCCTATCGTATCATATTCATATTGTATCATAGTCATATTCATGCATATTCATATTCGGAAAGAGGCCTGGGGACCCTATCGTATTTGTATTTAGTTCAAAATATATTTTTCCGTATCGTATTTTTGGCCAGCACTAGACGTGAATTGCCAGTATCACTCGGGGAAATCCGTTGTTTCGGAGTGCCCGGAAACGTTTCCGAAACTTAAAGTTCCGGAAAGGGATCCGGGAATGCCGAAACCTTTTTACAACCCGCGTTCCAAGTGCGGATTCAACTGCTTTTGATCCATGGAACCCAAAGTGATGCCGGTTCAGCTGTTTCTTTTTGTACCAAGGAAACAATGTGCCAGCTCCCTACCTCCGCCCATTTACTTACTCTTGCCTTGGTCTCTGTTTCTTCTTGCCCCAGTTGCACTCCTTCAGAAAATTGTTGATTTTCCTAGCGTCATACACAATTCTACAATAATTACCTACCGGTTGAACCAGATGTAAGCGTACTCGAATGCGACACATTTTGCTCGATTCTGAAGTGCAACTCACTCGAAACTTTTTGGCTGCTCGAGTGTGCGCCGTTCTTTTGACTCAGTGACTTTGCGCGGGGCTCACAACCGACGAGTTTTGCGTGGGATTCGAACCTCAGGACTTTGCGCGGGCTTTGAACACGCCGACTTTGCACGGAATTTTGCATCCGGTCTTTGCGCGATTGCGAAATCGTCAGGTTCCCGCAAAGTATGTACTTTGTTCCATGTCATGCGGGATTCTTTATACTGGGAGCTCATATTATGCGGAAATACCAATTTTAGGTGAAGTGTTGTGCACGGGAATAAATGTGCATTTGGACACTCAGACATCGGCGTGATCCCCGGAATACCCACTGTCTGATTTTATGAATTAATTGGACGAGCAGTATGAATGGAACTCGGCTAACTTAAGCGAGTTCCACTGTGTAAGTGAGTTCCACGGTTGATGCATCCCGGGTGGAACTCACTTACACCCAGTGGGACTCGCTTAAGCTAGCCGAGTTCCACTTCCACCCTTCTTGTCATTCCTCCCGGAATACCCACTGTCTGATTTTATGAATTAATTGGACGAGCAGTATGAATGGAACTCGGCTAACTTAAGCGAGTTCCACTGTGTAAGTGAGTTCCACGCATCAGGAAAACGGACCCGCACTTGATAGCGCTAGACAGCGCTTGACAGCGTGCATAGCAGCATAGTTCGGCTAGACACTACCCCTCTGTGACAGCGCTATGGAACTGCTATGGAATGGTTGGCTAGCAACCAGCCAACGCCATGGCAGACTGGGCAACCACTATGCAGGATGGCCTGCCGCAGCCTGCCGCTTCTTAATTCTCTTCACAAAATCGCGAAAAAGGACGAATGATTTGGGTTCACAAGTGAATGAAAAAAACGTAGGGACGACAATACTAACTCCTGCGTCCACCCCGGCTCCCGCACCTGCGCCATCCTGCCAGCTTCCGCCGCGCCCAAATTCCGCCGCGTTTCTTGATCGTCTAGTCTTCGAGGTCCATTGCGACTGTCAATGTGGGCCGGGAGCGGGCGTCTCAGTCTACTCATGGACGAAACGCGAGTGTTTGAGGATCCGATGTTTTGTGGACGACCACGGGACCGCCTCGGTGTACGCGCTGATGAAACCCTCCGCCGCCGCACGCCACAAGAGTGGCGGAGATGAACGGCGAAAGGCCGCGGTGGAGGATTGGGGAAGCGGCAGTGACTGCGAAGGGGACCGCGGGAGCAGGAGCATCTGGAGGCTTGTTCTACATCTTGATTGTTGTGAATTTCTGCACAACCTGTGCAAGACACGAACGACGCACCTCCAAGAACTGAGACGGGGAATTCGGTAGCAGCAGCTCGGTCTCCCAAGGACTGACTGAGAAACGATGAGAACGTCAAGTTCGAAAGAAAGAGGAACTTGAACCTACAAGGAATCCGAGTCCGACTCGCAGTCCGAGTTCGATTCATGTTTCGTGTTGGTATCATTTGCTTTATTAGCGGCTGCTGCTAGCGCCCGAGTCTGACGTCTCTGATAATTTGAGTACATCTCCTTGTACTGAGACGGATTTGGGACATAATCGGAGCCAGCTTTGCTCGAAGGACTGAGTAGTTTGGGGTCATAGAGAAGGTAAGTCTCAGACATCGTGAGCTGGAGTGAGGACGTTTGGAGGACGTAGCAGTGAGTTGGAGAGTGGGACGAGGCTGTTGGCGGCCTCGTGTTGGCGCGGTTTAAAAGGTAGAGGATGCCGGACGACCCGAGATCGCCTAGCTGCCATAGCGCACTCATAGCGCAAAGGGCACACTAGGCAGCGCTGTCAAAGCATTGGCGAGCACTATGGGTGCTATGCACAATATGGCAAAATATAGCCAACTAGTGCTCGGCAACCGTTTTCCTGATGCGGTTGATGCATCCCGGGTGGAACTCACTTACACCCAGTGGGACTCGCTTAAGCTAGCCGAGTTCCACTTCCACCCTTCTTGTCATTCCTCGTGCTGGGATGTGGAAGAGTATATAAAAGAGGGTTATTCAACCAGTTTGGCCCTGACCACATCAAATTCAACATTCTGTGAGCGCACTGCTGCGTTTTAACGCACAAGTCACGCCACCCACGAAAAATGGGTTTTTTTGAGCTATTTTTCGTCGATTTTGTGACCTGTTTCGCATATTCGAAAATGCCCTCGGTGACCCGTGACAGGTTCGAAAATTTTCTTAAATTTCGGGCTCTGTGACCCGTGACAGGAGAATTGAATGAAACTGTACAGTACCCCCGGGCGTTTTACGGAAAATTGGCGCGTACAGACCTGTCCGGTCCTGAGACCGAGATGACGGCTAGGCGGTTGTTAAGCCAGGTATTCCACGCATTCCGCAAGCTTCGCAGTCGAAGGTGTACGTTACACAGCGGCCCATCTGTGTGTGGATAGGAATTCGTCGGTAACTGTTGCCCGACTCGGAGTTGGACCGTCGACCCTGGCCTTTCCAGCGACTTGAGCAGCATTGGCCCTTGATAGCGCAATTGGTTGGAATGCTCAGAAGTGAAGATTGAACGGGGCCAAAAAATATACAGACAGCTTTTTGTTGATGCATCGGTATGGTGGTATTTAAAGCGAAGGAAGTGTCGCTCATGTGCGTAACTAGCGAGGAACGAGCGTTCAGTTATAGCGTCTGTCTGAGAGAGACTATGATGTGCGTATTTCATGTCAGAACTAGTGATCGGCACGGGTAGGGTGACCCGTGGCGGGTCGCGGGTAGTAGGCGCGGGCACGGGTACGGGCCAACTTTCGAGGACCTGTGCTGACCCGCGCGACCCGTGGACAACCCGTGTACCCAACTCTTGGTTCAATGAAGGCACTTTTCCAGGCCACAAATCCACTTGCTGCAAGCAAATGGTTCGTCTTTCCTTCGCGATTGCATTTCGCAGTCAGTTGGAGGGTTTCAAGATTTTCGAGTAGGTCAAGCTTATTGAGATTAAATTTTCAACTACCACTCGACATTCTCGAATGCCTTCACTACATCTTTCCTCACCCAGGCACCTGCTCGGCACAGTTATTTTCTGTTCCAGGCGTTCAAAATATCTGTATCAACATTTATCACTGGTGCATTATTGGGCGGTATGACCGGTCACGGGTACCTGTGCGCCTGCGGGTAAATCGGCGGGTAGCCCGTACCCGCGCCACGGGTCGGGTTCAAGGGCGGGTACGGGTGCGGGTCGCGGTCAAATCATCCACGGGTGACCCGTGCCGATCACTAACCAAGATTCATCAAACGCGGGGAACCGATGTGGTCAGTTGCATTTATAGCGCAACAAAATGTGAAGACGACAGTTTACCCTCCGAGTCGAGTTGGAGTTGAGCGGTGATTGTCAGCGATTCTGAAGTCTGTTCGTCGATTGTGTGTCCCTTCTGATAATCAGTCACTCTTTTCAACATTCCTTCGCGGTCGTACAAGATATCAAGAAACAAGATGATCATCATTTAAATCGCATGAAAAATCTAAGTATACGGATCAAAACACTCGATACACATGGCTGGATTGACTGCTTACTCGTTACTGCTGCGCAAAAGCCAGCAATGTCACGGTTGTCCGCCAATTCGCATTTTGGCGAACTGTCCATCGGCGTCCTCAATCTCGATGTCAATGCCCTCTGCAGCCAGGGCAACGTCATCGCCGTCGGCTGGGTCGTTCCCGCCGTCACCTTCGTCTTCTTTGACGTCTCCGCCGGGATCAAGCTTCATCATTTGCACCAGCCATTGGGCTCCCTCGTCCCACCCGGCTAGCTCCGCTTCTCCAAGCGGAGACCGCCCAGCGGCATTCTTGATGTCGATCAAGTCGATTCCCGGACCTCCCGGGAAATGTACGAGTTTCTTGACGATATCGAGATGCGAATTCAGCGCTGCCCAGTGTAATGGCGTCGATTGTGCATTATTTCCCGCGGACAAGAGTGTAGGGGGGATAATGGGCAGCAGGTAATCGAGCACATCTATGAAAAGGCTGAAAAATGAGATACTTTGTGGCGGTTTCGGCAAAGGTACCTACCTGCATGACCGTTTCCACACAGCATATGGAGCACGGTGTTGCCGTTGTCATCGCGGATTTCAGCGGCCGCAGCAGCACCAAACTGGTCTACGAACTGCTTAACATCGTCGAGGTCGCCATATCTGCAGGAGAGGAGGAACTCGTCCTGTTCTTCGGTGGTGGGAGCCTGCATCTTTTCTATGAGAATGATGCCATCAAAGATCAATCGCGTCCTAATCAGGACTTGCTCCTTCGCTTGAACAAGTCCGTGCCTGTTTCGTGCATAGCCAGCTGAAAAGGACCTTTCCTCGCTGATCGCTGTTGGGAGACGTTACGCGCCGTTTCTGCGATTTACATGGTGAAACGAGTGGAGTGTGTTTGAACTTTTGTGAATTTCGTCGGGCCGATCCCACAGTCTTGCGTTTCACCCCCGCAAATCTCTGCATGTCTCACGTTTACCGCATCAATCTTCGCATCATCATCAATTGTGTCCTGTATCATCATGCCATGGATTCCATACTTATGGACTGGTGATCTCTGTCATCCCCCCGGACTGCTTAATACCTTCGTTTGCGGTCTTCTTTTTCTTCTCGCCGGATCGAGTCTCTATAGCCTCGACATACCCACTTTTTTCGTTTGCCATGTCTCACACTAGCCCTGCATCGTACCTCGTATGGTCAGTTCTCGCATTTCTACGCGTATTCAAGGTGACTGAGTAGCAAAATAGGTCCATTCTGTCTACTATTGTGGGTTTCGGCGTCTTGGTCTCGTTCGTTGGCTGAAGTATTGCAAATAGCTTTTCTCATTCCTGGTGTTCCACAGTGAGTTTTGGCCCGGTCTCATTGAGGGTTGACTGAGCATCGCGGATAGTATGGTCTTTCGATCGCTTCAAGTGCCTGAGATGGAATAGTGGCCCATATTCTGGAGCATTCAAGAGGCTCATGACGGTATGTCATTCCAGCCGACCGCACTGCGGTCTCTGAACGCCGGCCCACAGTATTCGTACCTAACAAGCGTACCGTTAATAATGACCTACGCTTTCGGTATGGCCATCATCAAATATCAGCAGGGATTTATCGAGTTCAACGGCGCCAGTGGGTGGTCCGTTTCGTTCCCCTGAATGTCACTAACTCACGTCCAGTAATTCCGAAGCCTTACACCATGTGGCCCGAGTCCTCACGAAATGCCATCTTCCCCTTGATGCTCTCATTTGCCATATCATGGAGCATGGAATTGTGAGAATACTTGTCCCTCTCTCGATGCATGCTGATTCTGGAACAGGATAACCCATCTGGAAGGTAACTTGTTACCCAATGTACCCAGCCAGGTCCTAACGCGACTCCTAGAGCTTTGCTTTTGGCTATTCCTCGTGAATTCAGGCTCTGTCCAGCAGGATTGGTTCCGTAGCTGGTACTTCCGCACCTGGATCTTTGGTTCCTGTGTCGCGATCATCTACATGCCGCTACTCGCCATCCTGACGCGGTCTGATCCATTGACGGTGGGTTCTCATCTAATCGTTTCTTCGAATTTCTCAAACGTTCGTTCCAGGCTGAGGCTTATACGTTCTTGGGGGCAGTCTTGGGAGTTTGTCCCTCACTTTGTGGTTCACTCCGATCCTGTACGTTCCTGTCGATATGACGATGACTTACCAACGTCACTGACTTGGCATTTAGCTGGGCGTTCCCTGCTTTCCTAAACAGTCTGGTCAGTCCCCATCCATGATATACCTCGCACAAAACTCATTTCCATTTAGAAAAGTGAAGGTGTTGACACTGCGACGATAGTCCGGTTGACGAAATTCCACGAGCTTAATGTACGCTGCAAAATCCCTTGCACATTCCCCAAACCTCCAAACACTAACTAGAAATCCAGGTGATTCGAGTCATTTTCCGCTTCTTTTTTGTTGTGCCTTTGGCCATTCTTGGTGTGGACGGTGTCAGAGCTCACACCCACATCAACGAAAGCATGCTCTGGACTGGTGCGCGGATACATGTCTTTCCACCATGACTATCGCTTATGTTTCCCCAGACTTGCTCGTCATGATCTCGGGCGTGGGATGCTGCATATCATCCGCGCTGACTCTCGTCGTGCGTCGTTATTTCCATCTTTGTAACCAATGGGAACCTCATCTCCTGCTCTAGATCTTCTTCCCCCGCTCCGTGGAAGGTGAGATTGCGGCCAAGGACGCCGCGCGGGCAAGCAGACGTAACCGATCATACGGTGGCCATCCGACCTCCAGCTTCGCTCCAGAAGTGGAAATGAGATATTCTCAATACACAGACAACGGCACGCCCAGCGGCCAACTTCTCTCTTCCTCGAAGCAGCGCTACAGCTTCCCGCCCAGTCAAGATGTCCGCAACTCGTTGGACGTCAAAGAGTGGCCTTACGAAGGGGATGTGCCCGAAATGCACCTCCAACCCGCTCTCCGACCGAATCGGCGGCGTGGCGAGGACATCGAGATGGGCGGCTTAACTGGCCTCACGGAGGGCAATCTGTCCCAACACAACCTGCAACGGAACGGAACTGGCAAGCTTAATCCCTTGGTACATAACTTTACGTCTCCCATTGGTATGTCATTTTCCCCTTCATCTATCCCATTCAAGCTAACGCCGTCTCAGATTTCTACGGTGGTGAACCACAACCGACACGGTTAACGTTCTCACATGCTTGATTCCACCCTTTTGTACTTCGTTCATTCTTTCGTTCGTGCAGTCGCAATATTCCCTGTACATATATGATTGCCCAAAATTTCCTCGCAGAGGACCACACTCGTTTACTATACTCCACTAATAAGTCGGTGCTGGGCTACCGACTGTGTACATACGAATGATGTACATGCACGAATGATATATGTCATTTGCTCCATTCTGTTGTGAACCAGCTGGGTCAATGTCCATCTAGCCTAGGCCCTCGGGTTTTTGTACTACGAGCATGTGTTTGCTTCTGCTTCTGCGGACGTTGCCCGCGCTCCCCATGGAGGCTTCCCCATTTGAGTTGGGCGAACCCGAATCAGATCGATGCATCCGCGCCCCACCGCGCCTCCCCATGCCACATGCCTTCGGAGCTGACGTCAAGCAGGCACATCGATTAAAACTACATGCTATGTTTTAGGCTAAGACCTAGGATAAAAGTAGTCTAGCATTGACCGGCAGCCCGCACATGCAGCGTCAGCCCAGAGATTTTGATTCTTCTCATGGACTGTCGGCTTTCAAATTCAGCGACGAGCGTGTGTCGTCACGTCAGCCAGCTAGTGAGCCAGTAGCGCGGCGTTTGCAGAGGGGCGGAAACTGCGAGCCCGGCTCGACGTTAGCCTCCCGATGCCGGGGCGATCGCTGTTTCGGATCGTGAGTCACGATGTTTGAATGAGATGAAAGGATGAGCGAACTAGAACGCCAGTTGGTACCTATCCGTCGTATTTCAGCCCCAAAATGTCGTCAAGACGTTTTGCAGCTGAGGGGTCGGTTTTCCTTGTCAGACTCTGTGTGTCGAGGGGGATATTCGCGATGTCCCGCCACTTGGCTGACGCGGCATCAACCCGATTCCGTGTTCTGTCTGACCTTTGCTCCTTCCGGCTGGCAGTTTCTGTTTTTGATTGTCTCAGTGTCGCAGAACGCATCGTTACATCTCTCGTACTGGTTGGGCCTTCATCCGCCGTAGTCTTGATGGCCGCCGTATCCGCTATATCCCACCATTATTCAAGTCCGGCAGGTGGTGCTCACATCTCGCACCTTTGGTCGGGACAGTATTTTTGCCAGCCCTCTTCGTTCGTTTGGCGCTCCGCATGTCCGTTGGGGCCGCTGTATCTGTAATCAGTATGGTGGGCATGCGCACAGGCGTCTCGCACCTTTGACCGACCCATTGCCCGAGGTATCGTCGCCTGCCCTAGCTTTAGCGGTCTTAGATTCCTTCTTCGGTTCATTAGCTTTCCGCCTATCCGTGGCGGGGACCACTGTTTTCATCATCAGTAGTGTCCGGTAGATAATATACGCATCTCGCACCGGTGCTCGAAGCATCTTCGCCTGTTATGGCTTTGGCGGTCTTGGCTTTAGCCCTCTTGCGTCTCTCGGCCCGCCTGACCGTGGCGGGGGCCCCTGCATTCGTCATCAGTAGCGTCCAGTAGGTGACACACGCGTCTCGCACCTTTGGTCGGGGCGGAGTCGGGGACGGGAACTGGAGTCGCCTTTCCACGTGTCGAATGAGGCGATGAAGCATCCGTGGGCGCGTGAGGGAGGCCTTGCGATTTGATAATTGTTCTTATCATGCGATGGGCTCCTGAATTTTGTTCGCGCACGTTGGCAGCTGAACGCGGGTCCATGACTTTTTTCGTGGTGTCTTCGACCTCGGCCTGGAGACCCTGCATAAAGTCACGGTCTAGCTTGCGCGACGCTGGTTGGCGGGGTAAATCAATATCGCTGCATAGAATGGGCATCTCACCTGTAAGGCCCATAACAGCCTCAGCTAGTACCCATTTCCGCGAATGAAATTTCAAGGAGGGGTGGGGTGTGCGCGAGTGCATAATCCGTTTTTTCGCGTGTTTGACCCTCGCCTGGAGACCTTTCAGCAAGTCCTTGCGCCGCATGTCCGACCCTGGGCGTCAAGGTCAATCAATACCGCTTCCCAGCATGACCATAACGCCTCGCACCAGTGAGGCTCTTCGCGACTTCACCCAGTAGCCATTTCTGCCACGGTCCAGGAAATCTCAAGGATGAGCGTTCTCGCTTTCGAGTCGAAAACCTTTCTTGTACAGGAGGGTTGACCGGCTTGGACGCGGGGGCGCGGGCTACTGTAAACAAGCAGGCATTAGCGTGAAAGAAACATATAATGGATAAAAAAAAGCACAGCGCACCTTTCGAAATCGCCGAGACCCTACGACGAAGAGCGCGATTATTTTTCGCTGCTTTGGCTGCGACCACGGTCTGGTTGGCCTCGGCTGTAACCTTGACCTTCTTCTCGATCTCGGTTTCTCGGATCTTGCTTGTCGCCTCGTCTGTGGCCTGCGTCGACGCTGAAGCCCCTGTTTCTCGGCCGCGGGTAAGTGAGCCTTGTTTTCGCGTCATCGCTGTTGCGAAGGAATTGGGTACGGGACGGGCCACAGGGTCGGGGACGCTAGGCGCCGCTTTGACCGACGAAACAGCAGCCTTTGTCGGCGCCGCAGCAGGCTCTTCTTCAATTCCCAACAGTGCGAACTTGCCGCGGCGCATGGTTTTAGCAAACTGTCCTCGGTGCGCAGAGGGGCCGCGTCGCGTACCGCCGACCGGGACATCAAGGAGCAAGCTCAGGAGCGTTTGTGCTCTTGCTTGGGTTCCCGTTAGCTCCGTGGGCTTCGTCCAGGGCAAGTCCTGGGGAGGTCTACCTGCGCTTGTGGGAAGGGAAGGGAGATGCAGCAAATGACGGCTGAATAAGAATCGCACCACGTACCAGTTACACTACCCATCACCTGGCCGAGGTAGAATATCCGGATATCTGGTAGGACTACGGGCGAGAGGTCTGCAGTCAACAATTAGCTTGGTGTAGGCGTATGCTGAGCGGGTGGGCGGCATACCAGCACTGAAGCCGAAGGCGGATTTTTCGAGCGTGTGCTTGGCTGCGTCTTTAGTGCCGCTCGATGAGACTACAAAATAACGTTCACAAAAATCGCAAAAAGAGTCGCGGGGACGTACCCTTGGCCGTGCGCTTGGGGGCGGAAGCGGTAGGGGTAGTGCCGCTGGCTGATACGATAAGACGTTCACAACGAATCCACGCCAACGAATCATGACCACGTACCCTTTGGAGTTGTAACCACACGCTTGGAGTCCCGGGCGGTGTCATTTGCTCCGACTACGCGCGTGGATGCCCGGCCAGTCCTGGCTTCGACGATCCACTTGTCGAGCCGCGTGCCCGCGCGACCGTGGCGCGATAATATACTCCGTCCTTGCTCGTCCATCTCGCACCAATCCGGGAAAAAACTGACGCGCAGCTTCGGGTTGGCGCGTAGCTCGGTGTGTGCCTAGAAGCAAAAAGAAAAGGCGCGGTTAATGTAAATCAATTGGGATTTTTTGAAAGAGGCTCACCCGAATCGCGTCAGCGATCGCGCAGAAGTGCGCTATAAACCTCCCAGGCCCGAATTTCCACAATTCCTCGAGGGTGCCGAACCGGCCCAAGGCGCCCGCTGCTATTTTATCTGCGGCGTCGAACCACGCGATGGAGACTGCGCGGCGCGCGGAGTGCGCCTCGAGGGCGTCGGTGACGGACTGCGGGAGGGGCACGACCGGGAAGTGCCACTCCCACGACGGGTCAGGCGCGCGGGTGAATTCGTACAGGCGTGCGGGTGCGGAGAGGTGTGTGTGGACGAAGCGGTGGGCGGCGGTGCTTGAGAGGAAGCTTAGGGTGAGAGAGTGCGTCCACGGGGCTACTTCCTCCCGGTCGAGACGCGCATACTCGAGCGGTCCCTCGTGGATGCGGTACAGCAGAGTCGAGAGATTCGACTCCGTGAGGCCTTTTACGACCAATGTGCGATTCAGCGTTGATTCAGAGGACACAGACGAGACCTCTGGAGGCGGCGGAATGGATTCTAGCCGTGGGTGATTGAGAGGGCTGCCCTCGTAACTCGGACGGCGCCGAGGATCAATCATTGGCGTAAACTGAGACCCAGACGCGATGCCCTTGTATGCTGCCAATGGAATTTCCCATTGATTGAATAGATCGACCTCGCGGACCGCCGGAGTATTCTTTCGGTATTTCGCTCCACGGGTGAGTCGAGACTGCCGCACAAGGTCTGAACCCGGGCCAATACTAAATGTCGATGGTAAACGCTGCCGCGCGCATAGCGTCAGCGCGTAAAGCGGATAACACTGGGCACATACATGGACAATTCGCATTATCTAGGGCATGCTCTCGCAACTTTTTTCTGCATGGATTTTTGGCGTTTGCTGCAAAGGTGCTCTTGCACGTGACACGGTGGCTGTCCTTCCGTACCTGTCTTTCGCTGCCAACCACCATGCAGTCGGGATTTTTATCTCTGGGATCTAGCCATCCGACCAGTAACAACCTTCAAGTTCCCCGGCATGAAGTTCCTTCCCCCAAGGAGTCCTACCAAACCTGATATTCTGCCTTGAAAAAGCTAATTATGGGCCAAACCGGATGCTGGCTTTCTGTGGTTCAATATCCTCGCACCGCGTCGTCCACAATTACCGAAGACCCGAGTGTATTGCAACGTCAAAAACTCAATTTTCGGTGAGGGAAAATCGTCCAAATTTGACCTCGAAAACTCCAACTTTTGGAAAACGCTTTCAAGGTGGAGCTTCATGAGGGCGCCTAATATGTGATAGTATCCTTATACCATTCGCCCAGTACAAGGACTCTGTCGGGAAAGTAGATTCAAACACTATACAGGTGGACTATACATCGTCAATACTAGTCCGATTCAACCCATTAGCATAGGCCATCCTTGCTATCTCATACCGGGAACACCGTAATTTCATTCCGCCCTTCCCCAGCAATCGTTACTGTCATTCCAGCATACGCCAGGTCGGCGTACGGGGTCGAGTCAAGACCTGTACCTTCACTATTCCGCATGTGGAACAACCGAAGCGTTCCGCGCCTCGTCTTCAGCATGTCGATCAAGACGTCGCGTCCCGTCAGTGAATTCGTCGGATATTGGACGCTGAGTTCCTGCAAAGCCGGAAGGACCCCGGGCTGAAGTGCAGTCCCCACGAGTCCTAATATATCGGGAGCGGCTGATATGATATGGAGAGCCAGGTGTACAACCAACGGGGCGAATCCAACGATGCGCCTGAGAAATTGCGGATCTCCCACAGTCAATGTCAAGTGTTGGATCGGACAGGCCGCGCGCAAGAAAAAGGACTGGATTTGGTCAAAATCATCGCTGTCCCGAATGAACTCAGACGGAGCTTCCGCAAATACGGAAGCGTGACGTGATCGAGGAGTTCAACGAGATATGGATTGTCGAGATCCAGGGACTGGAGGAAAGGCATGGTAATGTGGCCAGTGATCTGCGCTGGGATGGGGACTGCTTCAACATCGGAGGTGACAGTTAGCACCGCAAGATTGGTGCAGAGAAGGAGTGTCGATACGCTCTCGGCCCATTTGTGATTTTCCAATTGGACGTCAAGTGATTTCAACCGTCCCCAAGGAATATCAAGCAGGCATAGGGGAAGGCGAAGAAGTGGGAGGACGCAGATATGGTCACCGCGCGGAGATTGGGGGCATCGCGGATTATGAGTTATTCGAAGACCTATCCAACAAGGCATCGGAGGGGCAGATATGAAGCTGGAGTGTATGCAGAACGGGGAAACTGGCATCGGCCAAGGTATGGACCCTCGCGCTGACATACGAGACCCAAGGGACGCCCAAATACAGTGATCCCCATCGCTCATGGTGGCGCATCGCAGCCCCGACAAGCAATCGACCCTCCTCGGCGTCACCGGATATCAGGAGGTAGTTCAACGGAAGGCTCCCTGCGCGCGATGTCCACAACTCCAAGATGTCCACCGCCCGTCTCCCCTTGCAGACCAGACTGATGTCGACCCACAATTCTGGCGTCTGGAGGGCTATCGCGCGCCATGATCGGCAGATCTGGGCTACCAAGAGCGGTGAATTCATGCGTGAAGGAGCAGCACCGAGTGTGGGAAGGCAGTGAATGAAGATTGTGGATATGGTCCCTGGAGGCAGAGACGAAATCGGATGAGGTTTGCGCAGGCGGGCCCAAAGGCGCCTGATGGTCTTTCTCATGAGAGGCTTGCTGCTGGTGGTGGTGGTAGTGGTAGAGTAGGTTCTAGGCGCCGCATGGCTGATGAGAAAGGGCTTTATGCGGATTTTGAGGCGCCCACTTGTGGGCGCCATGGGCGCTTGAGAGTCCACGTGTTTTACGTGAGTTTGACGGACCAATAGGTACGCGTATTATGGATTCAAACCAGAGTTCATCATTCGCCGCACCCAAAGACCCTTTTTCTTGAGCACGATACTTCATGTCACGGCCAAATCGCGGTATTACCGCTTTGGGCTCGATATGTTTGATCCGTTACGCGATGGGTGGAATGGGGATATCAACACGTCGCGTGGATTTTGGTTCCTCGTTCATTTTGCGCAAACCCTCCGCAATTGACGAAGACAAAAGGATGGTGGGAACAGCCCCCGTAAAATGTGATCTAGAACGGCCGTTTTTCTGCTCTGGCTTTGGTTCTGATCGATATTGGAAGGGCCTATGTCAAACACCACGGATGCTCCCCACAACGGTAAGTAAGAAGAGGTCGTAGAAGCGGTTGGCTCAGGCAATATTGAGAAGCGTTGATGTTCGCCACTATGGTTACAGCCCGGTTCGAGTGCTGCACGGTAGGAATTTCGAAGGGAACGAGGGCCCACCAGGCTTGTCTGCACATCACGCATGTGCATCCGTACATATTGCGTGCGCAATGTGTCTTATAGCCTTGACTACGGCAACCTTTTCCATGTTCCTGGAATTGTCCATAGCAAAAACGGAGAATGGAAGACGAAGCTGAGAGATGTTTTAATATGACGGCTGTCATCTCCATCCTCATTCATTTTACGACATTTCACGGAGGCTTTTCTGGAGTACGTGCTCTGAATTCAATTCAGGGGGCCAAGCCTCGAGCCGACTGGACCACTTGGCATTCGAAGGACTGCCAGCATTGTTGGGTTGCGATGAACTTCTTCACCGCAAGGTGGAAGAAGACACAAAGGTGCGGCCGTTGATGGATAAAGAAAAGCGCACACAAAGGTACGGCTGTTGGTAGGTCAAACAAAGAATGCACCTGCGGCCGTTGATGGAGAGCCAAACAATTTGTTCCCACTGCCCGTGGAGGAGGACAAAAGGCGTCCCAAAACCAGCCACTCCCTCAGAAAAACATCATTTCTTCGCAACCAGTCTCAAAGCGGTCGTGATTATATTCTGCACTACCTTCAAGGCGGTCAATGCGGCGATTTGGACGGTGTGTTTGACCTCATTCACAAGGGCACCGAGTGTAATCTCTTCGCAGCCAGGCCGATCTTCCGTTGTCCGAATACCTGACAACGGAGCTCGGTTCTACTTCAATAACGGAGGCCAGATTCAGGCAATCGCCAACACGGCGGGAAATTCCACAAACCCTTCCACGTGCAACAGCTGGGTCAACGGTACCCTTAATTTCACGCCGTTTGGAGTATCCAATGTCGCACCCTCTTCCGCTATCGCCTCCGTTGCTTACGTATTCGACGGACTCACCAAGACACGCGTCTTTTACCAAACCACGGATGCTCCCGGATGATGTGCTGCCAAACTCCCGAGTGGGGCGATTGATCCCACCACCATTGCAATTGCACCTCTCGGAATGAACATAAACGCGTTCACGGCGTCGGATTCGACCGGAGCTGTGAGCCTCCCGCCGCCAGTCATTCAATTTACTGAGCTGATCATGTGCTATTGAAGGCAATCGTCTTTATCAGTTGGGAGAATGCTCTAGGACAGCTGACAGAGAGCTGGACAGCGGATGTAAACGACCTCGCAGCGTCGTGGAGTGCTCCGATGGTCATCTCCACCTGATGAACTCCTGCGAAAATTGGTCTATGTCGGGCGTCCCCAAACACGGGTCTGGTTTCGTCTGTATGTCCTGTGATTCTCTTGAAATTATTATGCAACTTTGGAATATTGATTGGTGATTTTCACCTGCGCCCTATACGGAGTTTTAACCCTTTTCATTTTCTTGGTGTGGAGGCAGGGGTTCGGGCATCGTTTGTACACAAAGCTTTGAACGCCCCCACAAGTTGAACGAATCCATGGGCGGAGAGCCGGCCAAGTTAACAGATGGATGGGAACTGATATTGAACCAAACAGGCCTCAATCTTGGCTCACATTCCATGGGCTATGCCTCTCCCATCTCGACACAAACGCCTCATCAACCACTTTACTGTCAAACAAACTTGAACCCGGTTCCAATGCGCAACTATTTGTCAATTGAACCAAAGGACTCTGCGTTATCTACCAATGAATAAATAAAAGACGGCCTCAAATTCCCTTCGTGGTTTTCTTTCTTGAAGTATGAACATGTCGCTTACTAATTCAACCGTGGGAATATGCTCTCGTTTTGAAACTCGCGAGTCTCCAACGTGTCAAGTTCTTTGAATGTTGTGCTACATGCTGCTACCCACCGGATTCCGGAGTTCTTCGTTCGCCAATATGATGGTATTTGTGTCTCGCGCAAGTGTGCTGATAAAATCATGATGACAAGTTGCTCGCTCTATTGAACCCGACGCCGTAGCTGGGATTTGTCGCGCATTTAGTCAGCTACGAAAGTACCAACTATGGTAGCACCAGACGTACTGGTGGAAGGCATCGCACTCTATTTGCACATGCACTCAGCTCAATCTGCAATTTGCGGCAGATCATCGCACTTTGACTTGGAATTTCGTTGTTTGATTGCTGAATTTGCGCGTTCTTTCCTTTTGATATCCCAACAACATTTTACGCATTCCGTCTTCATAGAAATACTCCGACAACCCAGCATGGAACCGCACTTCGAATTCGGCTACGAGGCAAACACTTGAGTTCTTTTGTTCAAGTTACATGCATTACTTATTTCTGAGAAAAGATTTGAAGGCAAAAAATGCCGGTGGGTCAGGTACATAGCAGAGACGCACCTGTACTTACAAGACCTGGCGGTGGAGGGTATCACACCCACGGTACATATCAAGTGTACGACGCGTTATCCGGGTGTTCCCGGTTCGAGTCCGGGCCAGGTCGTGAACCGCCAAAGATGAGTTTTCTTCTCCTTTTCTATCGACCAAGGTACATGTAGAGTGTGGACCCCGCTCATTTCGAACTGAAACTGCAGCAAGCAATGGGATTTGTTTGATTTCAGTGTCGTTTCCAACCTTGGTGGTACTTGATTTCAACTGCTTTCGTTGTAAGTAAAAAAAAATTGAGGGACAACTGAGGGCGACAGGACGAGAGCAATAAAACCTGGTGGTGACAACTTTGGTTAAGCTGCACACAACGGCTATTCTATCAGTGCTCCCGATTCGAGTTTGGGCGAGGCCATGAAGCTCAGATTCGGCTGTTTTTTTTCGTCCTGGTGAATGCTCTGGCCAAAGAGCATAATTATGGAACATGAACAAATGTCACTGTTGAGGCGGCTGCAACGAGAAAGTATGCCGAGTCATGGTTGAGTTCAGCCTTTGGACCTCTGTATGCTTTGTAAAGTGGCGGCTATTTTATTTACTGTGGTCGTACAGAAAATTGAGACCAAAACGAGGTGGGCAGGACGAGAAGAACAAGACCTGGCGGTGAATTGTCCAGTTGAAAAAAAAACTGAACGGGGTTCCGTGGGTGTTCCCGGTTCGATCCCGGTCCAGGTCGTGAGTCGAGGTGCACAATGTCTTTTTTCAATTGTACTTCCCAGGGAATTCTGACTCTGAGTACGAACGGCGAAGCCAGATGTATGAAAGCCGATTCAGAAATTCAAGTCAGATTTGACGGTGTTTTCCGTTGGTTTCATTTTAGCAGTCGTAAATACCAGAAAGTTGAGGACAAAGTGGGTTCACGGGTAGGGAATATAAGACCTGGTGGTGAAAGGTATCCCATCTGCTGCACTTGTTAGCAAACGGTGCCACGGCCGATCCCGGTTCGACTCCGGCCCAGGTGTGGCTCTTCAGGTGTATTTTGCCGAGCATCCCAACCATGCAAAGAATCCTTTGGATTTTGGGTTCATTTCTATGGCTCGCCAGCATGGCCATTGGCTGGCTATTTCATTCACTGATTCTGTAAGTAGTAATGCAGGATACGTGATGAGCAGAATGAGAACTGGTTGTCTCGTTCCCTTCCAGGTTCGACGCCGGGTGTCAGTAACGGCATTACCAGTTTGAGTCCGGGGCAGGTTGTTGAATCACTGCGTGAATTTACTATGTACTGTGCATCCTGCGCTAAGGTCCGACTGACACAGAGCATAAGTCTAGAATAGCGCATAAATGCAATCAATATGTTTCATTTTTAATCCAATTCTATCTATTTTGGTTGCAATTGCAAGCAAGTTTCATGTACCGAAAGGATTTGGGGATAAAATGGGTCTGCTCAGGAGGGAGGTTATAGGACCTGGTGAGCAGACTTACACCCACCTGTGCTGCAACGGCAACGTTAGGTTGAATTGGATGTCCATGGTTCCACTCCGCGTCTTGGCTTTCGTCGTCGCCGTCTTTTTAAGCTATCGTCGGTCACCATGATTCCCGAACGTACAACAAGGACGGATACTCTCCTCAGAAATTACGAGTACTTAGTAATCGTTCATAATAATTGTGAACCGCGATTTTTTGTTCGCGCGTTTTTACGGTCCGATTTACTGACGGTGATACTTTTAGTGGCTGTGCTTAATATTCATTAGCTTTTTGAATACTCAATAGTGGCTGTCCGCCAAACCTTACTTGATGTGTGTTTTCATTAGAAATGAATCTAATGAAGTTGAAATCTTTGTCACGGTGGCTGAGTATTTTCTTACGTAACAGTTTCCGATTTTTCACTCAGTTCTTCAAATATTTCGGTATTCAAATTTTGTTTTGCTTACACCATTTCTTCATCATCAAACTTTGTTTTTGCTACTTCAGATACCTGCTGTCAGTGTTTGGTATTTGCAAAAAGCCCGCACAAGATTGTCACCGACTGCGTGATGTCACATTTCAACCTTCATTTTTCAAGTGTTACTGATCTTTGCGTCCTATCGTCTCAAGGTGGCCTCGTACCTTCGGGGTAGGCTGACAACTATTTTAGTTTATCATTATGTGGACAACTCTACCTGAGGGCTTGATGGAATCTATTGAGAAATGAGTGAGTTCTGTAGCGTGCAAATAGTGCCAAAACATGCTTTTTTGTGAATTATTTTTTCATAGACCTTCGTGATATCCAAAAGAAGCATCTAATGATAGGTATTTCCAAATTGCAAGCTGCACTTTGCCATATCCCCCTGATATTGTGTGGTAGATAACAAAACGCTAAACATGTTGGCTGTGGCATAATAAACACTGTTTTGAACGGCAGAGGAAAGCAGATGGTGGGGAAAAGATTCGAAGGAAGCAGAACGCACTTGTCTTCTTGCTTTTGAGCGTACCTTGAGCGCGCGACTGGAGAAAGCGAAATATGTTCTCGAATCATGGACCAGTGTGACATCACGCTCTGGCTAGCCTGAGCGTGATGTCACACCCCGCCCTTCCGTAGATTAAACTTTCCACGATGGTTCCGACCACAAAATTCACAGCGGACAACCCCCAAGTGTTTTAACTCCATGTGTATGACACCCTTTGAGTGTGTCTGGAAGACGTATGAAGCGCGACTCACCAAACTTCTTCACATAGGGCACCTCCCAGTACAACTTCATTCAAACTTGCTGCTCACCACTACCCTGCTTCATTTATTATGGCTTTCGAACTGGCGGCCGCTTTGAGTATCCGAACCTGATCACATTGGCGACAACGTAACAATAACCCCCACCCACACCGTCAGTCGCGGACGACAATGCGTTGACAGTGCTAGCGAAAGCGCCGAAAGACGATATGCTTGTACTGGTCAGTGCGATTGGGCGCGCCAACCATTACTTATTTATTGGGTTTGCATGTACATACCATGCGACAATGGTAGCGGTAAGAGACAGAGTTGTGAAATGCATTAGCTGCTCCATTTTTTGGCTTGTATAGTGCCCGACCCCGGTGTCCGGACCGGAAGATACATAGCCTGACTTCTCAATAGTTTTTCTGTTTGGTGCTTGAGGCTGGGCCTTTCTGGGCAGTGTGTCCATCGCTGGATATTAGGAAATATCTCGGGTGATGCATATGTCAATTGCCGATCAAATAGTCGGCCCGACACTGGCCGCACTTTGGCTGCAGGCGGCGGATCCACCTACACCGAGGCTGCTTATTTATTTTGACTATTAAACTGTGCCAAATTTCCCGGCTCGTTTGAGATACTCAATTTTACTTGACTGGTTTCAATTTTGTTGAGCTTCACATTTGTTTGAGCGACAGTCGGTGAGTGAATATATATTTCGCTTTGGAGATTGGCTATCAGGCAATGGCGCGCGGATGAAACTTGTATAGCTAGCTCCTAATTGCACCTACTCACGTGTTTCCTATTGATTTCACTCCCTCAATTTCATTGCGCAACTATTTATTGCGTGCCACATTCAGCGTCAGAGACCGTTGTGCCTGGTCTCGGGGTTAGGACCGTTTTGCACCTCAAGAGCCAGCGGCCATCATCCATTTCTGATCAAGTCAGAGATCATGAAGAGCAACCACACGAGAAGCCAGACTGGGTTTGACCCGACAGGCGCTAGTACTAAGCGATATTACAAGTATGTGACATCACGCTCTGGCTAACCAGAGCGTGATGTCACATTGACCCTTTGTCCGATGCCACGACAATGTAGGCCAACATTAACTCTCGGTAGACCCAGTGATCACGGTGTCATTGGCAAACTCAAGTTGACTGGTGGCACACCGAAAATAGAAATGTTTCTGGTTGGAAAAAAACCGACCGTGAAATCAAGAGTATCATCTTCAGTTCTAATTTTAAGAGAAATTACAAGCATAACTGTAGTATAAACTGAAATTGAAACCCCTTGTTTCAAGATGCATTTCTGTGTCCACAGATACAGACTGTTTCTTGAGATCTTGAAAGCATTCAAGAAACTCTGAGTTTTATGGCACCTTTCAGGACTGTTGAAAGACGCAGTTTCGGGAATCAAGAAACACTGCGCGATTTTTGCTATTGGCTCGGCATTTGCCGGACCAATGGCAAAAATGCCGCGGGTTTCTTTGCTCTTTGAAACTACTCCTTTCAGCCGTCTTGAAAGGCACAATGAAAGTGGGATTTTCTGACAGCCTCTCATCCTGGGAAGAAAGAGGCACTCTTTGTGGCACTGAAAGGGATTGTGAAATCAGCCCTTTCAATTTCAGTTTACATTCATATTTATACATGTAATTTCTCTCAGAATCAGAACTGAAAATGATACTCCTGATTTCTCAGTCAGTTTTTTTCCTACCAGAAACATTTCTATTTTCAGTGTGTGGTGTCTAAGTACCAGAAATTACCGGGAATGATCCAATGTAGATTAGGTATTGGGGTATGAGTATTTAAAACCGCTTAAGTAGGCTATAGCATAAGACTCAATTTGGAATGCAGTGGGCGTACACATCACAATTTAAGTGAATAAAGGTAGACAAGCGCAACAAGAGCAGAAAGTTGATCAAACAAGTATTATCCAGGTGAACAATATCGCCTTATTTGGGATGCTCGTCCCTTCCTACTTATAACGTAATTCAATAGGATCACTGTTGGCAATCAATACCGGGCCGTACGGTCCGTCGACAGTCGCTTTTTCTTGTATTCGTTTTAATCTCTGCACATATTCTTGTGTACCAACCAGTGTTTCACCCTCTGTAATCAAATATAAGGTATATTGAACCAGAGTTACATTGAGTATTCATACCTTCCAGAAACAATGAAGGAGTAGAAAAACATCAATCGGAACGATACCAAGGGATGATTCAGATAAATAAATAAAAGTTAAGTACGAGTCACGCCACGCTCATAGCGGTGGCCTCACCCAACAAGTATGGAAGTGATGCATTTGTTTGCACTCATTCTGACAAAGCTCAGGAAGAAGTCGTCGGCCTTGGGGGCACGGAAGAAAAGCTGTGGAAGGCACCATCCTTCAATTTTCGCGAGGTTGAAGTTGTAGAATTGAAGTTGAATTCAATCAAGCAGGGAAAAACGAAGAACAATCGATTATATGGTCAAATACAATGTGGTAACGAGGGAAACCACAGAGACCGAACCATCGAGTTGACCCCAAGGTTGAACCGATTTGTCAAACTCATCTCGTAAGTTTCCAATAGTGGCACCGCCACACGGCAAAAGACGCAAGCGCCGGCTCCACCGTTTGCACTGCAAATTCAGCTTTCTCTCTTACCACCACTCAGTCTGGTACAGAGAGCAACGATGCAGCTAGCATCGTATGGGGCGCGGGTCCTAACCCGAAAAGCCCCCCAATCAGCAAGGTCCTTGCATGTCCTCCGGCCTCAGTCTGGAGGGAGTCTAGGCCAGAAACTACTCACTCAAACCCGCCTCGCGTTAAATCGATTTGTGACCCACCTAACCACCCCTGGAACCGGCACTGTCTCTGTGTCTCGCTCTTTCCATGCAGTGAATCCGAGCATTCACCAGCGCCTGTCTTTTGCGGCGCGCAACACGCTCTCGCGCCCTCTCGCGCCGCAGTTTTTGCCAAGAGGACCGGTGGTGCCCCGCGGAATGACGCAAGTGGGGCTGGGCACCGCTCGTAATTTTTCGAGTGGGCGCCCGATCTTCCAGCAGCTCGCGGACAACATCCCCATTGCGGGACGTGCCTTCTACGAGGCCGACTGGGAGCTCAATATGCACAAGGAGCGGCTTCATATGCGCCGCCCGTCAAAGAAGGCTGCTAAGCAGGCGTCCAAGGAGCTGCTAAAGCCCACCGTTACGAAGGTTAAGGCCGCCTCGGCTGCTACCGTGGACTCGGAGACCGAGCTCGAGCACTACTTCCCTGCTCCTCTTGAGGCGGACGTCACCACCTACCTCCTCATCCCCCTCGCTCCCACCCCCACCGCGCGCGCGCCTCTCCCCGAGTTCCCCCTCGCTCTACCCCACCCATCCACGTCGGGAACCGGAGCGAGCGACGGCCGCCTCCCCCTCCCTGCGCTCCTCGCCCTGCACGACGCGCACGAAGCGCACTCGCTGCGCGTCAGCTCGCTCTTCCACCGCCTCGACACCGCGGATGTGTGGACCAAAGGCGTCCTGTGTTCCGCTTACGCATCGAGCGCCAACGCCGAAGGCGTGTGCACGGTGCTGAAGGTCGAGTTCAGGGGGTGGAGTAAAGCCGCGGTGCGCGGTGTGATTGGCGAGAGCGGGACGGGGTGGTGTGTCCTCGAAGAGACGCGAGCCACGTTGGACTCCCTCCACGAAGAGGATGAGGATGCGTTATCGGACGCATCCTCGCTCCTGTCGGGACGCGCGAGCCCCATGGCTCAGGCAGCGGAGATGGACCCAGCGCAGTCCTTCATCCTTCCCACGCTCGACTTCTCTTCCGATTTCCTCGCTCGCTCCTCTCCCTCGCCCTCCTCGCACGGCGATAGTTTCTTCACCCACCCAAACACCAGCGCCGAGTCCGATCTGTCCCTCTCCTCGGGCGGGTGGTCCGACCACACACACGACTTCCTCACCGTCGACCCCCCGTCCGAGAATGGGTGGTTCGAGGCGCAGGTGGGCGCGGATCCGTGGCTCGATGTGGAGCGAGATAATACAGGCGGCTGGCAGATGGGCTTCAGCTCGCAGTTTTCGTCGCGTCTTACCTCGCCGGGGCCGATGGAGAGTGTGTTTGCGTGAGCGTCGTGTAGGTAGTTTTTTGTTTTCACAATATGTATCTCGCTCTGCATCCCTGCAGAAGCTCCCGCACTCCTTGTACTGTTCCAGTTTTCTTTTCTACTCACGACTAGTTATGATGTCTCTGCCCCTTTGTCGTACGTCTGCGTCAAGACATACGAGTATTCTTTAAGCGACAGTGGGGCAGTCGAATCATCTCCGTTACACGGGATTCGGACCGAGCGCAAGCGTTCTTATTCCACTGGAGAAGATTAGGAGATGTGAAATGGAATCGAGAGACCTGGCAGCGGAGAGGACGGAGCGAGGGCGTCGCCCGCTCGGCACGAGAACGGGGCGAGGCATGATCACGACACGGTTTCTGCAAATGCGAGAACAGCAGAGAGGACAGAATCCCAGGATGACATAGCTAGCCACGCGTGAAGCCCATACCATTTCTGATGGAGAGCGCGCGGCAAAACAGAATTCGCGTCGAGTTCATTGTTGAGAACTTTGCGGCAATTTCGACTCGACAGCTTCAATCAGCCTTTCGCGGTCTGCTCGTGTTGTCCGCACACCATTTGAGTTTTGGACGAAATTCACGCGTCACTCTTCACGTAGCGGCTTCCGAGCTCCCGTCGGCCGCGCATGTATGTCTTTAGTATACCGTCCCGGACCTAGAGCAAGCAGGAGAAATTCGACAGTGGCGTGATGCAGAGGACGAAACCCATTTCATACGAGGTGCAATAAGCAACCGAAATTGGGATACGTGCGTCGGTAGGCGAGAGCACGATAAAAGTTTGGTCCGAGAGCCCGTCCGGAACGGGGCTTACAACTGTAATTTGCGAGTGGTACTCCGCGAGCTGCTGGGCGATGTTGGTCAGACTATGATTATCATTATGCATAGTCTGTGCGGTGGCGGCGTTCCCGGTGCTGACTTGGCCATCGATCTCGTCCACGCGAACATGTCCAACTTGGCTGCCGACCTTGTCGACACGGGGGTGTACATGCTCGACTTGTCCGCAGAATTCGACGACCACCTGGTGGACCGTGGACGCCGATTTGCATACGGGCGACTGGACTGCCTACCTCGTCGACGAGAGCCTGCACATTCCCGACTTGGCCCCAAACGTCGTCGACGCGGGCCTGGACGGCAGCAAGTGCGCCCCCGTTAATTCTGAAGGACGAAACAGTACCAGTCTACAGGAACACATACGAACTGATCAGTCCAAGAAGTATACCGAGCGTGGCCCAGCGCTCGATGATCTGCGCCCTGAAGGCCGAGAGTTACCGCTCCTCAGACACGGCCCACACGATCTTCTGCAAGAGTCCCGTCGACGACTTGTTTAATCTTCAAAACGAAGAATTCCACCATGATGCGATGGCAGCACGCGACTTCCTGCTGAGCTCGGGCCATGACAGAGCGACAGTTGTGCGAGCTCGTTGCCCAGGCCCTTGAACTCGTCTTCGGTCGCGGCCCAACCTCGGGAGAGCCGGCCACTGCATCGCAATGTGCTGATGATCCTAATGGCAAGCTGGCCAGTCGCGAGAATGTCCCCGAAGGAGCCGTATGCAAGCGAAAAACAGGCATGCAATAGACTTTGGCAAAGAAACGCCGTGCAGTGGGGCAGTGCTCATTTCCGGTAGATACGAGACTAGCTTCATATTCTAGGGAGTCCGGGACAGTTTACTCCAAGGTCAATAGTTTCCGTGATAGTCACAGGGCAGAGAAAACGTCTGTCCTCCGCATCTAGGGTGCTAATTCCTCGCAGCAAGGCATTCCTGAGATGTTGGGTCAAGTTTTGGGGGTTTGAACGTTGAAGCCTTTGAGGGGGTAGTCTCTCGTAGACAGACTCTATATAAACGCTCGTACAGCTATATTGAGGAGGTCAGCAAGGTAGTCTGCCGTCGAGAGTAGGCGGCTGGCGAAGGAGAGGAGGGGAGAAATGCTAAGCGCTGGTGATATTAGGGAGAGGCAGCGCTGAAGCAGGCGCTAGGTGTGTGTGTGTGTGCGGGGGAAGGCGGCCTTGGCCGCTCGGCTTCCGGGAGAGACTAGCTCAGCGGGAAAAGCCGAAGCGCGCCGAGGCGGGCCGAACCCGTACGCAAAGGCACTAGGGGACTCGAAAAGAGACCCGAAGCAGCACGTGAGCGTAAGCGAGCGAAAACACCCCAGAAAAAGGGGAAGTGGAAGGGCGGGGTCGAAAAGACGCGTGAGGCGCGAAGGAGAGAGGCGTCCAGCTGGGTGGACGCGCGTATACGACGTGGCAGGAGGAGAGAGCCGAATAGCGGCTGTGCTGATGGCATCTAATCTACACGATTAGATGTCTGAGGCCCAGCCTAGTCTCTTCTCTGCTACCTTGCCTCTCACTCAGACTGGCTCGCGAGCTCGCCTGCCTGAGCTGGCAGTCACGGTTCGTTGACGAGGAACAATCAAAACTATCCCGGCACAGCCCGGCACTCGGCAAACCGGGATCCGAAACATCCTTTGCCTCCCACTGGATGCTTCCTACTTTCTCCGTCCGCTGCCGTTGGGCTGTATTCAAGTTAGCAACTTAAAGGACAAACCTGGATGAACATCGGCACCCGCTCACGGATTCACGCTTTCGCATGGAGACAGCTTCAGGGCGCACCCATCCTTGAGAACACAAAATTGTGAAAGGACGGGCGCTTGTAACGCTGTAGTAATAAGGCATTCCTCCAAGTCGCCGGCTGCCATGCTTAGACGCCCAGAATATTTCATGTATCCCTGTTGGCCGCGACGGTTTCGAGAACTGCGGACTACGCAGTCCCCAAGTTCCACTCGGCGCATTTCATCTAATTTTTTTAATCGTTTTTTCCCTCTGACCGACTGCTCTCGAGCTCTTGGATTTCGGAACATTATCGACCTAAAGTTATCACTGCACATGATATGCAGCATCCAGATTCCAGCATGTGTCGGGGAACCACAGAAGACCCTCCATTGACATCGTTCTGATATATGAGAATGGTGCGCCACTCACCACCCACTACTTATATAGGGGATCTGACGAATCGCCGCTCAGCCAATCCCCTCCCCTCCCTCACCTTCCCTTTGTCTTTCAAAGGGATCATGGCTGATCTGGATCCTAAGGTAAAGCACAGGGACGATGTGCTCCCCGACGCGCTGCCGGAAATAAACGTGACGACGCCTCCGGGCTCGACCCACGAAGTGCCCGACAGCACCGCCGTCGCCGTTGAGGCCGCCTATCCGTATGCAGCTGAACATCCCGCGTTTCAAGATAGTGTCGATAAATTCGGTGAGGCTCGTCTTTCTAGTTTTTTTTTTCCACGTGCGTTCTCATTACCGAATAATTTTGTTGATCCAGAGGATAACCTCAGCGTACCCTTTGACAAGGCGCACAACGTTTTTGATGAGCTCAGTGCATACTACATGGCGCACGCATCGACTATCAACAGCGCGGGCAACGCGCTCAAGGTTGATCTAGACCTCAAGTCCATCGAAAGAACCTTCACAAAGTTCGCCGAGACGTCCAAGGTGCTAGTAGATGGGCTCGACCTGTTGGGCAAGCTGCATCCATTTCTCGGAGGTGCGGTTTCTTCCTTGATTTCCCTGGACATATTTGAAGCATACATCCTGCTAGTGGCGGTTTTGCCTTTCAAGTTGATGGTAACGCTTGATCTCACCCGGCGACAGAACAACAGGAAGGTGCTCGCGGTAAAGGCCCAGATTCACGATACTATGAGCGTGCTCTTTCGGTGCGTACCGCGGCAGACAACCCCAAGATGATAATTATTGATCTTTTCACCTTTCAAGGCTGCGCCATATGCGCGATCACGAGATGAAGGCACCGGATGGCACCATTCTGTCAGGCCTATCGGACTTGGTAGAAACCATTGCAGACGACATTAAAGCATGTGGGTGCGCCTGCGATCTGTACTTGAATAAAAAGCGTTGGGGTATGTCCTTCGTTGCAGCTCTTCAGTACACACATACTTACTGCCACCGTTAGCCCAGATGTTCAAGTCTTTGATCTACGAGGCCCGATTTGAGGACTACATGGCCAGGTTCGAGGACCACAAGAAGAATCTTGCGCAGAAACTCGCGGTACATATCGCAGAGGGGGTCGAAACCGCGAATGAGAAGCTCGACAGGCAGGGCAAGGACCTCACTTTCATCAAGGAGAAGTTCGAGGCGCTCTTCCGGAAACTCGAGACGCCGCGCGAACAAAACGTGCGAAAGTTCATCGCCGAGAAGGGCAGCCTGAAGGCGTGCCTCGAGAACGATGCTGCACTGCGGGAGCTCATAGAGAAGAGCGGGGAGAGCCTCAACTCGTTCGCCCCAACAGAGCGAGGAAAGAACAATGTCGCCAGGAAGGACGATATCGCAAACGCGAAGAAAGCATTGACTGACGAGTTGGCGGAGGACATGGACAAAGCGTTCATGAATCACATGAGACTCTTTAGTAGCAAGCTGGAAGCGCAGCAAGAGCAGCTCACGGATGCGATGAACCAGACGGGAGAGCACGTTATTAGTGTTGTCATTGGTTTTTTGTCCGGTGGCGTCCACACAAAGGTCAAAGATCCAGTGCGTGATCTTAGTTAGTCTGCTATCGAGCTCTGATTGATACTTGTTGCTAGGATCTGAAAGCGATCTGGGAACAACGGAAATGGACCGGCAGTGTTGCGGCGCGCGACTTCGTCCTGGCTCTTAACGAGTACTACGCAGAAAAGTTTCATTCCGTGCCATCACCTGCTCCCAGTGTTGCAGGGAGTGCTCTCAACTCCGTTGCAAGCTCTCGCCCTCCCTCCCCGGTAATGTCCGCAGCATCTTCTGAAGAGGGGCACCCGGAGTCTGTCAAGTCTGACGACGAGAGCTGGGCGCTTGCGTATATCAACGTCGCCCATCTCCAGCCTCTCCTAGATGTCATCGACACCGATGGGACGGGAATGATAAGCATCAAGGAGGCAAACCACTTCGCGCGGCTGCGACCCCACGACTGCAGGTGCGGGTTGTGGTCGAAGGTCGCTCCTTTCTGACTTGTCCCCAGCCTACTCAGCTGGTTGGCCTTCTGGGCTGCAGGCTGGCACGTAGGAGTGACGTGGTACAAGAACCGGATCTACAAAATACTGGCCGCGATGCTCAGTCTTGTGCAGCGCATCAAGCCAGCCAACAGGAATATGGCAGACGGATATTTTGCTGGGTTGGAAGGGGTCCAGCGCGTGGAACTGCTCCTGCGCTCGACACGGTCGGCACAGCCCTGGACATGGGACGACACCCAGCTCTTGAACGTGGCGAGCGCGTTCGACGACGCGGAAGCAGAAAAGTTAGGGAACCAACTCAAGAGGCTGCGTTATGAGCTCGACGACATTACAACCCTTCGACTGACGACAGGGCTGCGGCGCATTGAACGGATTGAGTTGGTAAGCCGTTGTCTGTTCTATTGGCTTTCGGCTCATGCACATGATGACGCTGCTGCACAGTACGTATACCCCCTGGTTTACCAACTCTTGCTACGCCACTTCGACATCATGCGACTGGCATGTGTACACGTTCTTCAGGAATCCGAGTTTGTGGCGATGAGATCTTCGCTGGCTACCATATTCAGAGCTGTCGATCAGCGTGCGGAAAAACTGGCAGGTGCGTGAGCAGCCAATGGAGTCGATCTTCTACTAATACTTGCCCCAGCGATTTTCAAATCGAATGCCCAGGATGTGGAAGAGAGCTTGAATTTCTTCGCTTTCGGCATGGTGCGTGCATTCTTTCATGCGCATTTTCATAGCAGTATGTAAGCTCGCCCACAGTTTCGGCTATTTTACGGCAACCGCGCGCGCGATCCGATTAACAACACCATTGCTAGGTTTCAGGGGGAGGATGGCTTCGAAAATGCCGACGACCTTGGGCCCGACTCTGACGACGATGAGCCGACCGCAAATGCCGTCCTTGCGAGACTGGAGCCTCCGAATACACCCAGCATCTTGCTGTATGAGCCTTGGGACGGGCCGAAATATGTGTATGATTTGGAGAAACGACACCCGCTGCCAGTGACGCTGGCGGACCCAGTCGATGGCTTGTGGACGGGCGAGCTTCAGTTCCCCGACGGAACCGCACCCGAGGGAACACTGTCTATGGTGCTCACACGTACTGCGGACAAGCTCACTGGCGTAGCAGAGAACTATCTCGGCGTGTTGGACGTCGCTGGGACCGTCGAGGGGCAAAACATGGCCCGGTGCACAATTACGTGGCCTGATGGGTACGCGGTCGTGTGCACAGGCCAGTACGACCCGGGTACGGATACAATCGCAGGTTCTTGGGAGCAGAGGACAGACATTGCGGCGCCGGAGGCGTCCGGTACCCTGGAAGAGGGCACGGCCCCCAGCCTTGATGATACATCGAGTGGCGTTGACGAAAGTGTGGATCAAGCACCTGGCGGTGCCTCAACAGACCTGGGAAGCTCCGCTACGAACTCTACAGATTCCCGCTTCTTGTTTCACCGAGCCGCGTCGCTCGAATACAAAAATCCTCGATTCACTGAAAATTCTGGATGGGAAATCGCCATTGCCGCGCTGGACGAACGCGCCCGACGATTCGTAGACCTCATTAAACGGCAGGCGGTCGCCTTTCGGGACCTGAGCATGCCACAATGCAAGCCGTTGAATGACGAGGAGAACACAGAGATTCTACGACTCAAGACCGATCTACACTCCTCTGATGCGCGGTTTTATAAAATGATAGCGGATTTCGAACTCCAGCAAGTAGTAGACCAGTGTGTACCCCGCAGTTGCACCAACTACCAACTTCACAGCTAACAGATTTTCAGTGGGCGTGAATGCGACTCATGCCACCGGGACATTTGGGATACACGGTTGTTCTGCATCCAATGCATGGATGAGCGGTATCACCAATGCATCGACCTCTGCTCTGACTGCCATGAAAAGACACCGCAGAACTTCGACTATGGGTTCATTCACATGCGCTCCCATCTTTTGATCAAGACCGTCAGGCGTATCCACGATGCCGAGGTAGCGTGGATTATTCCGGAAGCCAAGGTCGTTGCGAAGCGGGTCAAGAAACGCTCCAAGGATGCACAGGCTCCACCCTCGCGCAGTGAGGGCGCACCCCAATCGAGCAGCCACGCGGCCCCACCCAAGTCTCAGGTCCAACTCCGCTGCTGCGCCTGCGACAAGCCGGTATCCCATCCTTTTTGGGTTTGCATTCACTGTGGTACAGTGCCTACTTGGTGTTAAGCGCGGACATACTTTTACTTACATGCCGTTCTTTTATAGTTGAGGACACGTACGTTTGCTTGGACTGTGACGCCAAGCGCACCCCGGCTAAACCTGATGGTGTGAATCCAACACACAAGCTCTCTCATCCGCTTGTCGAACTCCTCGATAATGAACCGACCCCGGAGCCGGTTACGGATGTGTCGCTGATGGACTTGCTGACAAGGACGTCGGGACTGGAAACGAAGATCGCGGCCCTGGAGACGAAACTGGAAAGCCGTTTTGCGGCGCTCGAGGCTATTCTGAACGGAAGAGAAGAGAAGTTATCGGCTGCAAAGTGACTTGGTATGGTGTTACGAGAGGATTAAGGCGAGAAGGTGCGCCCAGTAACGGAATTGGAGTGCTACAATATTTGGAAACATCATGATCCTGTCGAGAGTGCTTGTAAAAACACAAAATATACTAATCAGGTTCTTCTCCAAGCCGGTACTTCGAGCCAAGGTGGGGTGCCTACACTTCGATTTTCGACGCAAAAAGTTTTGGGTACAATTATAGTAGGGATTTCGATGCAGGTGCTCTAAATCAAGTGATTCCATGGCGGGCGGCCAGGGGCCGACGACACAGGCAGGATGGAGCGAGCGCCGAGAGGGCGGACATCCGACACTGGACACGGAAAGAACCGACTTGAAGAATCCCAACACACCGTCAGTAGTGGCTCTCCGGATCTCGACATGAAATGTTGCTGCTCGCTTCAAGTTGGAGGGGATGGGGATAGATGATGGCGGGCGGAGCGCAAGGCTACAACATCAGGTCTCAGGACCGCGTCCGCAACGATGGCAATCTGGGCGCCAAGTTGGGCTGCAGCGCCGCAGCGGGACAAGCGAAAGACAGGCATAGACGCAATAGAGTTTGAGCGCGCAGGAAGATTACTTATCGGGAGTTGATCGGGAGGGTCTATTTATTGCACGTAAACTTTAGCCTTCCGGAGGCAGATTGGAATTTAGCAGTGAGATACCGAAACATTTCGTGAACAAACGAGGGACAGACGCAAGTGCCATCACCTGCTGCTGTCACTGTGAAGTTGCCGGACTCGGATCACGTTGTTTAAACTCAGTCAGTACATTGCCGGGGTGACAAGAAAAGCAAAAATAATACTAACCTCTTGGTAGATACCGCTTTAAAAAATGTCTTGATTTCTTCAGATTGACTATCTCCTTCCCTAATTTTTGTGGGCTTTATGGAGACTTCTGTGTGATGCAAAAAAACTGTTTCGCTGTCTTACTCGGTGCTTCACCCAATTGGGAAGGTCAGGTGTCTCGGCAAACTCACGTCAAACTCACGCCGACCCACGTCAAAGAATTGACAAAGATTCGTTGATTCCCGCGCAGTATTTTCGTTCCTTTATTTCTTTATTTCTTTATTTTCCCCCACCCCCCACCGGTATCGAGCCGATATCACGGTTCAAACATATTGAGACTCCGAACGGACTTTGCCGTGATCGATGTTCAACTCGAAAAACCGTTACTCGTGGCTTGTGGCCATCCATCTTGCTCTCGTGGTGATCGCACAAATGGAATTAGAGCATGAAATCACCTTCCCATTGACGCGAGTGCCAGTTGTGTCGGCCTATCGGGCCCACATTTGCAACAACATTTGTAACAGTACGTCTTCAAGTTTTCTACCGTGATCGCGAGTTGCGATTGCGGTGTTATTCTTCTGGTCAAAATAGCCTTTCGCGTCAGTTCGACGGTGTATTTTCTTTAAATGTCCATCATATGTAATTTCGGTGGAGAAATACAACACGGGATTGAGTCCTGTCCATATGATACTGAATAAAATGTAACCTGTTCCATTCATCCTATACTAAGTCAGACTTCTGAATTCCAACGGTGCTATTTCCAGAGTTCTGAGTGATTTTTGATGTTTCCGTGTCCACAGAGGAAGCATGCGGGTCCGTGCTGAACTGACGGACGGCGATCCTAGGAGGTCCGCTTCTGCTGCGCGAATGCCCTGTCGCAGAGAGCTCAATCGACATGGCCTGAGGTCGTGCGTGCTTTAGTATCACATTGCGATACACGCGACACGCCATGATACTGGTGAGTGTGACGTTCGGGATGGACATCATGCTGTGGTAGATTGGGCTAACAGTGCTCGCATACACCAGCGAAATCGTTATGGCGTTGCTGAGGATCGTTATCCTAAAGGAATTCAATGCGGCGCAGTGTGAATGATAATCGAAATGTTTGAATGCGCAACGCACATGTAATACTTCTGTCCGTCTCGAAACACCGCCTTCGAGAAGGTGTGCAGATTTGCGCCGCCGCTGAAGAAGGTCTGGAGTCGCTCCCTGAAGGTGTGTTCGCGGTGCGTATTCGCCAGCAAGTGGTAAGATATAGCGAGCACCACGCTCGTGTCGTTGACCATCAAAACAGTCGCAGCTGCCCCCTCGTACGAGGCGACCTTGATGACAAGGCACAGAGTCCCGAGCTTAGTGGCTTTGGTGCTTATAGGGACCGTTACCGCGGCACCTACCACACAGATCCACAAAAACCCAAAAACACAGGTCACAAGACGCTGGCCGCCGTATACAGCACGCACACGGAGAAAGAAAAGGAAAGTGGTGGCGGCAGATGAGACGAGGAGGCCGCAGTTGAAAATTATCATGGCGGTCTGGCAATTGGGTATGGGATATGCTGAGCGGAGAGGATTATTCAGAAGTAAAGAACGGATATTCGCACCATACTCACTAGCAAAAAGAGTGAACCCAAGAGCGTAGATGAGAGATGCAACCCTGCGCGTTGAGGAGTTTCAGACAAACAGAACTTGGGGGACCACATCTATGTCTTTACCTAGACACCAAATACACAGCGGTCGCCAACCGGAATTTGTACTTGAACAGAAGGCGATAATCGTCCTCGAGGTGGTGCAAAATATCCCAGACTAGCACCTGGGCTCACGTCGGAAGGGCAGAGCGAAGTGCAAGGGATGGGACTACGCACCGCCGTAGTACCCGCAAACACCAAACTTGCAACCTGGAGTTGCCTCGCAAGATCTGGGGGCAGAAGTGAAGCGGGGTCCGGTGAATCTGGTGTCGCGGCTTGGGACATCTTGAACAGGCGATTAACAACAAAGACTCGGAGTGGGTCAGCCTCGAGGCAAGGGCTTTGGAGACTAGGTGGGTGCCACAGAAACACGATATTTAAATGGCACGGTAGACGGGCTGTATCACTCCCCCTGAGAACGACTCTTTCTTGACGTGAGGAAGAGAGCCTGAGCCTAATACATTATCATCTTCGGTCGAAGAGACCATCTACACGAGGAGATCAATATTAGTCTAGGATTTGAGGAGATCGATATTAGTCCAGGTTTTGATGAGGGTCCCTCTGAGACTGAGAGACAGTGAGAGTCCACTCCTAACTTTCCGCCTCAAACGTAAGCACCAAATTAGGAAAGTTTTTGCGGCACTTCGGCAACTCTCTCCACGCCATCAAGCATCGATTGATGCTGTCAGCCGCTCTTTCTTGTCTCCGCCCACCACATCCTCCACATCATCCACAGCCCTCGCTCCTCTTCTCTCCATTTACGCCCACCGTATACTGGCTCCCGCCCACTATGGAATTAGCGCGGGCGGCCGAGGGCCTCTTGTCTCAGGGTCAGGTGAGTCGTGTCGTTCCCTCGAGCGTCATGCCAAGTGCCGACCGGACGCCGTGTCCCTCTATGACATGGCGGCCTTCTTAGCTCGCATACCGTTCGCTCTGCGCGGTTCCTTGCTCCCTGCTGCCCGCTCACCAGCACCGCCCTCAGTGCCCTGTCATACTTTACACATAAGTAATTCATATCTAGAAATTGAATCAGAGCACATCTTTTCATTAAGTAACTCTTTGCAACCACACTACAATGCAATTGAGAGCTGTGGATATGGACTTGGAGCGATGGAAGGTCGACTTCGGCAATGTGGCAAAAATGATGAGCCTGCCGATGTGCCGAAAATACTTGCCTAATTCGGAGCTTACGTTTGAGGCGGAAAGTAAGCAAGTGTGAGAGTCGACAAAATCATGATGGTGATCATGATCCGATAGATGGCCGTGCGTCCCCTTTAGGCCCACGCGAATTATTGACACTTCACGCCTCCTTCGTCGCGTCCTCGTCAATGTCGGAGGGCCCAGATCCCGCTGGATATCAACTGGTATAGCTACGACACGCAGTCACCTCCTCCTAGCACTTCAAATGCTGTAGATCCCTATCTCTATGCAAATCAAATTTATACACCCATCGCGCCTGTACACCTCTTCCCTCGCGAGCACCCCGGGCCACCCTTTCATTTACCACCCACAAACACAGCCCTACCATATTCCAAGTCCGTTTCCTCAGACGGCTTCGACAGATTTCCCAGGTCCGACATTATCTGATGTCGAGGGGCTGGCCATCGCCTTCGCTGAAGAATTATTCTACGGCATTAATATTATCCCTGGTACTTCTTCCTCTGAGACCACGCGCGCTGTTTTCAAATGGCCGATTGCGGCTGTCACCACTGAAGATCGGTTTCTCGTGGCACTTCGAGCTATTCGCAAAGCAGGCTTTCCCACAATTGGCAGCTTTTTAGCTGCATTGTTTGAGGGGGGATATGCGAAGCATGCCAGTGTTTCCACCTCGGTCGCTGCCTTTCTGCGAGGAGCGGAAAAGAACCCGGCGCACCATCCCGTCAATATTGTCGATCAAAATTTCCGCCATTTTAAGTCTCAGGACTGGATTGGGGCATTTCTGTGGAACCCTCCTTCTCGTTACCCCGCTACGCACTACGACCGTCCCTTGGCCTCAAATCTTCGCTCATCCCCCCAGGTTCCAATAGCACTCGCAATGCTTTAATTGACTGGGCTCTGAAGATTGTGCTTGAACGGACAAACAAGGAAGCAAATCGTCTTGTGGATCCAATCCATGGGTTTGTCCGCATGCCTGGACAGGACGGATGGAGCTGCGGTAACGCGTAACACCCGATGAACATTCAGTTGAAATAGTGCACTATGCCAATGGTCAAACGGCCTGCATGGGGTCGTGTAACTGTGCTAATAGTGCTGGGGGCATTATTCAAGTGCGGCTTGGAAGACGAGAAGTCGGTCTAGTAAGATTGAGTCACACCTGGATGACGTTGAGAATCCACTTCGATTAAAGAAGCGAGGTCGGCGCTCGAGTGCGCGCTAAAAAGAGCGTCAGCTGACGTATAAGTATAGGTGTAATTTCGGGGTCACTGTGAAAGTTCGAAGCTGATGTGCTCGGGCCCAATGAGCCAAAGGCGGGCATGGGAAAGGCTTCAGACAGACACCCGCAATTTTATCAAGAGGGAAATTCACTTTGAAGCCCTTGTGATTTGGTGGTCTAGGCCCCGGCAGAACTTAGACCCGAACGTCGATGTTTTCCTCACAAAGCAGTCTGGTAAGGTTCGCCGAATTTAAAAGTCCAAGAGAAAGTCGCCTCGAGCGAATTGTTATCACAACAGTCTCCGGTCGCAAAGCGGTATTTGCAAAAAACCGTTGACCTTTGACAGGATCAACATAGTCCCGAAGCAAAAAGGCGTGAACTTCGTAGACCGGAAGTAAAGTCACACCGCAAAGCCATAAATTTCAAGGCAACATAAATTAGTTTCGAAACGGAAAGTATTAGGTTACGTATCAGATTGGTCTAAAATTTCGCGTTTCTGGTACATTGAAATGCTTCGGAGTTACGCAAGGTAGACGTCGATCTTCCACGCGGATTCCTGGACGGGAAGAAGGGAGACGAGACGGGACGAGATGAGACGAGGCAACGATAAATAAATTTATGGAAACCAATCAGGGTTCGTTCTGCAACACGAAACGAAAGGGTCCCTGCAGTTCGAGCGGGGTGAATTATTCGTCCAACGTCATCGCGCAGGCGAGATGCTAGAAAGGCGGTGTGGTCAACAAACGTGCGGTGAAACGAGTTGCTGTCGAGCATGTTGGCTGCCGACGGGCGGGGTGACGACCTCGACGGGAGTGCGAGACGAGATTCAGCACTATGTGCTGACTTCCAGGGTGCGAGCCATGGAAGCTTCTGTCGACGACGAGGGGGCTCGGGACCCCGTGGTTCGTACGCGGTGCGTTCGAACGCAGAGTGCTAACGCCACCCAGCATAATGGCGGCATTGATACGAGAGAAGTAGTGCAAGCCACGGAAGATTTAAAGGTCGTTGAACGAATAGACGAGCCTTGACTTGCGTGTGGGTAGGACGGGCACGTGCGGTGAAGCGATTTGATATCTACTGCGCTGGCTTGCGTGAATGGGCGCGGTAGCGACCTGCGGATCGGTGAGGCTGGTGCACTTGCATGATTCGGGCGATGGGAACAATGAGCCCATATTTCGACAGATTTGCACTGTGTGCTATTCTTGGGGCATGCGATACCTCGAGCGAAGATACGAGACGAGATGCAGCATCGGCCGCTAGGTGCTGCGGACCTGAATATCTGATTAGCTAGACGCTGCCGCCGGATGCGGGCGTTGAGCGCTAGTTTGTCGGACATGACAGCCACGACAATACGAAATGACCCAGGGCTCCAAATGAGCTCGACCTCGGAGTAATACTGCCAGGACCGTTCACAAACGGTGAACATTTTTGAGACCGTGTCCTAGTTTTTTTGTATCATGTCCGAAACGGCGTGGTAACCAGACAGAAAGGAGGAAAACTGTGGTACCTCAAGCGAGGAATCAAAACGAGGCGCAGCAGCGACTGCTGACTTCCGGGCGTGCGAGCCACGGGACGAGCGAGCCTACCAGATGTGAGCATTCGAGTGCGAATTTATCGGACTTGGCAGCCGCGACAAAACAAGATGACCGAGGACTCTCGGTGAGCTCGACTCCGAGATGATACTGCCAGTGCCGCTCAGAGACATAAAACGTTATTGAGACTGCGTCCTGGTTTTTGCGTATCGTGCCCCGAAAGGTGTGGAAACCGGAAAGAAGAGAAAAGGAAAGGATGCGCGAAGAGCGAAAAATTGCCAGCTCCGCCATTCGGACCAGACAAAGTTTTGACCAGCGCAGCACTACGCGCTGTTTACCGGGTACTACGGACCACGGCGGGAGCACGAAATCGTATGCGACGAGGACGGGACGATTGCCCAGCACCGCATGACGTTTCTCCGGTGCCAAGAGAGAATAAGCGAAAAGATGCAGCACCGTGTCTCACGACGCTCGATCCCAGGTGTACAAACCAGACGTGTGTATTATGGCGCGCGAAAACATGTACGGCGAGAACGTGGCATGGCTGCCTAGCACCGCGTGCTGCTTCTCCGTCATGCAACGGTATCTCAAACGGAACACGAAACGAAATGATGCAGCATCGTGTCGCAACGCTGACTTGTGTGCAGTACCTCGAGAAGGGAATGAAACAAAATTGATGCAAGGCAATTTGAAGCGCGGCACAAATGCCTTTTCCCGGGTCACGAGACCTCGACGAGAGCACGGACGATAAGGGAAGTAACTTCGACTTCCCAGCACCGCATGCTGTTTCCATGCAGACGGTGCTTCAAAGAGAAAACGAGACCAGGAGATTTAGACGAGCGCAATATCGTGTGCCGTTTCCCGGGCACTTCGCACCATGACGGGACCACGAAGTCATGCACAACGAGGACGTGGCACAACTGGTCAGTACCGAGTGCTGTTTCTCCTGTACACGGCACCTCAAAGAGGAAACGAGAGCAAAATAATAAAATAAAAATACGCAGCAGAGTATCGCGATGCTGACTCCCGGGTGCTCGAACCATGGAAGGTTTGGATGAGCGCAGCGCGGGCGCCTTATCCTAGGTCACAAGAACTTTCCTGGATTACAAAACAGATCGTGCGCGGCGCGGGTGCCTTCTCCCGGGTCGCGAGACCTCGACGGGATCGCAAAAACAGATTATGCGCGGCGCGAGTGCCTTCTCCCGAGTCGCGAGACATCGACGGGATCGCAAAACAGAATGTGCGCGGCGCGAGTGCCTTCTCCCGGATCGCGAGACCTCGACGGGATCGCGCGGCGTGAGTGCCTTCTCCCGGGTCGGGAGACCTCGACGGGATCGCAAAATAACGAGCGTGGCCACGAGTGCCTCTCCCAGGTCGCGAGACCTCGACGGGATCGAAACACACAAACGAGTACAGCCCCGTGTCGCGGTGCTGACTCTCAAGCATACGGACCATGAGAGAATTGAACGGGACGTGGCATAACAGCCCTGCGTCCTAGGCTGCTACTGGTGATATTGGTACCTTCGACCAGAAACGAAATACGCAGCACCGTCAGCAGCGCTGACTCCAAGACATGTGGGTTGTAGGAGATTTTGACAAGAACAGCTCAGCACTCTAGTACTGTTTCTCGCGGTACGCAGTACCTTCAACGAGAAATGGAATGAGCATATGCAGCGCCGTGTCGCTGTGCTGAGTCCCAGGTACGCGGACCATGAAGAATTTCGATGAGCACAGGTTTTCCGGGTCGACAGATCACAGCGAGCTGTATTTCGCGCAGTGCGAGCGGGAAGCACTCTCGATGAGTTGCATCCCGTAAAAGTTACTGCCGGGCATCTCAGAAATGTGAACATCTCTGAGTGTGCTAACCGGTTTGCCGTAACACAACAGGGACCGAGTACCAGAGAAATGAACGAGAAGGAAAGGAAAGGGGACCGTGTGCCCGTTTCCCGAGTGAGACAACTCCTACGGGACGCAATAACGTCGCAAGACGCAAGAATAAAGGACTGGCGCACGAGGCGCGGCGTGCACAACAGAGAGACGTACGAGATCCCCATGCGAATGCAAAATACGGCCGCGGCACGTGAAGTGCAGGGAAGCGCCCTTTGCGCGGGTACATCACGAAAGTGGAAAACAAACGAGACGCGGTCTTGGGATGGTGTGGAAATGAGACGGTGCTTCTCAAACAGCGCCGTGCCCTGCATCCCAGGTGCCTGAGCACTACGGTTCGTCCGGATGTGCGCGCATGCCCACGGGTGCAATCGAGCGTGTCCGGATTTCTGATGGGTGCGCGAAACCGGCTCCAGCGAGCTTAGGTCTGCCACAGAGTCTGGGACAGCAAATTACATTTTTGTCCTTTTTTCGACTCTCTCCAGCGCGCGTACGACGAAACAGAATCCAGACCGAAATGAATGGAAAGCAGTAGCACAGAAGAGGTCGGAAACGAAAAGGAAACGAAAAAGAGATAGACCACACACCGTATGGTCCATATCTGCCATCTCAGCCGGCATGATACTCTTCTCTGACCAAAGGGCCACGACGGGAGAGCAAAACGACGCGTAAGATAATGTTCGAGCCGGGTGCTGCACGCAGTCCAGTCGCGCGCGCTGACGGACGTACGGCCATAGTCGATGTCGATGGATGAACGCGTAGCCATTTCGGTGTCGATGGGTTGAGCCGTAGCGAAAGCGAAAAAATATCGAGTATACGCGGGGAGGAGCACGAAAGAAAAGAGCTTTTCTTGCTCAGACGCGTGGACGGAAGCAGAGATGGCACGATACTGATATGATGTGTCATATCACGGGACACAAGAATCCTATCTAATCTAATCTACCTTGCCTAACACCTAGCACGGCTCGCGAGCTCGCCTTTGCTTGGCTTACACATATATAGCAAGCCCGAGTTTTCGGGGTTACCATATGTATATCGCAAGCCCGAGGCATTTCAAGGTACTTAACAGAAATGCAAAATATCGCCAGATCTGAAACTTAACCGGATACTTCACATATCAAAAATTACGAGTCCTAATTTATTAGGACTCGTTTATCAGCGGCGAAGCCGCCAAGTCTTCTGGTCCCTGCTGGTCGCACATTTTCTTTGACTATCCCCATTTAGTATCTGTTCCGTGCGTATGTCGTCATTCCGGTCACGTTCCATGTCTTGCCCATCTTTTTTGGTGCGCAAATTTCTCTCTGACCATCTCCTTTTGATGTTTTATTGTTCACTTCCTTCTTTCCTTGTCTTATCTTATCATCTTCATTTCCACTTTTGTTTTCTTGGACTAAAATTTCATCTGTAAATGGCCGACTCAGCCTGCCCCTCTAATTTAGGCTTCTCTGTAACACAGTGGTCTTGAATATCATGGTTCTTCGGTTCGCGCCGTTATGCTTTCGTCTGTAGTTCATCGCTTGCGGTCAGATAATGAACAGGTAATCCCTTATAGAAAGTGTTGCCTTATCATCATATCATCACATGATCGTGTCGTCCCGTCTTCTGCTCAGTTCTTGTATTGAGTCTGTCCATCCCCTTTCAGAATGTGTTACTTAGACAGTAATTCAAATGATAAGGGCTCGATACTGCAGCACACCTAAAAAGGGAATATATCAGCTTTGAAAAATGGGAGGTTTGAAATATCACTATTTACATTGTTTTCAAAAGAGAGGAATGAACAACATTCCGCGAGTCCGAGGTTTTTCCTATTGGTCCGGGAAATGCCAGGACCAATCGGAAAAATCTCGGCCAGCGGAATGTTGTACATTCTGTCATTTCTGAAAGCGACGCAAACATTTTCAATTTAACCCTCCCATTTTTCAACGCTGATATATTCCTTTTTTAGGTGTGCTGATGGCAGTGTGAGATACCGAAATAACGGTATCCTGATACTGGTGGAGTTTGAAATACACGTGAGGTCGCCCCATTTGGCCTGAAGCCCCTGACCTTCAGGCTCAATCCGTTTGTACCTGCAGTAGGGTAGGCGGATTGGTCGCGGTTCGATTTCGATCGAGCCGATGATCGGTCCGCAACTCCGCGTGTGGGCACCATTACGGATCAGACCGGGTATAGGTACCGATTCCCACCGCATTTATTCCCAGGATTATTTTGGAGTTTTGGCTCTATAGAGAGTATTGAAATGATGTTGGGATTGATATTGGGTAAAAATCCCACTAAACTAGTCAGCAGGGAGTCCAGTTTAATTCAGCCAAAAAAGTTGCTTTACCATCGTAAAGCAAACGCTGACCCATGGCACTGCATGACGCAAAGTGCATTGACAAGAAGTTCTCAATGCCCAGCGCGTCATCGAATCTCAACCTCAAAAATGCTCCTTACGAGCTCTTCCCTTCCAACTTCCAGTATTGGATCCATTGAAATAAACCCATTAGCTTCCACCATCTCTGTGTTTCTGATTCCGAGTTGGGTCGGATAAATCAAGGATAGAGGTATTTGCACTACACGGATTCTATTACAATCGCCATTGGCTCCAACATATGGCAATTTTGAAAGAATGGGAAAGACGTAAAAGCGCACCTCTTCTCCCGTGAGTTACCATGCTCTCTATCTTGAAGTAGCACCAGCTAATCTTTTTGCTTAAGTGAACATGTCTCGATACGCTGGCATAATAACCGGATGCCGGTCCCGGATACTGCAAACCTTACAGTTGGGGACTTCTATGCCGCCCATTCAACCAACGGAAATGCCGCAATCTATCTCGAGAACGTGCCTTCTTGCTGGAAGAGTCTGTCTGCCAAGAAAAAGCAGGTGTTCATGGCCCTAGAGCTCTATGTTGATACCGAAAGTGCAATTCCCCCCTCCTGATTCGGATGTGCCCTTTCTGATGTTCTATATCAGTGGGCAGATAGTACTAAAATTTCGGGTGACGATACCTCATCTACTTTGAGAAGCATTCAAAACCATCCATCTCGGAAACGTGCCAATTCAGCTGAATCTGACCATTCGCTTGTAAAATGCACCAGAACCACAGAGATCCTTCCCAGTCAAGGTATGATTCAGACATTGTAAATTCACTGTACTGATTTCTAAATTACAGGCTCACATTTATGATCAGAGTTTCGCATGTCCAACATTTCGGGAATGGCTCCAGTTTACACTTGGTCTCTGGTGACCCTGAAGAAGATTGTTTGCATCTCCGATCCCGACCAGTGTACCCCAGAGTTCGAAAGCTCTGGTGAGACTGTTGCTGGTAAACTATGTGATGTTCCGTTCAGTTCTGGTGCGATGAAACATGCATACAATGTACGTGTTTATTTTTTTCAGCAGTTATCTTTTAACAATGCTTCAGATGCGGGGTGATGATGGGCAAAACTATGTTTTGAAGCACTTTTATCGTCTCAGCGAGGACACTGAAAATCATATTCCTGGCAGACTGCCATTCAGCGTTGATGACCACAGAGCTCAGATCGAAGCCGAGGCCATGCGCTTGGAAATAGGTGCATGGTTCCTTGAGGCATTTTTGAGGCATGCAAATGCCTTGAATGTTGCCATCTACGATAGTGGGGTTATTGATTTTCTTCTTTTATCCACATACTAATTTGATTTCTTTTAGAGCTTGAATTCGCCAGGGCCTTCTTGGGCGAAGAAATCGAGAGTCCCACACCCGCTTCCTGTGTGAAAGAGATCACGCCAGACAGTCCGGGCCTCACTTGGCTTGTGGAATTCAAACGATCATCCACTGTCGAGCATTTCACGTACACACTCTCACACAGGTCGACAAAGCGGGATCTGCAAAGCAGCACTATCTACGCCTTCGCTCATTTTATCTGGGGACATGGCAACAAGAGGTTAATCATTGCGGACATTCAAGGTATATTATGGTCTGGTTTACAGAACACTGGCTGATTCCAATCACAGGGACTCCTGCGCTAGTCCGTGGCAAGGATGGCATGATCTTGTTTGATCCAATGATGCACACAAGGGATGGGTACGTTCCTGTGTCCGACTTTGACTAGATTCGATTTCTGATACACTTATCTCAGAGCAAGCGTAGTGGGAGATTTTGGAATGCATGGAATGCGTAGTTTTCCTGAAGCTCACATTTGCGGAGATATTTGTCGGTGTTTGGGCCTTGACAAGACAGCTCCATTGCTCTTGGACAATGATTCTGAGGAGCCCGCCACTCCGGATGTGCCTGACAGTGAAGATGATCCAATTGACCAGCAAATTACATCCACTCTCTCTCCTGCTGCTCAGCAATTGTGAGTTCTCATCACCACATCCTTGAATACTGTTGGTAAAACTTGTTGCAGAGATCCTGGTTCTCGTCTTCTCTAAAATTTTCAGGATGAATTGGGTATCTTGTTGCCTGTTAATATTGAATAATACCCATACTAGTAGTGTCTATATGTTAATTTTAATTGTGCATAATGAGATAATATTGCGGACCGACCGACTCGGAATTCTTACTTACCTTTCTAAAACATGGCATCCAGCTAGGTAGGCCTCAGTACTACTACACTGTGGGGAGGACGGCGGCAGAGACAGGCATATCTTGGCAGATTCACGGAGTTACGGCCCGATCACGACATGCATGACATGCATGACAGCTGACAGAAATCGAACCGCGACCAATCCGCCTACCCTACCTGCAGTTGCAGCGTAGAAAAAATTATTTCGTGATTTAATCAAATCCCAACATGCCAAAACACATTTTGGAGAAATAATCTGGGTGATTTCCTCCAATCTTGCATCACGATGTGTGCACACAAAATCTACTTGTCTTTGATGGAAGCCAAACTTTTGAGTCCATTTGTTCAGGTTTGCAGGATGAGAAGAGGCTGTTTCAAAGGAGCTATACCTACTCTTCAACGTAAAGAACAATATGTCTGGTGTTTGGGCACTGATATTGAAAATTACCTTCAAGCAGGAAAAACAATGGCTGCTGGCAGGCAGAGATTTTTGAAGTTGAGCTCAATATAAATGACAGAAATTGAGTGGGGAATCCACCTCGCCAGACTACCTGTTGAGCACACTATGCCAGGGCAGGGACCCAAACAAGCCTCACTAACAGGTAAGTAGGGTGATGAATCAAGACAATTATATACCTTGCAGGTTTATTCATCTTGCAGAGTGCAGTAATGCTCCAGGACCTTTGTCTACAGCAGCCTACTCTTATTGCAAGATTTGAACAAATGAGGGATATAAAAACCTATTGTCATGACATTGGCTGAACCCTAAGGTTCAATCGGCAAATATTTTTGGGCTGCTCGAATACTGTATGCATCCATGCCCTTCGAAGGTGTTCCAGACCGAAGCTGCATGAAGTCGCATGGGTCAGGAAATGCCTACAGTGCATCATGAAGCTGGCCGCATCTTCTTAACTGTCTGTGTTGTACTAAGGCTCCATCCATTTCCGTTTGAAAATGGTTTCAAATGGTTATAACTGTTTTTATTTTTCATTTAGTTTGACCATGGCCTCAAACGGTAAACAGTTAGCAAACAAACAGTTCAAACAGTTTTAAAATTCAAAATACCCTAGCACATGTAGTTGATCATACTTGAAGTCCTAGTGAATGCCAGACCAGAAAGCTGGTTCAGCCCCCTCAAAATTTGCCTCAAAATAATAATCACGAGATTGTGTCTCGTTTTGTTTAAATTTTAAAAGGTCTGTTGGCAGATCTATCCCGATTGGGGTTATCATCACTGATGGCCAGAAGCGTGCCTTCTCTGCGCATCTCTTCATGGGAGCAGAGATGCCTCTCTGTACCACCCAGTGTCCTATAGTGAAGCTTAATACTCAACCCAACTGCTGTACAAAGTGTCAGTGAGCATATACCTAGCTTCAACTATGCTTTTAGTTTTTCCTCCAAAAATGTCGTTTCAAACAGTTTTTAACCATTTTATTACTGTCTCCATTTGCTTTGACCAGATCTTCAAACAGAAACTAAATGGTTGGAGTCCTATGCTGTATAGCAGAGTCTCTAGTGCAGGTAGCAATATTCGGCTCATAAAGGGGTTAAATGTCCGCTGGTATCCAGAGAGGTGAAGGTGGGTGATGTTCACAATTGTGATGGCTCAGGGTGCCAGCTCCTGTGCCTGACACCACATGTCACTGAGTGCCAGTGAAACTAGACCCAACAGGTTTTCAAATATTGTGGCCCATGCAGTGGCTTCTATATGATGCTCAGCCCCTCCATCTCTGCTGAGGTGGGAAGCACTGCAAACAATGGGATGCATGGCTGACCAAGGACCGATATTGGCTCCATTGTCATGGTGGTTAGCATGGGCATGCTGTCTGGGTCTGCACACATGTCCTCACCTCGCATCCTTGTGTCCTGCCATTGATCACTGCAAGTGCCGCCGCTGGACATGCAAATCCTTGCCAACTGTTGGGTGCCCAACAAATCACAGCCTCAACACACCCACAACCTCCTGATGCAATGCTGGGGGCGAAGCATTTTATCATTGGGTACATTGTTCTTCCTTCCTTCCATTTTCTGCTTTCATTGCTCTCCTCTTTTCCATCTTCCCATCTTCCCTTCTTGGACCAGTTCGCTAACGCACATTCTTCTCTCAGGTCGCACACAATTTGCACCGCTATTGCGTCAAACATCCCTCCCGCCCGTCGACATTTCCCTTGCATAATATCCGTGGGTTCACTGATTGTGTGCTCGCGCCGAAAAGTGGCTGGAATACGAAGGTCTAGTCAAGGGCCCTTGGTACATATCTCCACCCTCTCCTTCTGTGTCCTGTGACAATGCCAATGCTCATTATGTATGCTCTTCATCATAGCGAACCTCAGTGTCATGCCCTGCTTCACAGCCACGGGGCCCTTGCTGTGGGGTTCATGCAGGGTGCGTGAGGCATAACTCACATGTCTTTGAACAGACTGTGAAAGAGGATGGTGAGGCAGAGAGTTAGTCCCAGATTGGGAAACTGGTTTGGGTCTTTGAGATCGCTCACATGGTTCCACATCTTTGTAGCAAGGCTCTCGTGAATTATCTGCTGCCTAATTAGCATCACAGAGTGGTCGTGCACCCGCGCGTTCACCCATGAACTGCGCCTGCACCTACCCCCTCTCCCTCTTATCCCCATTCCTCTTATCCTCGTCCCTTTTACCCTCCGACCTACGCCTTACACTAGTTTTGTTGTATGCTCAACCAATGCTTGACTTGTAGTTTTTGAAAGTGACACAGCATTTCAGCACCATTCTGACTGCTGTTCTTTGGGTGGAGCTTCCCAAAAGGGCAATCATCCCAAAAAGGCTTAAGGGCAAAGGCAAAATTTTTGCAACTCGCTGCACATTTTAAATACCTTGTTATGTCTCTGAGCCACATCACCATACTTATTGTACTTATGTTCCTCTGCCTCTACAACATATAAAGTGTTACCAATTAATAACACCAGTGGGTGACTTTCCATAAGGATTATCATTTCTTTTTGAGCAGTGCCAATGATGCTGTCATCCAGGGTGCTTCAGTTATTTTAATCATCTCATGTTCCCACAAGCAATAAAATATCTGCAACAATTATTTGGTTGCGAGTGGCAACTGAATGTCATCGGTCATATCAACAACGTGTTCGACACTTCCCAACATGCCCCAATGCGTCCCACCATGTATCAAACAATAGGGACAGTCAGAGTAGACGATTCTCGTCGATTCTGACTGTCGATTCTGGAAACGATTCTGAATTAAATAAAGCGTGAGAGAATCGCTTTAAAGCAGAATCGACTTCCAGAATCGATGTAGAATCTCCTCCGGAGGAGATTCTACATCCGATTCTCAAGGCGATTCCGATTCTGACCGCTTATTTATCACCTATTTTTAGATAATCGTTTCCAGAATCGCTTTGCGAAGCGGGGCGGTCAAACTTGAAGCGATTCTGCCCACGATTCTGATGAAATCAATATTCAGAATCGCTTCTAGAATCGACAGTCAGAATCGACGAGAATCGTCTACTCTGACTGTCCCTAATGCCCAAGGCACGCAGAGATGTCAATATAGGATAGACGACGTGTCCATTAATTTTGACATAAATAAAATATATCATGCATCGTCCTAACTATTACATTAATATTAACAGCAGATGTCTAAAAGGTGATTATACGAAGATTAATCAAAAAAGCCAAAAAAAAAAAAAAAAAAAAAAACCGGAACAGTCCGGACTCGTACCGCCATGCGGAGCACTGGCCTAAAACCACTAGTAATTTATGCCTGGCCGAAATTTGGTGATCTGCGGTGTGAGTAGATAGACTGCCAAGTACTTCAAGCCTTTGATGAACCTCGGTACCTCGGTTCTCCAGTGTAGCAGGCTAGTCCGGGTAGAATGAGGTAGAATAAAAACTTCACAAGATCGTCGTGCGGAAGCAGAGGGATCAGCGCAGGATCAGCCGCGGCGTGACGATGCCTCTTCCCTGAACTGCATCACTTCTTGTATTGCACTTTCGTGGGTTTCCGATTGCATTTCCTGTTTTCGCCTTGCGCTCTTTGAGCATAAAAACGATGAACATGGCCGCGGCCAACGTCTCCAACGTCCTGCGCGGTTTCTTGTCTCCGTCGGAATAACACATGGTGATGCAATGAAACTGTTTGCAAAAAAAAAAAAAGCCCAAGGTGCCTCAAAGATCCGCTCTACCTTAGCTGGTCTGCGTGTGCAGAATGTCGCTGCCCCAAGGGCTTTCGCCGGGCTCAGAGCTTTCTCCTGATACTGCGCGACAACTGCAGGTGGCCAGCTTCGTGCTTGTAGGCACCGCGGCGGTGCGCGCTCTCGTGCCAGCTCTTGCGCTTTCCTGACGGCCCAGGGCGGACTTTAGGTGCTTCTCTGGGATATTCTGGATAATTTGACGAAGGACTATGAGATTTTCAGCAACAACCATTTCCAGATCGCCGCCGCGGCGTATCTTGTATCTAGGTGAGTAAAACACTGTGCATCCATGCATGTCCGACTAACGGCGGGGGAACGCGCAGATTTGCGTCGACGGCGTTCGTTCTTGGGTTCACGATATTCGCTAGTATGTCAATGACCCTCCGCCCACCCGTCCATCTTCTGATTCTGGATTATTCACAGCGCACCGCGGCATCCAAGACTGCCAAACCTTTCTGACCGTGCTATCTAGCCTCGTCCCCTTCTCCTCCGGCTCCGCATCCCTCATCTTCTTTTTTCGCGTGCGCGCCGCATACGACGCTCACCGCCTCGTCACCTCCTTCTTTGCCTTCCTCTGGGTCTGCGTCGTCGGCACTGCGATCCTCATCTCAATCAGCAGCCTCAAAGCAGACGCCGCGCTCGTTGGTTACAGCTCCAGCTCCGTGTGCATTGTCTCAAAAGTGCCGTGGAACCTAGCGGTACCAGTGATCGTGCTGACGATCCACGACACGAGCGTCTTCGTCGCGATCTCGTGCCGCCTGCTTGCAAACAGCTACGACTACGACGAGTACACGTCTGCTTCCGTCTGGCGGCGGCTTGGCCCGTTTGTGCATGGGCCAGGGCCAAGCACACGTTCTCAAAGACGCTGTTCCGAGATGGGCAGAATTATCATGTGTAGGTCTCGCTTCCCTCCCATCTGGTACCCCGATTTTTATTCACCCCCTTGGCTTTAGAATTGCGATCCTCACCAACCTCCTTACGATCGTCATGATTTACATCGGCACCGGCCCCATCTACCAAGGCCTATTCTCCATCCCGAATCTCGCGCTGACGAGCATCATGGCGGGGAGGGTGTACCGCAACGCGCGTCTGCATCGGGACGGTGTGCAGCACACATTGCCGCAGTTGGAGCTGGGCCCAAGCCCAAGCGTGCATATGACGCACTCAGCGGAGCCACAGGAGGGTGCGGCGCCTCCTACCTCAGTGCGATCGGATGCGGAGGGGGAGGCGAGGGAAGAAGCTCCAGATACATGATTGAGTCCCCCGTCTTGACATAATCGCTATATTATACTTATTTTATGACACCAGTAAGGTGGTATTTGTATAATTCACAGATAGATGTACAATGCTACGGCGCGACCACTTGCAAGTGGACGAGGCAATGGACCGACCTACTCGGCACTTTTCGGGGCTCTTGGCCTCGTCCGCTACACCGCGGCTGTGCTCGCTTCAAACGCCTCAGATTCTCCCTGTTTAAGGTGGCTGCAATCCTCCTTTTTCTCCTGTCCCGCACTTTTATCCGCACTTTTTGTTCCTATGTCTCAAAACTCGAACATAGACCCTCTTCCCTATATAACACACGATAAACGTTCCTTGCATCCCTGCCCCTACTCTCCTTATACCGCCAAGCTTGCAAGAATCCCTCAAAAGGCCGGACTCATCCCTCCACAAACTACCTCGTCATTCTCCCTTCGTCGTCGAGCATCCTCTCCTCCTCTCTTCTCCCAACGACAACAATGACGTGCTGGACCGTTACCGTTGCTCTTGCTGCCCTCCTCATTGCCCGCCCATCGCCGCCGCGGCCGCTGTCCTCGACGGCGCCGAGCGGAACCAGCTCGTGATGCAAATGCGTACGGGCAAGGCATGTTTCCTCACCACTCCTCGCTCGACCTCCCACTAATCTCCTTCAATCAATTCGCAGCTCGCCCACTGCCCGCAGTTGCCCTCCTCCCCGCTCTACCGCTTCGTCAACCCCGACACCGAGCGCTCGCGCTATAGCCTCGACCCCTTGTCTGACAATGACGACGAATACGCCGACGGCGCTGCCGGCCGTGTCTTCGCACGGGCGGAGTCCGCGACCGTCCCGCTGTACCACCTCTTCAACCCCACAACGCAGGACAGCATGTACACGCGCACACGCGGAGCGAGGAGGCCGGGGTACTTCGACATGGGCGTCGCGGCGCATGTGTTCCCCGCGCGCCGGTGCGGCGGCGTGCCGCTCTACCGCCTGGTCAAAGCTGGGAAGGGCGGGGACAATCATTTCTACACGGCGAATGAGGCGGAGCGGGAGGTGATGTTGGCGGAGGAGGATTTTGTGGATGCGGGGATCGTGGGGTATTTGATTCAGGGGAAGCGGAATTAGGTTTTTTTTTTTTCGCCAGATGTCAGTTAGTGGTGGAGAGCGGGCTCTTGCAGTCAGTGTCGGTCAGATTTCGTGATGGGTTGGGATCTGAATTACTTTCAATGTGTATGCGTACAAAGTCACAAGAACTTAATTTCCCTGGCCGGGATTCGTTGGCGAGAGTCCCCTTTGAATTCTACTTGGCTCATGAACAACCCAAGAAAGTTTCTTGAAGCGCAGCTGTAAGCGGTTTTTGGTGGCACTGGAGATAATTAGCGACATATGTGCTGGACGAGAAAGAACGCACCATACAAGCCCGTTAATCTCGTCCCGACCCCAAAATTGATATTGCCATTCCAGCACGCACCAGGTCGGAGTATGGGGCCACATCTCCACCCCCTCCAGTATTACGCAGGCGAACCGCCTGAAGCTGCCCACACCTTGCTCTCAGCATCGTGATGAAGACGTCGCGCCCTGTCGAGGGTTCCATGGAATCCCACAGCTCAACACCGAGAGTCTGCAAATTCGGAAGGACGCCGGGCTGAAATGCCGTTCCTACAACTCCCAGGATGTCGGGAGTGTCAGATTGCACCCATAGACTCAGCTTTACAATCGACGGGGCCAGCGCCACGATGGGCCTAAGAAACTCGAGATCCACAGCGTCAATGTTAATTCCAGGATTGGGCAGGCTGCCCGAGAGAAGAGGGATTGGAGTCGGCGAAAATCGTCTCTGCTTCCCGACAAGCTCATGGTGAGCGAGTCAAGAACAGGAAGCGTGAAATGATCGAGAAGTTGGGCGAGATATGGACTGTCGTGGTATGGACTGTCGTGGAGAGCCAGGCAATGGAGAAACGGCATAGTAGTGTGGCCCGTGATCTCCACTGGGACTGGGATGGGTGTATCTTCGTCTTGAAAATCCTCGCAGAAGACACGCAGCTCCGTGAGATTGGTGCACAGGATCAGCCTCGATAAGCTCTCGGCCCATGTATCGTTTTTTATCGTAACCGCCAGTGCTCCTTCTAACTGTCCCCAAGGGATTTCGAGCAAGCATACAGGAAAATCGAAATAGTGTTTGGAGGCATATAGCTCCAACTTGCGGAGTTGGGGAGCATCGCGGATTATGAGTTTGTTTGAATATTCGATGTGTGGAGTTTCCGGCAAGCTGCCGCACTGGTTCTCTCGCGGGATATCGAGCTTGAGGGTGTGTGAAAGGGGGAAGCTGGCATCGGCGAGTGTATGTAGGCTCGCATATGAGGCAGAAGGTATGCTCAACTGAAGCAATCCCCACCGCCCATGATGACGCATCGCAGCCTCGACGAGCAACCGTCCCCTTTCAGGGAAGCAGGACTCTAGCCAAAAGTTCAACGGAAGGGTCCCTGCGCGCGACGTCCACAAGTCCATCATGTCCACCACCGACATATTCCTAGCATACGGATGGATGTCGGTCCACAGTTCTCGAGTCTGGAGAGCTATCTCTCGCCATAATCTGCAGATCTGGGCAGGCAGGAGTGGTCCATAACGGCGCGACACCGGGATTCTAAGGGTCGGAAGGCAATGAAGGAAGATTTTGGATATTATCTCGGGAGGCAGGAATGAGATCGGATGAGGGCCGTCGTCATTGCCATGAGGTTTGCGCGTCCGTTTCCAAAACCGCCTAGTGATCATCTTTTTCAAGATGCACGGACGGTCGTGGCCAGCGCCGGGGATGTTGTGGGTCATACCAATCAGAGAACTTAGGTGACCGTGACTTGAACCGCCTTTCCCGTCAACGTTCACCTCAGAGTCACCACCAAAAATCCCGAACTGAACTAAAGCTGAACGGCTCATGCCCTTCTGCTCGACCCGCAGGCCGTACTACAATGCGTGTGGAATATTCAGACTGGACAACGTTGTCAGACAATTAATGTTTACATCCTGCCATTCGAGTCGGAAGGAATGTCTCCGAGTCGCTTTATCGATGGACAGACGGGGTCAATGGCGGACCGAACTTTTCGCAAGGAATGGCAACAATAACCCGGTCTCTGAATCAAATTAATGTCTAAAGCAAAGCAGTGGATCTACTCTGCCTCTGGGAGACTGGATATCGATATCATGGTGTTCGATGAAAGCCTCATGTCTTGAATAATAATGCCTACTGAGCTGCCGCGTCGCGCATTATCGTTCCTCTGTCCATTGCTATGCCTGTTTTTTCCATCGCATACGGCTCCTTCGGGGACATCCTCGCCACCGCCCAACTTGTTGCCAAGATTGTCATCACATTGCGACGCAGTGGACGCCCCTCCAGAGGTTGGACGGAGACTGAAGTCGAGCTCAAGGGCCTCGGCAACGACCTCGCACACCTGACGCTCAACCCGCCTTCTGATCCTTTCATCGCTGCCCGAGTCCGGCAGGAGGTTGTGCGCTGCCATTACATCATGGTGCAGTTCTTTGCAAAGATTGACGCGTCAACGGGACTCGTATGGAGGCTCATATGGGCTGTGTCTGAGGAGCGAGAACTCGCGGCGTTCAGGACGCAAGTCATCGAACGCCGCACTGTGTTTGGCGTGCTCCTCGGGCTCATGAATTCGTGAGTTTGCCCGTACAGGGGTGTTTCACCGGTCATTGAAATATTGACGTCTAGCAGGGGTGCACTTGCTGCCGTCCAGGCCCGCGTCAACGACGTCGGTGACCAAGTCCGACACGCGCACGCCGTCGTGCAAGATCGCATCGAAAACATCGGCGGCCAAGTCAGCAAGGGGAACGCCATCTTACGGGACATTCACGAGAGCATCGCACAACAACTGGCGGAGTACCACGCGCAAATCACTGCCCTTATAAGCCACATCCCACACGGGTTTTGGATGAAACATTCGTCGTGCTCTCGCCGACCGGCCTGCGTATCCCGATTTCAGTCGCATTTTGCACCTCGTATGAAGTGAGTTAAGTTTCCTTGCGCGTCACCAGAATATTAATGCTGTTTCCTTTGATCTAGGTCCTAGATGGTATACTGAAGACTTATATGCGCGGTCGACGACAGCTGGGGGGGCGCTACGTGGAGCGGGGCGACTACACCATCGCGTGGAAACAAGGTAAGGTGATCGAACCGGCCAGATTTCTGCGTACCGTCCGCCATCACCCTGGATCAAATTAGTTCAAATTTCTTCCGGGACGTGCCTTGTCATTCGTGTGGACATATGATCAGTATCCAGGAGTTACTTTGTGAATTCCGGAAAGTCACATGGTAACTTGAAGCTGGTAATACGAGCAGGCGGAGAAAGGCTTACTGAATCTGTCTAGTCCAACTTGTCGCAGACTTTATTCTGCTCGCTATCTCGATGACGAGGTCGATTTACAACCTCACGAGGAAAGCCTCGAGCCAGATTCTGTTTCCCTCCCGCCAACTCTCAGAGTTAGCTTAATCCCAGACCTGCGGCGATTACAACGATTCGACCCCGCGGCCTTTGGCGTTGAGACCGAGGTCGAAAAAGATATCATCGAGTCCCTAACTCCCAGAGTCGTGTAGCTCGTGCTCACCCCTCAGGTGCCGACCCCGTTCTCGAGCGACACTGAGATGGCGAACTATGCTTTGGCGACGTCGTTATTCCTCTCACAGATTGGCCCGGGCCTACTGCGGCAGAAGCTGCAGGCCACGTTCGACGCAGGCGAACTCAAATCACCGACCGCTGGCACCGCGCTCCGCGTTTTAAGCGCGCTGGTGAATTTATGCATAGCACACTCACAGCCGCTGGATCCCGTGCGTCGCACCATCACAAAAAACATATATAATTTGTGTTGTAATATGCGGGATGGGCTAGAAGAGGCGGAGGCTCGTTCAGAGAGGGAGGGTCGTTCACGAGTCGTAGAGTTTGCAATATAGCAGAATAGAGTAAGTGTGTTAGGAAAAGAGTAAATGGCCTGCACTCAATTCTCATCTAGGACACTCCATACCTTTGCGGCCCACGGCTAGCCTGCTCAAAAGGTCACCACGGCAGGGTTCAGTGAACTTAAGATTTAGAGTACATAGACAGAAAAACGGATCGTAGGTAGTCGTGAATAGAAAGAAAACGGGGCCGGTACAGGGAGTGTGGAAGCCTCGTGCGTCGTACAACGCAGGGCGCGGTACTTGAATACGTACATACGAGAAAGAAAAGCTACGAGAAAGTATACTACCTACCTACGTGCATTTCATAGGTATTTGGCATTACCAGGCTCACGCAAACACACTCTCTATCGGCTCCGGCGAGGTAAGGCGCGACGAAAGCTGCGAGCTGAAGCCCATCTGCCAGCCGCCTGTATTGTCCCTCTCCACATCGAGCCACGGATCTGCGCCCACCTGAGACTCGAACCACCCGTTCAGGTTCTCGGATGGGGGGTCGACTGGCCTTACTCCATCACCTAAACTGGACCTTGAGATAGTCTCTCGTAGACAGACTCTGTATATGTTAGCTTGTACCTCGCTATGTAAAAACCCTTGAGCACTGTGCATATGCCTTCTGCGCTCAAAGTCGATGCGTAACTTACGTGGAACACACAATCCCGCGGGTCCACACGTCCGCGGTGTCGAGGCGGTGGAAGAGCGAGCTGACGCGCAGGGAATGGGATTCGTGGGCGTCGTGCAGGGCGAAGAGCAGGGCGAGGAGCAGGGCGAGGAGCGCGGGGAGGAGGCGGCCGTCGCTCGCTCCCGATCCGGATAAGGATGGGTGTGGGAGGCCGAGGGGGAACCCGGGGAGCACGCGTGGTGGGAGTGGGCGCGAAGGTGAGTGGGCTTGCTGTAGCAATCAAGGCGACCTTAGCCTTGGTGACAGCTCCTTCGGGCCTACTTAGCAGTCTTCTTGGAAGACGAAGGACGGAGCATATTAATCCGCCCCATTGTGCATATTAAGCTCCCAGTCGGTCTCGAAAAATTGCAATCGGTGCCCAAGCCCACTTGCGTCATTCCGTGCGATACCGTAAGTCAAAAACTTGGGGCGCGAGAGGACGCGAGAGAGTGTTGCGCGAGACAACGGACAGGCGCTGCTGCTGGGATTGGCTGCATGGAACGACGGAGAAGTAAAGACGGTCCCGGTTCCAGGGGTGGTTAGATGGATCACAAAAGCAAGGCGGGTCTTCGTGAGTAATTTTTTGGCCAAGATCCCCTTCAGATTGAGGCGAGGACGTCCAAAGATCTTGCTGATTGGGGAGCTTTTGCGGGCCTCGTCCAATGCTAGCTGCATCCTTGCTCGCTATACCAGACGTGGTGGTAGGAGACAAAGCTGGATTGCCACAACGCGGAGACATTCAACGCAAGCGCATTATGCTTGAAATCTGTGACCAGGAGACAAGACAAGTCCGAGTCGAGTAGCGGCATCATCCGAGTCATGAAGTTGATTCCATCATCGTTTCAATTGCCGAGTCTTGCCAATGCCAGTAGCCGAGTGCTGTCCAGTGTCTACCCACCAACATCTCTTTGACCCTCCAATCCAACCTGCGGCGCAGGAGCGCGACTCAGCCTGACTGAGCCATATAGACATGAGCGCGCGTTGGAAGGCCTCAATATTCATTTCATAACTCGCACGAACCTTCTCACTCGGTTTTTTGTGGAACTTAATAGTGATCTGAATCAAAGCAATGGTTCTTTCTGCCTATGGGAAACTGGCTATTATGGGAGCTGCTCAGTCTAAACTGGAATGAAGCTGTTATAGGACTCGAAGCTGTAAGCTTCATGTCTTCGTACTGCACTGCCGCACCGCACATTCTTGACCCTCTCCCCATTACCATGCCTACTTTTTCGTTCGCATACGGCTCCTTCGGGGACATCCTCGCCACCGCCCAGCTTGTAGTCCAGATCATCAGCACATTGCGGTGTGGCGGCCGCCCCTCCCCAGGTTGGACGGAGACTGAAAACGAGCTCAAGGGCCTCGGCAATGACCTAGCACACCTGACGCTCAATCCGCCTTCTGACCCCTACATTGCTGCCCGAGTCCACCAGGAGGTCGCGCGCTGTCATCGTATAATGGTGCGCTTCTTCGCCAGGATAAACTCGGCGACGGGACTCGTTCGGAAGCTCATGTGGGCTGCATCTGAAGAACGAGAACTTGCGGCTTTCAAAACACAAGTCATTGAGCGCCGCGCTGCGCTCGGTGTGCTCCTTGGCCTCATGAATTCGTGCGTCTTTCTGTGTGTCCGTATTCACTGGTTATTGATGTCTAGCAGGGGTGCGCTTGCTGCCGTCCAGGCCCGCGTCCACGACGTCTGCGACCAAGTCGGTCATTTGCAAATCCGCGTCGACGAGGGAACCGTCGAGGTCAGCGAACAAATCGAGCTTGCACATGCCCGCGTCAACGAAGTCGGCGGACAAGTCGAGTTTGTACACGCCGGCGTCGACGAAGTCGGCGAACAAGTCGAGCATGTACGCGCCCGCGTCGACGAGGTCGGCAGCCAAGTTGGGCATGTGCTGGTTCGCGTCGACGAGGTCAGCAGTCAAGTCAGCAATGCGAACGCCATTGCATGCGACATGCGCAAGAGTATCACACAGCAGCTCACAGATTACCACGCGCAAATCACGGCCGTCATAAGTCACGTCCCCCACGGGGTCCCCGACCCAACATTTGTCGTGCTCTCGCCTACCGGTGCGCGTTTCCCAATTTCAGTGATTTATTGTACCTCGTATGAAGTGCGTTGCCGTTCCCTCGCGCGTCACGACAATATTAATGTTCTTTTATTTGATCTAGGTCCTAGATGGCCTACTCAAGATGTATATGCGCGGTCGGAGGGAAGTAGGGAGTCGGTACGTGGAGCGGGGCGACTACACTATCGCGTGGCAACAGGGTAGGGTGATCGAACCGGCTCAATTCATGCGTACCGTGCAAGCCGGGATGCATTTGGAAATAGTTGTCACCCTCTATCCAAATGGACCAGAGTTCTTCCGAAACGCGCCTTGCCCTTCGTGCGGAAATGATATCATTATCCAGGAGTTGCTTTGCGAATTTCGTTGGAAGGTCAAATGGTAAGCGGACAACATGAGCGAGGAAAGGCTGATCGAAGCTGTCTAGTCGAAATTGTCGCAGACTTTATTCTCCACGGTATCTCGATGACAAGGTCGATCTACAATGCCATGGCGCCTCGGAGGATAATTCCCTCGAGATAGATCCTGCTTCCCTGCCCCCGTCTCTCAGAGTGTCTTTCACCCCATATTTATCTGCATCCCAGACATGCCCCACCACGTCTGCGTTTGAACTCACGTACGGATTCTACGACGCCGTGCTCTCCACAGCCCAGCTCAGCGTTGCCAAGTTTGCCTTCCTCCCGCGTCTCTGCCGAAGCCTTACGATGACGTGTGCTTGGACCGAGGCCGAAAAACACATGAAGTCCCTGAGCAGTGACCTTGCTCAGCTCACACTCCAACTCACACATGATCAAACCCCGAACTCGCCCTTGGTGTTGGTCGTTGCACGCATCCAACAAGAGGTCGCGCGCTGTCACTCAGTGATGGGCCGATTCTTCTCCAGATTGGACATGTCGCAGAAACTCGTGCAAAGGCTCTTGTGGGCCGTATTTGGGGAGACCGAGCTCGCGGCGTTTAGAGCGCAGGTCATTGAGCGTCGCGCCGCTCTCGGCGTCCTTGTCGGGCTGGTGAACTCGTGCGTCATCCCTGTCCCCATCCCTCTCTCGGCTACTGACGCAGGACAGAGGTGTACTGGACGTTGTCCGGGCCCGTCCACGGGTCGGCATCGCAAACACATTGATCAGACACATGCACGAGGCTACCCGCAGCCTCGGGCATCAGCTCGCCGCATACCAGACGCAAATCACGGCCGTCTTAAGTGAAGTCCCGCACGGGGTCTCGAACGCAGCATTTGTCGTGCTCTCGCCGACCGGGACACCTATCCCGATTTTATTGGACTACTGCTCATCGTATGAGGTGGGTTTCGCTTGCCTCGCGGTTTGCGCGAATATTGACGTTCTTCCGCATGATTCAGACCCTGCACGACATGCTCAAGACTTACATACGCGGTCGGCGGGAAGTAGGGAGTCGCTACGTGGAGCGGGGCGACTACATTATCAAGTGCCAACAGGGTAGGGTGATCGAACCGGCTCAATTCATGCGTACCGTGCGAGCTGGCGCACACTTGGAAATGGCCATCATCCTAAATTCAATCAGTCTAAATTTCTTCCGGGACGTGCCCTGTCATTCGTGTGGACATATGATCACTATCCAGGAGTTACTTTGGGAATTCCGGAAAGTCACATGGTAAGCTGGTAATACGAGCAGGCGGAGAAAGGCTTACTGAATCTGTCTAGTCCAACTTGTCGCAGACTTTATTCTGCTCGCTATCTCGATGACGAGGTCGATTTACAACCTCACGAGGAAAGCCTCGAGCCAGATTCTGTTTCCCTCCCGCCAACTCTCAGAGTTAGCTTAATCCCAGATCTGCCGCGATTACAACGATTCGACCCCGCGGCCTTTGGCGTTGAGACCGAGGTCGGAAAAGATATCATCGAGTCCCTAACTCCCAGAGTCGTGTAGCTCGTGCTCACCCCTCAGGTGCCGACCCCGTTCTCGAGCGACACTGAGATGGCGAACTATGCTTTGGCGACGTCGTTATTCCTCTCACAGATTGGCCCGGGCCTACTGCGGCAGAAGCTGCAGGCCACGTTCGACGCAGGCGAACTCAAATCACCGACCGCTGGCACCGCGCTCCGCGTTTTAAGCGCGCTGGTGAATTTATGCATAGCACACTCACAGCCGCTGGATCCCGTGCGTCGCACCATCACAAAAAACATATATAATCTGTGTTGTAATATGCGGGATGGGCTAGAAGAGGCGGAGGCTCGTTCAGAGAAGGAGGCTCGTTCAGAGAAGGAGGCTCGTTCAGAGAAGGAGGCTCGTTCAGAGAAGGAGGCTCGTTCACGAGTCGTAGAGTTTGCAATATAGCAGAATAGAGTAAGTGTGTTAGGAAAAGAGTAAATGGCCTACACTCAATTCTCATCTAGAACACTCCATACCTTTGCGGCCCATGGCTAGCCTGCTCAAAAGGTCACCATGGCAGGGTTCAGTGAACTTGAAATTTAGAGTACATAGACAGAAAAACGGATCGTAGGTAGTCGTGAATAGAAAGAAAAAGGGCCAGTACAGGGAGTGCGGAAGCCTCGTGCGTCGTACAACGTAGGGCGCGGTACTTGAATATGTACATACGAGAAAGAAAAGCTACGAGAAAGTATACCACCTACCTACATGCGTTTCATAGGTATTTGGCGTTGCCAGGCTTATGCAAATACACTCTCCATCGGCTCCGGCGAGGTGAGACGCGACGAAAACTGCGAGCTGAAGCCCATCTTCCAGCCGCCTGTATTATCTCGCTCCACATCGAGCCACGGATCCGCGCCCACCTGCGACTCGAACCACCCGTTCTCGGACGGGGGGTCGACGGTGAGGAATTCGTGTGTGTGGTCGGACCACCCGCCCGAGGAGAGAGACAGGTCGGACTCGGCGCTGTTGTTTGGGTGGGTGAAGAAACTATCGCCGTGCGAGGAGGGCGAGGGAGAGGAGCGAGCGAGGAAATCGGAAGAGAAGTCGAGCGTGGGGAGGATGAAGGACTGCGCTGGGTCCATCTCCGCTACCTGAGCCATGGGGCTCGCGCGTCCCGACAGGAGCGAGGATGCGTCCGATAACGCATCCTCATCCTCTTCGTGGAGGGAGTCCAACGTGGATCGCGTCTCTTCGAGGACACACCACCCCGTCCCACTCTCGCCAATAACACCGCGCACCGCGGCTTTACTCCACCCCCTGAACTCGACCTTCAGCACCGTGCACACGCCTTCGGCGTTGGCACTCGATGCGTAAGCGGAACACAGGACGCCTTTGGTCCACACATCCGCGGTGTCGAGGCGGTGGAAGAGCGAGCTGACGCGCAGCGAGTGCGCTTCGTGCGCGTCATGCAGGGCGAGGAGCGCAGGAAGGGGGAGGCGGCCGTCACTCGCTCCGGTTCCCGACGTGGATGGATGGGGTAGAGCGAGGGGGAACTCGGGGAGAGGCGCGCGCGCAGTGGGGGTGGGAGCGAGGGGGATGAGGAGGTAGGTGGTGACGTCAGCCTCAAGAGGAGCGGGGAAGTAGTGCTCGAGCTCGGTCTCCGAGTCCACGGTAGCAGCAGTCGAGGCGGCCTCAAGCTTCGTAACGGTGGGCTTTAGCAGTTCCTTCGACGCCTGCTTAGCAGCTTTCTTTGACGGGCGGCGCATATGCAGCTGCTCCTTGTGCATATTAAGCTCCCAGTCGGCCTCGTAGAACGCACGTCCCGCAATGGGAATGTTGTCCGCGAGCTGCTGGAAGATCGGGCGCCCACTCGAAAAATTGCGAGCAGTGCCCAGCCCCACTTGTGTCATTCCGCGGGGAACCACCGGTCCTCTTGGCAAAAACTGCGGCGCGAGAGGACGCGAGAGGGTGTTGCGCGCCGCAAAAGACAGGCGCTGGTGAATGCTCGGATTCGCTGCATGGAAAGAGCGAGACACCGAGACAGTGCCGGTTCCAGGGGTGGTTAGGTGGGTAACGAATTGATTTAACGCGAGGCGGGTCTGGGTGAGTAGTTTCTGGCCTAGACTCCCTCCAGACTGAGGCCGGAGGACATGCAAGGACCTTGCTGATTGGGGGGCTTTGCGGGTTAGGCCCCGCGCCCCATACGATGCTAGCTGCATCGTTGCTCTCTGTACCAGACTGAGTGGTGGTAAGAGAGAAAGCTGAATTTGCAGTGCAAACGGTGGAGCCGCGCGCTTGCGTCTTTTGCCGTATGGCGGTGCCAATATTAGAGACTTTACGAGATGAGTTTGACAAATCGGTTCAACCTTTGGTTCAACTCGATGGCCATGGTTCGGTCTCTGTGGTTTCTTTCGTTACCATATTGTATTTTTTCCATATAATCGCCTCTTAAGACACGCTTCTTTCTCCATTATGCACTGCGTTATTGAATTCAACTTCAATTCTACAACTTCAACCTCGACGGCGTCACGGAACACAAAAGTCGAAAGGACGGCGCCTTCCAGAGATAGGCTTTCTTTCGTGCTGCGGGCTGTGTCATAATGAGTGTAAACAAATGCATCACCTCCATATTTCTCAGGAGAGTATCCGTCCTTGTTGTACGTTCGGCATGGGAATCATGGTGACCGACAATAGCTTAAAAAGAGACGGCGACGACGAAACGAAGACCCTGAGTCAAACCATGGACATTCAATTCAACGCAACATTGCCGTTGCAACGCAGGTGGGTGTAAGTCTCTTCACCAGGTCCTATAACCTCCCTTCTGGACAGACCCATTTTGTCCCAAAATCTTTTCGGTACATGCGACCAAAACAGATGGAATTGGATTCAAAATGAAACATTGATTGCATTTATGCGCTATCCTAGACCTTATGCTCTGTGTCGGTCGGACCGCGGATGCACAGTACACATAATAATTTCACGGCTGTCATTCAACAACCTGCCCCGGACTCAAACTGGTAATGCCCACATAACCATTGCTGACGCCCGGCGTCGAAGCTGAAAGGGAACGAGACAACCAGTACCAGTTATCATTCTGCTCATCTCGTCTCCTGCATTACTACTACTTACAGAATCAATGAATGAAATAACCAGTCAATGGCCATGCTGGCGAGCCATAGAAATGAACCCAAAATCCAAAGGATTCTTTGCATGATTGGGATGCTCGGCAAAAAGAATGAAGAAGAGTCACACCTGGCCCGGAGTCGAACCGGGATCGGCCCTCGCACCATTTGCTAACAAGTGCAGCAGGTGGGATACCTTTCGCCACCAGGTCTTATATTCCCTACCCGTGAACCCACTTTGTCCTCAACTTTCTGGTATTTACGACTGCTAAAATGAAACCAACGGAAAACACCGTCAAATCTGACTTGAATTTCTGAATCGGCTTTCATATATCTGGCTTCGCCGTATACTCGGAGTCAGAATTCCCTGGGAGGCACAGTTGAAAAAAGACATTGTGCGCCTCGAGTCCCACGACCTGGCCCGGGATCGAACCGGGAACACTCACGGAACCCCGTTCAGTTTTTTTTTCAACTGGACGATTCACCGCCAGGTCTTGTTTTTCTCGTCCTGCCCACCTCGTTTTGGTCTTAATTTTCTGTACGACCACAGTAAATAAAATAGCCGCCATTTTGCAAAGCATACAGAGGTCCGAAGGCTGAACTCAACCATGACTCGGCATACTTTCTCGTTGCAGCCGCCTCAACAGTGGCATTTAATTTGTTCATGTTCCATAATTATACTCTTTGATCAGAGCATGCACCGGGACGAAAAAAACAGCCGAATCTGAGGCTTCATGGCCTCGCCCAAACTCGAACCGGGGGCACTGATAGAATAGCCGTTGTGTGCAGCTTAACCAAAGTTGTCACCACCGGGTTTTATTGATCTTGTCCTGTCGCCCTCAGTTGTCCCTCAATTTTTTTACTTACAAAGAAAGCAGTTGAAATCGAGTACCACCAAGTTCGGAAACGGCACTGAAATCAAACAATTAAATCCAATTGCTTGCTGTAGTTTCATTTCGAAATGAGCGGGGTCCACACTCTACATGTACCTTGGTCGATAGAAAAAGAGAATAAAACTCATCTTCGGCTGCGGTTCACGACCTGGCCCGGAGTCGAACCGGGAACACCCGCATAACGGGTCGGTACACCTGGATATATACCATGGGTGTAATACCCTCCACCGCCAGGTCTTGTAAGTACAGGTGCGTCTCTGTTATGGACCTGACCCACTGGCTTTTTTTGCTTTTAAATCTTTTCTCAGAAATAAGTAATGCATGTAACTTGAACAAAAGAACTCAAGTGTTTACCTCGTAGCCGAATTCGAAGTGCGGTTCCATGCTGGGTTGTCAGAGTATTTCTATGAAGACGGAATGTGTAAAATTTTGTCGGGATATCAAAAGGAAAGAATGCGCAAATTCAGCAATCAAACAACGAAATTCCAAGTCCAAGTGCGATGATCTGCCGCAAATTGCAGATTGAGCTGAGTGCATGTGCAAATAGAGTGCGATGCCTTCCACCAGTACGTCTGGTGCTACCATAGTTGGTACCTTCGTAGCTGGCTAAATGCGCGACAAATCCCAGCTGCGGCGTCAGGTTCAATAGAGCGAGCAAGATTCACAGTTTCAACTTGTCATCGTGATTTTATCAGCACATTTGCGCGAGACACAAATGCCATCATATTGGCGAACGAAGAACTCCGGGATCCGGTGGGATGTAGCAGCATGTAGCACAACATTCAAAGAACTTGACACGTTGGAGACTCGCGAGTTTCAAAACGAGAGCATATTCCCACGGCTGAATTAGTAAGCGACATGTTCATACTTCAAGAAAGAAAACCACGAAGGGAATTTGAGGCCGTCTTTTATTTATTCATTGGTAGATAACGCAGAGTCCTTTGGTTCAATTGACAAATAGTTGCGCATTGGAACCGGGTTCAAGTTTGTTTGACAGTAAAGTGGTTGATGAGGCGTTTGTGTCGAGATGGGAGAGGCATAGCCCATGGAATGTGAGCCAAGATTGAGGCCTGTTTGGTTCAATATCAGTTCCCATCCATCTGTTAACTTGGCCGGCTCTCCGCCCATGGATTCGTTCAACTCGTGGGGGCGTTCAAAGCTTTGTGTACAAACGATGCCCGAACCCCTGCCTCCACACCAAGAAAATGAAAAGGGTTAAAACTCCGTATAGGGCGCAGGTGAAAATCACCAATCAATATTCCAAAGTTGCATAATAATTTCAAGAGAATCACAGGACATACAGACGAAACCAGACCCGTGTTTGGGGACGCCCGACATAGACCAATTTTCGCAGGAGTTCATCAGGTGGAGATGACCATCGGAGCACTCCACGACGCTGCGAGGTCGTTTACATCCGCTGTCCAGCTCTCTGTCAGCTGTCCTAGAGCATTCTCCCAACTGATAAAGACGATTGCCTTCAATAGCACATGATCAGCTCAGTAAATTGAATGACTGGCGGCGGGAGGCTCACAGTTCCGGTCGAATCCGACGCCGTGAACGCGTTTATGTTCATTCCGAGAGGTGCAATTGCAATGGTGGTGGGATCAATCGCCCACTCGGGAGTTTGGCAGCACATCATCCGGGAGCATCCGTGGTTTGGTAAAAGACGCGTGTCTTGGTGAGTCCGTCGAATACGTAAGCAACGGAGGCGATAGCGGAAGAGGGTGCGACATTGGATACTCCAAACGGCGTGAAATTAAGGGTACCGTTGACCCAGCTGTTGCACGTGGAAGGGTTTGTGGAATTTCCCGCCGTGTTGGCGATTGCCTGAATCTGGCCTCCGTTATTGAAGTAGAACCGAGCTCCGTTGTCAGGTATTCGGACAACGGAAGATCGGCCTGGCTGCGAAGAGATTACACTCGGTGCCCTTGTGAATGAGGTCAAACACACCGTCCAAATCGCCGCATTGACCGCCTTGAAGGTAGTGCAGAATATAATCACGACCGCTTTGAGACTGGTTGCGAAGAAATGATGTTTTTCTGAGGGAGTGGCTGGTTTTGGACGCCTTTTGTCCTCCTCCACGGGCAGTGGGAACAAATTGTTTGGCTCTCCATCAACGGCCGCAGGTGCATTCTTTGTTTGACCTACCAACAGCCGTACCTTTGTGTGCGCTTTTCTTTATCCATCAACGGCCGCACCTTTGTGTCTTCTTCCACCTTGCGGTGAAGAAGTTCATCGCAACCCAACAATGCTGGCAGTCCTTCGAATGCCAAGTGGTCCAGTCGGCTCGAGGCTTGGCCCCCTGAATTGAATTCAGAGCACGTACTCCAGAAAAGCCTCCGTGAAATGTCGTAAAATGAATGAGGATGGAGATGACAGCCGTCATATTAAAACATCTCTCAGCTTCGTCTTCCATTCTCCGTTTTTGCTATGGACAATTCCAGGAACATGGAAAAGGTTGCCGTAGTCAAGGCTATAAGACACATTGCGCACGCAATATGTACGGATGCACATGCGTGATGTGCAGACAAGCCTGGTGGGCCCTCGTTCTCCTTCGAAATTCCTACCGTGCAGCACTCGAACCGGGCCTGTAACCATAGTGGCGAACATCAACGCTTCTCAATATTGCCTGAGCCAACCGCTTCTACGACCTCTTCTTACTTACCGTTGTGGGGAGCATCCGTGGTGTTTGACATAGGCCCTTCCAATATCGATCAGAACCAAAGCCAGAGCAGAAAAACGGCCGTTCTAGATCACATTTTACGGGGGGCTGTTCCCACCATCCTTTTGTCTTCGTCAATTGCGGAGGGTTTGCGCAAAATGAACGAGGAACCAAAATCCACGCGACGTGTTTGATATCCCCATTCACCCATCGCGTAACGGATCAAACATATCGAGCCCAAAGCGGTAATACCGCGATTTGACCGTGACATGAAGTATCGTAGCTCAAGAAAAAGGGTCTTTGGGTGCGGCGAATGATGAACTCTGGTTTGAATCCATAATATGCGTACCTATTGGTCCGTCAAACTCACGTAAAACACGTGGACTCTCAAGCGCCCATGGCGCCCACAAGAATGGGCGCCTCAAAATCCGCATAAAGCCCTTTCTCATCAGCCATGCGGCGCCTAGAACCTACTCTACCAATACCACCACCACCACCAGCAGCAAGCCTCTCATGAGAAAGACCATCAGGCGCCTTTGGGCCCGCCTGCGCAAACCTCATCCGATCTCGTCTCTGCCTCCAGAGATCATATCCACAATCTTCATTCACTGCCTTCCCACACTCGGTGCTGCTCCCTCACGCATGAATGCACCGCTCTTGGTAGCCCAGATCTGCCGATCATGGCGCGCGATAGCCCTCCAGACGCCAGAATTGTGGGTCGACATCAGTCTGGTCTGCAAGGGGAGACGGGCGGTGGACATCTTGGAGTTGTGGACATCGCGCGCAGGGAGCCTTCCGTTGAACTACCTCCTGATATCCGGTGACGCCGAGGAGGGTCGATTGCTTGTCGGGGCTGCGATGCGCCACCATGAGCGATGGGGGTCGCTGTGTTTGGGCGTCCCTTGGGTCTCGTATGTCAGCGCGAAGATCCATACCTTGGCCGATGCCAGTTTTCCCGTTCTGCATACACTCCAGCTTCATATCTGCCCCTCCGATGCCTTGTTGGATAGGTCTTCGAATAAACTCATAATCCGCGATGCCCCCAATCTCCGCGCGGTGACCATATCTGCGTCCTCCCACTTCTTCGCCTTCCCCATATGCCTGCTTGATATTCCTTGGGGACGGTTGAAATCACTTGACGTCCAATTGGAAAATCACAAATGGGCCGAGAGCGTATCGACACTCCTTCTCTGCACCAATCTTGCGGTGCTAACTGTCACCTCCGATGTTGAAGCAGTCCCCATCCCAGCGCAGATCACTGGCCACATTACCATGCCTTTCCTCCAGTCCCTGGATCTCGACAATCCATATCTCGTTGAACTCCTCGATCACGTCACGCTTCCGTATTTGCGGAAGCTCCGTCTGAGTTCATTCGGGGACAGCGATGATTTTGACCAAATCCAGTCCTTTTTCTTGCGCGCGGCCTGTCCGATCCAACACTTGACATTGACTGTGGGAGATCCGCAATTTCTCAGGCGCATCGTTGGATTCGCCCCGTTGGTTGTACACCTGGCTCTCCATATCATATCAGCCGCTCCCGATATATTAGGACTCGTGGGGACTGCACTTCAGCCCGGGGTCCTTCCGGCTTTGCAGGAACTCAGCGTCTAATATCCGACGAATTCACTGACGGGACGCGACGTCTTGGTCGACATGCTGAAGACGAGGCGCGGAACGCTTCGGTTGTTCCACATGCGGAATAGTGAAGGTAGAAGTTTTGACTCGACCCCGTACGCGGACCTGGCGCATGCTGGAATGACAGTAACGATTGCTGGGGAAGGGCGGAATGGAATTACGGTGTTCCCGAGGGGGTATGAGATAGCAAGGATGGCCTGTGCTAATGGGATGAATCGGACTAGTATTGACGATGTATAGTCCACCTGTATAGTGTTTGAATCTACTTTTCCCGACAGAGTCCTTGTACTGGGCGAGTAGTATAAACATACTATCACATATTAGGCAGCCCTCATGAAGCTCCACCTTGAAAGCGTTTTCCAAAAATTGGAGTTTTCGAGGTCAAATTTGGACGATTTTCCCTCACCGAAAATCGAGTTTTTGACGTTGCAATACACTCGGGTCTTCGGTAATTGTGGACGACGCGGTGCGAGGATATTGAACCACAGAAAGCCAGCATCCGGTTTGGCCCATAATTAGCTTTTTCAAGGCAGAATATCAGGTTTGGTAGGACTCCTTGGGGGAAGGAACTTCATGCTGGGGAACTTGAAGGTTGTTACTGGTCGGATGGCTAGATCCCAGAGATAAAAATCCCGACTGCATGCTGGTTGGCAGCGAAATACAGGTACGGAAGGACAGCCACCGTGTCACGTGCAAGAGCACCTTTGCAGCAAACGTCAAAAATCTATGCAGAAAAAAGTTGCGAGAGCATGCCCTAGATAATGCGAATTGTCCATCTATGTGCCCAGTGCTATCCGCTTTACGCGCTGACCCTATGCGCGCGGCAGCGTTTACCATCGACATTTAGTATTGGCCCGGGTTCAGACCTTGTGCGGCAGTCTCGACTCACCCGTGGAACGAAATACCGAAAGAATACTCCGGCGGTCCGCGAGGTCGATCTATTCAATCAATGGGAAATTCCATTGGCAGCATACAAGGGCATCGCGTCTGGGTCTCAGTTTACGCCAATGATTGACACTCGGCGCCGTCCGAGTTACGAGGGCAGCCCTCTCAATCACCCACGGCTAGAATCCATTCCGCCGCCTCCAGAGGTCTCGTCTGTGTCCTCTGAATCAACGCTGAATCGCACATTGGTCGTAAACGGCCTCACGGAGTCGAATCTCTCGACTCTGCTGTACCGCATCCACGAGGGACCGCTCGAGTATGCGCGTCTCGACCGGGAGGAAGTAACCCCGTGGACGCACTCTCTCACCCTAAGCTTCCTCTCAAGCACCGCCGCCCACCGCTTCGTCCACACACACCTCTCCGCACCCGCACGCCTTTACGAATTCACCCGCGCGCCTGACCCGTCGTGGGAGTGGCACTTCCCGGTCGCGCCCCTCCCGCAGTCCGTCACCGACGCCCTCGAGGCGCACTCCGCGCGCCGCGCAGTCTCCATCGCGTGGTTCGACGCCGCAGATAAAATAGCAGCGGGCGCCTTGGGCCGGTTCGGCACGCTCGAGGAATTGTGGAAATTCGGGCCTGGGAGGTTTATAGCGCACTTCTGCGCGATCGCTGACGCGATTCGGGTGAGCCTCTTTCAAAAAATCCCAATTGATTTACATTAACCGCGCCTTTTCTTTTTGCTTCTAGGCACACACCGAGCTACGCGCGAACCCGAAGCTGCGCGTCAGTTTTTTCCCGGATTGGTGCGAGATGGACGAGCAAGGACGGAGTATATTATCGTGCCACGGTCGCGCGGGCACGCGGCTCGACAAGTGGATCGTCGAAGCTAGGACTGGCCGGGCATCCACGCGCGCGGTCGGAGCAAATGGCACCGCCCGGGACTCCAAGCGTGTGGTTACAACTCCAAAGGGTACGTGGCCGCGATCCGTTGGCGTGGATTCGTTGTGAACCTCTTATGGTATCAGCCAGCGGCACTACCCCTACCGCTGCCGCCCCCAAGCGCACGGCCAAGGGTACGTCCCCGCGACTCTTTCTGCGATTTTTATGAACGTTATTTTGTAGTCTCATCGAGCGGCACCAACGACGCAGCCAAGCACACGCTCGAAGAATCCGCCTTCGGCTTCAGTCCTGGTATGCCGCCCACCCGCTCAGCATACGCCTACACCAAGCTCATTGTTGACTGCAGACCTCTCGCCCGTAGTCCTACCAGATATCCGGATATTCTACCTCGGCCAGGTGATGGGTAGTGTAACTGGTACGTGGTGCGATTCGTATTCACCCGTCATTTGCTACATCTCCCTTCCCTTCCCACAAGCGCAGGTAGACCTCCCCAGGACTTGCCCTGGACGAAGCCCACGGAGCTAACGGGAACCCAAGCAGGAGCACAAACGCTCCTGAGCTTGCTTCTTGATGTCCCAGTCGGCGGTACGCGACGCGGCCCCTCTGCGCACCGAGGACAGTTTGCTAAAACCATGCGACGCGGCAAGTTCGCACTGTTGGGAATTGAAGAAGAACCTGCTGCGGCGCCGACGAAGGCTGCTGTTTCGTCGGTCAAAGCGGCACCTAGCGTCCTCGACCCTGTGGCCCGTCCCGCGCGCAACTGCCCAGTGTTATCCGATTTACGTGCTGACGCTATGCGCGCGGCAGCGTTTACCATCGACATTCAGCATTGGCACAGGTTCAGAACTTGTGCGGCAGTCTCGACTCACCCGTGGAACGAAATACCGAAAGAATACTCCGGCGGTCCGCGAGGTCGATCTATTCAATCAATGGGAAATTCCACTGGCAGCATACAAGGGCATCGCGTCTGGGTCTCAGTTTACCAATGATTGACATTCGGCGCCGTCCGAGTTACGAAGGCAGCCCTCTCAATCACCCACGGCTAGAGTCCATCCCGCCGCCTCCAGAGGTCTCGTCTGTGTCCTCTGAATCAACGCTGAATCGCACACTGGTCGTAAACGGCCTCACGGAGTCGAATCTCTCGACTCTGCTGACCGCTCGAGTATGCGCGTCTCGACCGGGAGGAAGTAACCCCGTGGACGCACTCTCTCACCCTAAGCTTCCTCTCAAGCCCCGCCGCCCACCGCTTCGTCCACACACACCTCTCCGCACCCGCACGCCTGTACGAATTCACCCGCGCGCCTGACCCGTCGTGGGAGTGACACTTCCCGGTCGTGCCCCTCCCGCAGTCCGTCACCGACGCCCTCCAGGCGTACTCCGCGCGCCGCGCAGTCTCCATCGCGTGGTTCGACATCGCAGATAAAATAGCAGCGGGCGCCTTGGGCCGGTTCGGCACGCTCGAGGAATTGTGGAAATTCGGGCCTGGGAGGTTTATAGCGCACTTCTGCGCGATCGCTGACGCGATTCGGGTGAGCCTCTTTCAAAAAATCCCAATTGATCGCGCCTTTTCTTTTTGCTTCTAGGCACACACCACGCTACGCGCGAACCCGAAGCTGCGCGTCAGTTTTTTCCCGGATTGGTGCGAGATTGACGAGCAAGGACGGAGTATATTATCGCGCCACGGTCGCGTGGGCACGCGGCTCGACAAGTGGATCGTCGAAACTAGGACTGGCCGGGCATCCACGCGCGTGGTCGGAGCAAATGGCACCGCCCGGGACTCCAAGCGTGTGGTTACAACTCTAAAGGGTACGTGGCTGCGATTTTTTGGCGTGGATTCGTTGTGAACCTCTTATCGTATCAGCCAGCGGCACTACCCCTACCGCTGCCGCCCCCAAGCGCACGGCCAAAGGTACGTCCCCGTGACTCTTTTTGCGATTTTTGTGAACGTTATTTTGTAGTCTCATCGAGCGGCACTAACGGCGCAGCCAAGCACGCGCTCGAAGAATCCGCCTTCGGCTTCGGTCCTGGTATGCCGCCCACCCGCTCAGCCTACGCCTACACCAAGCTAATTGTTGACTGCAGACCTCTCGCCCGTAGTCCTACCAGATATCCGGATATTTTACCTCGGCCAGGTGATGGGTAGTGTAACTGGTACGTGGTGCGATTCTTATTCAGCCGTCATTTGCTGCATCTCCCTTCCCTTCCCACAAGCGCAGGTAGACCTCCCCAGGACTTGCCCTGGACGAAGCCCACGGAGCTAACGGGAACCCAAGCAAGAGCACAAACGCTCCTGAGTTTGCTCCTTGATGTCCCAGTCGGCGGTACGCGACGCGGCCCCTCTGCGCACCGAGGACAGTTTGCTAAAACCATGCGACGCGGCAAGTTCGCACTGTTGGGAATTGGAGAAGAGCCTGCTGCGGCGCCGACAAAGGCTGCTGTTTCGTCGGTCAAAGCGGCACCTAGCGTCCCCGACCCTGTGGCCCGTCCCGCACCCAATTCCTTCGCAACGGCGATGACGCGAAAACAAGGCTCACTTGCCAGCAGCCGAGAAACAGGGGCTTCAACGTCGACGCAGGCCACAGACGAGGTGACAAGCAAGATCCGGGAAACCGAGATCGAGAAGAAGGTCAAGGTTACAGCCGAGGCCAACCAGACCGTGGCCGCAGCCAAAGCAGCGAAAGATACCCGCGCTCTTCGTCGTAGTGTCTCGGGGATTTCGAATGGTGCGCTGCGCGTTTTTTTATCCATTATATGTTTCTTTCACGCTAATGCTTGCTTGCTTACAGTAGCCCGCGCCCCCGCGTCCAAGCCGGTCAACTTTCCTGTACAAGAAAGGTTTTCGACTCGAAAACGAAAACGCTCATCCTTGAGATTTCCTGGACCGTGGCGGAAATGGCTACTGGGTAATGTCGCGAAGAGCCTCACTGGTGCGAGGCCTTATGGTCATGATGGGGAGCGGTATTGATTGACCTTGACGCCCAGGGTCGGACATGCGGCGCAAGGACTTTCTTGAAGGTCTCCAGGCGAGGGTCAAACACCCGAAAAAACGGATCATGCGCTCGCCCACAGCCCACCCCTCCTTGAAATTTCATTCGCGGAAATGGGTACTAGCTGAGGCTGTTATGGGGGCCTTACAGGTGAGATGCCCATTCTATGCAGCGATATTGATTTACCCCACCAACCAGCGTCGCGCAGGCTAGGCCGTGACTTTATGCAGGGTCTCCAGGCCGGGGTCGAAGACAGCACGAAAAAGGTCATGGACCCGCGTTCAGCCAACGTTAGCGAACAAAATTCGGGAGTTCTTCGCATGATAAGAACAATTTCTCCTTCGTTACATCCTCAATCATTTTGGTCGGTGAATGAAATGACCAGCCATGCCTGGCCCTTGCGAACTCGAGCCGGAAAAATGAACCCAAAAGCTAAAGTGTAACTCCCGATCCTTTCTTTACATGTACTGTGGTTGGGAGGCACGGCAAAGAAAAACAAAACAAAGAACGACTTCCGAGGGTTGATGACCTGCCCCGGAGTCGAACCGGGACCACCCATGATTTATCAACCATTGCAACATTTGCTGTCAAGTGCGCAGGTGGGATACCTTTCACCTTATATTTCCCTACTCAGTGAACCCAGGTCCCATTTTGTCCTCGACATTTTTTTGGTATTTACGACTGCAAAAAATAAAACCAACGGAAAACACCGTGAAGCCCTCAGTTCTGACTTGAATTTCTGAATCAGCTTTCATACACCTGGCGTCGCCGTCGGTACTCAGAGCCATTCACAGCTTGAGAAGGTAGATGACGGTCGGTGCATAGAAGTTGCGAACGCCCAAGGCTTTCGGAATTAAACAAATCTCTCTTGTTTTCGTCTTCCATGCCGGACTGGGCGAACCAAGGGTCAATTTTTGCTTTCGTCCATGTTCTTTTTTCTTCCTCGATACCTAAAGACTAGCAAAATAAGACTAGCTACTTCGAAGTCAATGCGCCTAATACCTATGTATACTACCAATCGTGACCTTCGTCCGACTCCAGTGTCTGACGAATCTTGAAACATCTCGCTCTTGTAGCGCTGTACACATTCTTTCAAGCTCTAACTCGAATCTTGTAAGTTCTGGAAGCCTACCTCCGTTTCCTACGCTGGTGAAAGCAGCAAAGGTCGTAGTTTTGCACGCCTTGCGCGTCCAGGGGCAGCACTGACTCCACCCACTCCAACTACTGTTATCGTGCTCTGAGTCTCTCCAATTTTTTGTGTTGTTGGGTTCGGACCTGGCTCTTTTTCTTGGAATCGTCGTGTTGTGCGGGGGGTGTCAGCCCTAGTTGAAGCGCCAACCGACACAACACTATTATTTTGCGGAGTGTATGGCAAGCGCCGCAGATCCAAGGAGGCGGCCAGGGGCTTCAGGTACTCGAGTAGTATGTGGTACAAATAGGTGTGCGGTGAACCCGTCGAGTGGATTGCGGTGGATGTCCACATTGCGCCGCAGCGTCGACTCGAATGATTTTAACAGTCGCGGCAGAACGGCGAGGCCATCTGTCTGCGGGAATGGTGTCGTGGTGAGCGCATAGATGCGGAACAGTCTGGCGGTCATGGAAGCGAGGGTGCAGGACGCCTGTATCGACAATGACGCATTCTCGGATAAAGCTAGACGCTCGAGCACATTAAGCGCATGCCCTACGCCGCTATTGTTAGGAATTTCGAAGCCGGAGGGAAATAGAGAGGCATCGGGCCCCATGAAGCGCTCCACCAGCAAGCGGAACGTCGTGATGCAGGACAGCGCGCGCGCGACATTGCTGTTCGCGTCGGGGGAAGTGCGAAGAGTATTATAGCTGATGCGGAGGCGTTGACCCAGCCGGCCAAAGAGGTCCTGCTCCCGTAGATACGAGATGAAGTCGTGGGAGTTCGCATTTTCTTCCCCGACGAGGCCGGGGAGCGTCTCGGCGAAATCTTCGAGCTCCTGGTTTTCTTACACGGCTCGTAGACTTAGGTCGAGCATGCGGTGTATTTGGAGGGACTGCAAGCTGAGCTCGGCGGGAATTTCTTGTCTTCTAGGTGAGCGCGAGGGCCACAGGTGCATGGTGGGCGCGAGGAGGGGCGACATAAAGGTGTGGATGCCGGCCAAAAATGGTGTTAACGGAGTTCTGAATGGAGCATCGTCAAACAAGATTGGCGTGATAGAGAGGAACACGTAGGCCATGGCAGCCAATGCGCTAAAGATCAGAAAAATGTAAGTCACCAGGGTGTTCAGATTATATAAAAGCATGATGAGTCCCGCTAGAAACAGAGTGACCGCCAGATGTAACAGCAAAATAATCAGCTCCACGCAAAACCGGACGCGAAAGCGCTCGAGTCCATACGAAAGCTTCATGTGGGCAGGACCGCGAATATGCGGCGGGGCAGTTCGCTGTGCGGCGTGGATGTAATATCGTGACCATTGTTGGAGGAGTGTTGCGGAAAGAGCACAAAGGATGCTGAAAAGAAGGCTAAGGAACCAAAGAGCATTGATAAGAATTGCGTAGATGGGTGTCTGGAATGGTGCTGTGCCGGACCGCAAGGGATTTGGGAATTGTTCTGTCCCGTTGGACATGATGGAAAGCTGTAAGGATATTTGGGACAATAGCGTGTTGGTTGGGTCGAGTGGCGGAGGCTGAAGCCATGTATAGCTTTGAGTGATAAAAGTGGCGACTGTTGCCGCGAACAGACCAGTCTACGGTAGCCCAGCGATTAGAGTACGAAAATCTCTGAACAAGAACCGTAAAAAAATGAGAATTCCATCGGTGTCACCGTTTAAACTCTCCATGGCTTTCTTGTCGTCTCTATCCGCATTTTCGAGGTAGCGCGCCCAGAAGGCATCTGAAGGATCAATAAAGCGATCTGGCGTGTTGTGAATATCCATTAAGTATATATTCCAAGTAATAACTTACGGGACTCTACTCTACTCATCGCAAGAGATGAAGAGAAGGTAGCGGGGATGAAAGGCGGTCAACTTGAGAAATAGTACAACCTACTAGTAGATATGGGTCCCAGTTGACGGTTGCAAGCTCAACAGCCTCGGGCCGTCACGTCACGAAAGCCTGTTCAAAGAAACAATCAAATCACCCAGAATGATTGGGATTATAGTGTACTGGACTCAAACCATTGAGTGTTGATGGTCAATAGGGCGGGAAGATGTCTTCAAGATGATACGTAACCGGTGACATGGAGGCACGGAGTTTGCCGAGATTTGATTTCGGGACTTGCCACTGCCAGACACAGGTTTCAAAAAGAGAAAATCCGAGGAAGCTGGTTTGTAGTGCTGCAAATTCTAAGGTTGCTGTCATGCTTCAATCACAGCGTGTGCAGTTGGAACGAAGTTGCCGCCACCAGGTCTTAATAAGTTATTGTTCTCATCCGGAAAGCAGTTGGATTTATCACAAACAAGGTGGTCAACGGCCTGCGGCCAAGAGGCACTTGTCTCTCTTGACAGACGCTCTATATCTCTAACTCGTACCTCGTTGACGCGATCTCTGGAATCAGTACACACATCACCACACGTGATGACCCCCCCCCCAAAATGGGGTAAAGCCATCATAAGCCATCACTATCACTGCGACGCGTCGAACCGCGCTCAGACTGAATCTGGGCTCCCGAATTCGGGGTAGTACTCAGTCCTGCTACCCCTCTTCAGCTTACTCAAAAATATCCTCCTAAACTCGACTTAATTCTGACCATCCAGCGATATGTCCAAATGAAGACAGCACGTGATTCTTGCACTGCCCCGCCACGCAACATCAGTTGTATGGCAGATCCAGAGATCGTCTTCCTCTTGCCTGCGGCCGTCTCCCTCCTTGTTTTGATCCTAATATTTCCGATGTCGGAATTTGAAATGGCCCGGAGTTAAGTCTTGCACCTCTCCAAAAAGGAAAGATTAAAAACTCGTATGTTTTTATAAAGAGTTTGATTTGAATTCGGAACACTCCAATTGCTTGCTGCAGTCCTGAAGTGCGTGATGAGGCTGTCGCGTGTGCATTGTACGAATCTAGAATTATCAGATCACCGCTCCCTTGTAATTGACTGTTCTGGCGATCATTCTAGGCCTCTTCGTTCGATTTTTTGCGTTCATCGACGATATTGAGCAGCGCCTGTCGGCTCCTCTGCATCTTCTCCAGCTTCTCCCTCTGCTTGGCGACCGACACATATGTGCCGACCGGTGCGAAAAGTTCGCGCGGCTCGTCGGGGTCGTCGTTCGTGCTCTGAAGTCTTCGGGGGTTGGTGTCAAGCATTTTCTTGAGGACCTCCGCGTTTCGCCCCGCCGCCGCCCGGGTGCGCTCCAGAGCAGTTTCGGCGTCGGGGATTGGGTGTTGCTGGTAGTTGCGGATCTTGCGGCCTTCGTTGAATTGTTTCAACAACGCTTCACACAGCTCAAGCTCTTCGTTGGTAAGAATGCCGAGGGCGAGAGTCCGAGCGTTTGCGACGTCGGAAGGGAGATTTATTTTCTTTGTCGGCAGAAACAGTGAGGGGTCTAAGAGCCGGGTGACTATTGCGGTGTGAGCTCAGATCGAAAAATTAAAGCTAGGCAACGTACTGTACGTGAAACCATAATTTTCAAGTTTCTCTTTGGATGACTCGTCCATCACTTGGCAACTACCTTCCGTCCGGGGTGGCCGATTCACGTCGAAAATGATATCATTGAAAGCTGTTCCCGCATGAGCCAAATAACGAGGGAAGGGGGCAGGCGATCACAGCAACGTACACCTCAAACACCGATCCGTCGACTCATGCTTCTCATTAATATCGGCAACCGTTATCGCAAGCTCCATGTCCGAGAGGCAGGCGGTCTGTAGTTCGATTGTGGATTGGATAAGGAGGTTGTTTGACAGTTTCAAGCCGTTAACTTCAGTTCGAAGATTTTGGACCAAAGAAATTAGAGTCCCGGTGTCGTCTTGCAGGCGGGCCAGCCTAGACGACGAATCCAAGCCGTGTCATCGAACACAGAGAATCTCACATACCGCTTCTTCCGTTCGTAGGGTCTGACGTCGGCATTTGGGCGAGCGGCAATGATATCGAATCCCTCTTCCCTCAGGTCCGTGATATCCCACGAATCGTGGCCGAGAAACGTCGTGGCAGCTTGGCGGACGGTGGCGATGCCCACGGGAGAACGGACTTGTACGCTGCGACGGCCGCTGGTGGGCGATTCGAGAGTTACTGTACTCATGGCAAGATTATCGGCAGGCGAGGAGGCGGGGGCTTTGGTGGCTAGAAGGCGGGCACGAGCGGGGCGGGCGGGCGAGCGAGGAGGGCGGCGCAGTTAGGTTACGCGAGGATGTGGTGGTTTCAGTTGAAGACACGATACTCAGGGGCTGACATCTATTCGGGGCCATTTAAAGCTCCGGCGGCCCGATCATCCGCTTCCGAAACACTCCGAGCAAGCCGGGCAACGCTCCAGTCCAGAGAAAGCTCGACGACACCAGCATAAGTACATGGGTGACAAAAGGCAAGCCTTAACCGCGTCTGGAGCGTCCTCTCAAAGGCAGGGTGGACGTAGGATGCAAGTGAATTAGCAAAGAAAGAAGCAGAGTATGCAGGCGCAGAAATACTGCAGGGAAGGGGAGGAGAGCGATGAGTGAGTGAACTGTCGGTGCGTGCATACTATCTAGGTAGAGCGTTCCGCTCTAGCAGCCCATCCACCCTTTCTCTTCTCTACGCACCTTGCTCCCATCCGCGCGCTCAATATACTCCTTCTCAAGCAGCGTCTCTATCGCTTTCTTGATATCGGTGCGAGACCACCTCCTGGATGGTTCTTTATCGTCTTGCGTGCCTTCATGATCTGCACGATCGTCGTCTGGATCACGCACTTGCTGTCCTCGTCCACCATCTTGAGCATCGCTCGACTCAGCCTTCACGTCGGCCTTGATCGGTAGATTCAGGTTCACGCGGATCTTCGCCTTGAAGCCTACGCGCAAAATCCATTCATCAGCTTTCTTTCACCCATCACAAACGGAGCCGGAGGGAAAACGCACCAGGATTCAAATCATACTGATCCTTCTCCTCATTCACCAGGTGGCACCTTCACCAGCAGCGCCAACACCTGGGTCAGAATCTCCGTCGAGATCTTCGTCGCCTCCTGCAGCTCCGGCAGCGACAGCGTATCGTTGCAGTTGTACTGCAGCAGCACCGCCGCCTAGTATGCCGACGCCATCAGGATGTATTTCTGGTTCGTGTAGTTTGTGCGCAGCTCGTTCTTCGAAGAGTTGTGCAGCCATGTCGGCTTGCGGCCGGACGTGTTAGTCGACGTTTGTGTGGCAGTGTGCGTATGAGAGGGAGAGGGAGGGAAGGGGAAAGGGAGGACGAGGGGAGGGAGCGAGGAAAGACGAGAGAGGAAAAAGGGAGCAGGAGTGGGAAGCGCACCTTCGTCTGGTAATACCGCGTGAAGCGCTCAAACGTGGGCAGCAGCTCCGGCGGCAGGAGGAAATCGTGCGTCGGCCGCGCCAACGGCCAGAAGTTCGTCCCGAGCATCATAAGGCTAAACGCAATATCTATATCGTCGTGGTTCGTCCGTGAGGTCCTTTGATAAGGACATGTCTATTCGTGTGCCGTCAGCACTGAGAAGGGAGTGAGGAAAAGAGAAAGGACCCACTGGTAAACAATGAACATCCACACCCCTCTTTATTGCCGTTTTCAGAATAGTTGGCGGATGTGACTTTTCGTGACTTTTGCGCACTTTTTCGGTCAGATCTTCGGCGGCCCATATCTCGACAACCACTACACCAAATCGCAAGATTTATATACCGTTAGAATTGCCTCGTCAAGTAATACAGCCCCCATAACTCTTGTGCCCCAGTTCCTCACGCGTAGAATTTGTTCTCGAGACACCGTAAAAGTAGGTGGGACACCTCTAACTCAAGAACCACTCCATGTATAGCTACCAAATTTTTATATGTTATTCTCTTACATGTCCGTGAGGGTGCCCCACATTGGAATTGGACCTGCACCGTCCGAACAGGTAATCACATTACATCCAGCTACAATCCAGCTAACAAACACGTCTTTCTTCCTCTTTCTCCTTTCCACCTCTGTTCCAGCATGACCCGCAGACGACCTTCGTGGGGTACTCCTCAACATGGCCCGCATCATGGGCATAGATGAAATCTGTCACAAGACCGGATTCAAGAAGCGCACCATCGAAAGGGTCATGGAAGATTATTGCAAGAAAGGGACAGTCATGTGAGAGGGTGACCTGCATCTGGAGATGCGTGGGGCAAAGCATAGTGTGACTGCTAGAGACTTGGACGTGTGTCTAACGCTTCATACCTCTCACTGTGCTACAGAATTCTGCAGTTTCTCACCAGGGTCATTCGACACAGCCCTGATGTATATCTAGACGAGCTGCGGGAACTCCTCGGTGCCGTGTTGTTCGCTGGAGGAGCGGGACCGCGTAGGTTGAGCCGACGAGGAAGAGGCTGCGCTGACGGCAGCCTCTGGCTGCGGACTACTAGTCACTTTTGCAGTCTTCCGTGTTCCAGTGGTGTGGTGTGCCTTCGGCTTCTTCTTTACCTTGTTCTTTGAAGTGCCCATTGCAGTTCTAAGGCTGAAGAGGATGATGAGGCGTGTCTGGTTGATGCAAAAAGCGGTGGAATTTGGTGACGTGATATCCCGGTCTTGCTATACGACGAGCCAAGTGCTATTGACCATGGGGCACCCTCACAGACATGTAATAGAACAACATATAAAATTTTGGTAGCTATACATGGAGTGGTTCTTGAGTTAGAGGTGTCCCACCTACTTTTACGGTGTCTCGAGAACAAATTCTACGCGTGAGGAACTGGGGCACAAGAGTTATGGGGGGCTGTAGTACTCGATGAGGCGATCCTAACGGTATATAAATCTTGCGATTTGGTGTAGTGGTTGTCGAGATATGGGCCGCCGAAGATCTGACCGAAAAAGTGCGCAAAAGTCACGAAAAGTCACATCCGCCAACTATTCTGAAAACGGCAATAAGCTTGCTGATCACCTCCACCTCGTCCGACACGCTGACGCCGTGGATCAGCCGCTTCGACAGCTTCGTCATGTAGAACGTCTGGAATATGTTTTTGTCCTCGAGGTACTTGAAGAGAACCATCCGAGCATCATCAAAATGAAATGAATGAGAGAAGACACACCATCTGATTCAGCGCGCCCTCAAGGTCGACGTCACCGGCCACCTTGTTACTCTTCCTTAGCAGCATATCCGCATGCTTCGCCAGCAGCTCTGGCGACCGCGCAGCGTTCGAGCCTACAAACCCACGCATCAGCTCGAGGATACACTTCCAAAAAGGAAGCAAAAGAAAAATGCACCCGTCGCTGCATTCCGATCAACAATCTCCTGGCCTGGATTTGAACCAGGAACGCCCGCATCACTTGGGGGGATAGTGCAATTTGAAGCAGGTGTGATAATACGATTCACCACCGGATCTTATTGCTCACAACGTTGCAACCCATCAATATTTTATCCCCTGCTCGCTGCATGTAGTACTTGCTGCAGAGCATAGGTACTAACTATGCCTCAAACCGAATCAAAACAACTTATAATTATAGATGTATCCGGAGCTCTTTTCACAAGTACTTACTCTATGCCCTCTGCGTTCGAACCCCTGCGCGAGATGCACAACTTGAACGCAAAAGAGCGGGAAAAAAACACAGCTCAAAATCATAACCCTGCCCGGATTCGAACCGGGACAATAGGTTTTTGCGATACCTTTCACAACCAGGCCATTAGACTTAGACTCCTCAATCCTTCGAAGTCATCTTGTGTCCAATTTTTGAATTTGCAGCTGATGACAAAAGGAAGCAGATGAACACCAACTTTGTCAACGAAAATGAAACCAAAAATCAAAAGACTCTGACACAAATGTAACCGCAGCTCAGAGTCCTTTCACGCCCCATGCCTTCTGCGTTTTCGTGCTCCTTGACTGAAAAAAAAGAGGCACTAGGACAGCTTCCGACGACAACCCGACCCGGAATCGAACCAGGGACACCGCATTCAATCTTGCGACGTTTCCAGGAAGTAGGTGTGCTACCATCAGCACCAGGTCTTATTCCTCCCATCGTACTACCTCGCTTTGCCCTCAGCCTTCTGGATACAACTGGAGCACTGTATGGAAATCACTTCTGGTTGCAGTTGCATTTATGAGCGGGGTTCGACGATCTACGCCAGCCAGACAGTTATATGTATGAAGTATATGCTCCGTCGTCGGACCCCTTCCAACTTCGGGGATGTAGAGCCAAGAAAAAAAGCCTTTGTTTCAGGAGACAAGACTTGACCCGGAGACAAGCCTTCGGCTGGGAATCAAACCCCGAACTCCGTAATTGCGCACAAATCCTGCGTGTTGAACTGTAGCAGATGTGATCCCTTTCACCAGCAGGCCGTTGTTCTTTGTGACCCATTTGATCCTCAGCTCTTTTGGACTGGAACACCACCGAGTTGCAAAGCCAATGGAGGGTTGAACCGCGGTCAAAATCTAACCGAAATCAAGTCAAATAAAACAAACTGCAACACCTCTGTTTTCGGAGCCCTTCTATGAGGATCTTCCCGAATGACTATGAATTTGGAATGCTCGCGTGCGGGCTGAACCCTTCAAACAGGTGTGGGCTTCGCTTTTTTGCCATTTGGGGTAAGGATGAACGCGACGCGTTTGATATCCCCATCGGCGTCATGCAACGGATCAAAGATATCGAGCCCAACTTGGCAGTAATGCCGTGATTTGTTAACGAGACGATGAAATGGTATAAGTAGCCCAGAAAAGGCTGGAGGGTTGAACGATGTGTCTTACTAATCAGGCATCCCAGGAATCCCAGTTGTGCGCCAGGACAAACAACCACTCTTGAAAATGCCAGAACCGGAACTCTGAAATATCCTCGAGTACTTACATCTATCATGCGTATTGAGCGATAGTGCCTGCCTATGTAGTCTGCTTTTTCATCAAAAAAAAAAGCAGATGCGGGCCTGAATTCACATAGCGAGGTACGATCTGTCGAAGAGAAGGGCGGCCCATGTGCATTACATCACACCTTTATTAGCCTCTTCTGTCCGTCCGAAGCCTTTTTACACTCCGCTATCAGCACCTCGGCACCATCTGGCCCTTAACACCCATTCAAATCCTCACAAGCCGACCTCCTCAATCGAAGTGGGGGGCCAAGCGGCCTATCACGCTCTTGTTAATTATTTTGGACTCTGCCACTGCCTTGCTACTACCCGTTTTTCAGCGCTCATTTAAGTGCTCACGAGTTGACCCTCTTTGTAGCTATTCAATATCTACGAGCCATATGAGACATTGAAACATGGCCGTTGACCGCGAGATTTTCTTGAATGCTTACTACGGGAGCATCACACTATTCGAAGTGGATGTGCCAAGGAAACGGAAACTTGGACCTGCCAACTACAAGGAGTTGACAGATGGATGGTGCCTCGAAGAAACGAGGCTTCTTTCGACGCTGTTGGTCGAATGTGTTGAACCCTGAATAAATTCAACAAAGACATGGACGAGGTTAAACTCATTGAACAGTAGTCAGATGGACCTTGAAAGCACCCCGACCTCATTGTTGCAGCCGTTCTACAAAGGATTTGGAATTCACTATGTTTGGGTTCTAAGATCAGCGGACGATTCTCAGTGTACAAAATAAAGGTTGGATGAGATCAACCGTGTGCAACGGATCAAACATAAGCCCGGTTGCAATTTTCAAGTTAGAAATAATAAAGATGCAGAAAAACTCGACCGTTTGACGAGCCGCACGCAGGCTCATAATCCATATTTACGGATGGTTCTTTTTTCGGAGTCAGGGCAGATGTTGGGGCCTGGCCTTGGTATGGCGAGGTACGGTCTGTCTACGAGAAACGGGGCCCATTTCAATGAGGAACCCAAGAAGTTGCTAGACAGACAGATGAACTTTGAAACTACAGCTGGCCCTAAGTTCTTGATTCATTCCGCATACTGAAATCGGAGGTCTGCTTGTGGGCTATTCACATGAGAACAGTGACTTAAGTGCGAACTCCGTACTCAACGTCCGCACTGAACGCTGGTCATGTATTTGTCAAGTCATTCATCGAGACACCATTGAGGTACTTGGGATGAAAGACCTTTTGATTGGTTTTCATTTGGCATATCAGAACAAGCTTCTCAGATAGGTCAAGTTCTATATGGTTTCAGGACCATTAAGGCTCAAGCTTATTATATAACTTAACATCGGAGGAATCAACGACTCCAGCCCTAGATTTGTTCTATCACGATGGCGAGATGGAAAAAGGGATGGACGAACCAACAATCTGTTCCCATTGCTCGCGGATTGGCATAAAAGGCGTCCAAAGCCAGGTCCACTTCTTCAGAGAAACATCATGTTCTTCACCACTAGTCTCAAAGCGCTTGCGATTGTCATATTCTGCACTACCTTGAAGGTGATCAATGCAGCAACTTGGACAGTATGTTTGCGGGGGGCAATGTCAATCCAACGGTCTAATTGCTTTGCAGCCACTCAGCTCGTCGGTTGTTCGAATCCCGAACAACGGAGCTCGGTTCTATATTAATAATGGGGGCCAGCTTCAGGAACTCAGCACCGTCACGGCAAATACCACGAATCCTCCCTCGTTCGATACTACCTGGCGTAATGCTACCCTCGATTTCACACCTTTCGGAGTATCCAACGTCGCACCGTCGTCAACCATCGCCTCCGTTTCTTACATATTCGAGGGACTCACCAAAACCAAAGTCTTTTACCAAACCACGGACGGGAGCATCCGTGCGGTGATGTGCTGCCAAACCCCCGAGTGGGGGGTTGATCCCACAATCATTGCAACTGCACCACTCGGGGTGGACATTCAGGCCTTCCAGGCATCAGATACGACTGGAACTGTGAGTCTCCTGCCGCCTGTGATTCAATTGACTCAGCTAACTATGTGACATTAGGCAATCGTCTTCGTCAGCTGGCAGAATGCTTTGGGACAGTTGACGGAGCGCTGGACTGCGGATGTCATTGATGTGGCGCCGTCGTGGAGTGCGCCGGTCATTATCTCCACCTAAGTAAGCGGTGTGCACCTTGGTTTATGTCGGATGTCTTCAAACGCGGGTCTGGTCGTGACGTGTCTGTACTATGTTCTGATTGTCTTGAAATTGTTAGCCTTGAAATATTGATTTAGTTGGATATGCACCCGCACCCTGCACGGGGATTTTTTTTTTTTTTTGGTATGGACGCATTGTATGACGTTCCAAACGTCACATTATTCATTTTGGAAAAAATTTCGGGTTTTGAAAAAAAAAATTTGGGGGCAAACCTCAGAATACCTCCATACTGTATACCTACATACTAGGTGAGTGTATGAAGGCCATCCTCAGAGGATTAGGGCTATTTCCGAGTGGAACAGGTGTGTAATACAACTTCGGACCAAAGCATCGGCATCATTGATTGGCGATCAATGACTCATTCTGCTGAGACAATTTTCTTCTCGCTCTCTTGCCTCCAGTGCCCGCTGCAAACCCTTACCACTGTTGATAAACTGGGGTCCAGCACAAGTATTCTATGACTGTTATTGTCATTCTTTATTTGAATTTTGTGCCTTCAGAATCAGCTTCAAGGTTTTGACCCAAATCAAGTGCCAAGGCAGAGGTATCAGGCTGTTCCAGTTCCCAAGACTAAGGTTATTGGATTCTTACCAAAGTTATACACAAATCAAGTCAAGTTCCAACTGTGCAAGAAATTAGAATTCAACTTTTTCACATCTGTCATCACTACATCACACGCTCCTTCACGATCAATCTGTCAATTGGCCCATCAACTCTCGTCACGGCCGCTCGCTGCCCGAACCGCCAGACGCAGAGCGGCTAACCGAACCATTCTAGCAACGGAAATGAATCGCAATATTCAGGCAAAGAAAGATGCATTTTGAGTTCAAATATATTGTTTTCAGATTAGTCGGCATGCTGATGCTTTTGTCCGAAGTTGTGTTACACACCTGTTCCACTCGGAAATAGCCCTAATCCTCTGAGGATGGCCTTCATACACTCACCTAGTATGTAGGTATACAGTATGGAGGTATTCTGAGGTTTGCCCCCAAATTTTTTTTTTCAAAACCCGAAATTTTTTCCAAAATGAATAATGTGACGTTTGGAACGTCATAGCATTGGCTAAAGTGACAGTTCTTTTTATACAGAGGTTCGAGCAGTCTGACGTTGAATGAATGCACAGGTAGAAACGGGATGGATGTTTGCCGTTCCAACCTCTGCCTCTCCCTGACCTAATGATTCATGAAGCATCAACAACGATTCAACGTGCCGTTTACTACGTAATTCCGCTGCTACCTTGCAATCATTCAACCGTGGGAATATGATGCCCTTTCTTCATTCTTGGTTGAGCTTGACAAGTCGCACGCGCTGAATGCGCTCGATACTGTTCCAAGGTCATCGCAAAAAAATTTAGGATTTCTAAATCACACCTTCCAGAGCCGTTCGCGAGACCTTTCGAAATAAAAACAAACCATCTGATCTGAGGCCAAATTCACGTCTATGGTGGCTCGCCACGTACGCCTACAGCGCCGCGGCGTAGGGGCGTGAAAAACCTGACACTTTCGACTGAACGCAGATCACACTGCTCGCAAGTGATATCATCTCCGACTTATGCCACTAGCAGTGGGGTGGGCGTTTCAGGGCGTTTCGCGCTTGCTATCTCACCAACAGCGTTTATCAGGGTGGGGTTATGAAACATTTCGACCTTGGACCGACCTTTCCACATTAGCAAAGACGCTCGTTTTCTTTAGACAATGTTGGTTTTTGCCGAGTGGTAGCGTCGACGTTTCACAATTCGACACAAAATGCCTGCCCAACTCCGATCGCCTTCTTGATTGGATCTGATTGCACAATCTTATCGAAACTTTCCAGACTTCCACATTGGACAACGCCATCTCGTACGCAGCTGGTGCGCACTTGGTATCCGGGTAATGGATCTCGCAGATACATACACAGATATCTTCCAGAAATTTCCGAGCAGACAAGAGGACGAATTGATGTAGTTACCTCCGACACGCAGCACGTTGCGAATGCGTTGCGATCTGTTCCGTCGCACATCAGGAACCTGAAACGTCAAGGTCGCAATGTGATTTTCTGGAACGGCTTTTCAAATCATCCGGCATTCAAACCTCCTGCCTTGCTTTTGGCTCATTTTCTATGCTCTATAACCTCGACGTCTGGACGGACGGCGCGTGTCGAGGGAACGGCCAGTCGTGGGCTATCGGTGGAGCGGGTGCATGGTTCAGTAAGCCGGTAAATGGTGCTCGAGGATGGCTGCGCCAGCTCTCACTGTATCCAACCCCCACGAATCAGAGTGCGTTCAAACTCAACGTGCGTCATCAACGACGATCCATCTCATCGATGTTTCTGTTCGTTTTTCAGAAGCGGGATTGGCTGGACTGATCGTGGCGCTCGAGACTGCGAGCCAGCTGCGCGACCCAATGTTTGTCCGGCTCACCGTTCACACGGACTCGACGTATGTTATTAGGTGTATGACTCATTGGCTGGATGAGTGGAGGGCCAACGGATGGGTGAACGCCTATGGTGAGTTGCAACTCTTGCTTCCCAGATTCTCGATGGCTAACACAATCAAGGGTACTCAGTTGCGAACCGCGACTTGATTGAAGAAGCAGCGGAGCTGGTGCAAAGCCTGGACATGAATGGGGTGAGATTGAAATTTGTATGGGTCCCAAGAGACGAGAACCGGGAGGCGGACAGGCTCGCAAATCAGGCGTGTGACAGCCAGGAGCAACGCTGGAACGGTAACCCGTATCAAGCTCCTGGACATTACGGTTTTGCGCCCTACAGGTAGATAAATCCCGAGAACACCATAAATAGCAAAAGAGAAACCTGAAATATCTCCAAATATTGTCCAAATATGAGGTGTTTGACGGAACATTGTTTGCATATCCGAGTTGCATCCAAAATCTTACTGATGCTGTGAAGGTCTGAATTGTGCTCAGAAAGGCTTGGAGGCGGATGGTCCGCACCTGCAACATATAGTGGTCTGGTCATGTCAAGTCTTGATGCAGGAGTTGCTCGTTCGAATCGAGCCCGAGCCATACAGATGCGCTGCTCCCTTGAGAGCTTTTTTCCCATCGCAGCTCAGTTAGTCGGACGAAACGGAGCGCACACTGAATTGGCCATTTGTTGCGTGTCCTTTCACTGGCAAGTAAGCTACGGTGTTGCGGTGTCCGCTTATTTGTACCATTCTGATCCAGACGCCGGGAAGAGGTCACCATATTCTTGGAGTCTTTCATCCAAAGTGGTCGAATGTCTTGAAGTTTTGGAGTTTGTTCAGAAAGGCGTGGAAACAGATGGTCCGCACCTGCGATAAATTCGATAGTCGCAAAACGCACTTGGGGCAGATCCCTCGTTCGAATCGAGCCCGAGCCGTTGCCAAGGAAAACGCAAATTCTTTTGGCTTTTGGATTTTGAACTCGCCAGCACAGACGCTGCAGGAAAAATTGGGTTATTACTCGTCATAGTTTGTCTGTCCAGAATTTCACTGGTACACTGAAGGTCTGGATCATGCTCAAAAAGGCTCTGTAACGGTGGTCCGCACCTGCGAGGTATACCAGACCACTCAAAGTCTTGATGCAGAAGTTGCTCGTTCGAATCGAGTCTGAACCATCGCCTTGACAATACCAGTTGGTTTTTTTGGTTCTCCAAGTCCAGCGTGAAGAAGACAAGGCAAACTCAACTTGCCCCGACCCGTTGCGATCTCATTTTATTCTGAGCACTGCGGTGAGTTGCAGAATTTTGCAGCCAGATTCAGAACCGAGGGCCACTCCACAGTGTCCACATGCAGCGCTGCATCCTACTTAGACGGAAAGAAAGGTCCAAGATATCGCGAGTTCCAGTGCTTTGTTGAATAGTCATGAAAGCTTGGTAGTCAATGGACCGCGTCCGTAAAACTTGAACGGTAGATGTTGAAGATTTACGCTCGTTCGAATCGGGCCCAAGCCATGATAATTACGCAGGTGATCTTTTTTGGCCTTACTGAGAGTCCTCAGACAGCACTACCGGGAGCCCACAGGGTTAGTTTTCTTCCCATAGCAGCAGTATCTCGACTTGAACGTGTAAATCCAAGCTGCGGATTTGTGGCTGCGTGTATTCCATTTGCTTGAAACGGCTAGAGTGTTTTCAGGGTCCTTGAATTTCTTCGTTCCTGGACTCAAAAGACTCGGTAACAGGTGGTCTGCAACTGCGAGATATAGCCTGGTTTAGTTGATGAGATGATGAAATCTGGTTGGCAGGAGTCTAAGTTGCTCGTACGAATCGAGCCCGAGCCGTGTTGGCGAGAGGTGGATTTTTTTTTTTTGGAGGGGGCGGGGGTAAGTTGGCACGGGGGCGAACTCGCCTGACCCAGGTTGCCTTCGCCGCGATCTGAATGCCACACTGTCCATTGACAATCCTGGATCTAAACGCTGCAGGAAGAATTAGCCTATTATCCGTTGCAATTTTTCCAGAATTTCACTGGTACAATGAAGGTTGGGTTTATTAAACCAGAAAGGCTCGGTAGCAGGTGTCCGCACCTGCGAGATATGATATAGCCATGAGATTGCTACAAAAGTTGCTCGTTCGAATCGGGCCCGAGCCATACAAAAGCCGCTCCAGAGCCTTTTTCCCATCGCAGCTCAGTCGGTCGGACGAAGCGGAGCGCACGCTGAATTGGCCATTTTGTTGCGTGTCCTTTGCAGGTGCTGCGGTGTCCACCGATTTTTCCACGTTGACCCAGACGCAATCAACAGCATGTTCTTCTAGTGGCTTTCATCCAAAGTGTTTGGGTGTCTTGAAGATTTGTATTGTACTCAGAAAGGCTCGGATGCGGATGGTCCGCACCCGCGAGGTATACTAGCTCAAAATCTTGATCCAGAAGTTGCTCGTTCGAATCGAGCCCGAGCCATAGCCGCTTACGTAGCAGTTTTTTTTTGTTCTCCAAGTCCAGCGTGAAGAAGACAGGGCAAACTCAGCTTTTTTCGACCCGTCGCGTTCTAATTTTATTTTGAGCAGCGCAGTGAGTTCGGAATTTTGTAGGCACATTAGATCCGAGTGGTGCACTTTAGATGTAAATTTCGCGATTCACGCAGAAGTAACTCGTTCGAATTGGGCCCAAGTTATTCTTGCGCTCGCGGCGTGTTTGGTCCGCACCTGCGATAAATTTTCAGGTCGCAGAACTCACCTGAAGCAGGTCGCTCGTTCGAATCGAGCCCGAGCTGTGATGAGGAGGAAGGTGTTTTTTTTTTTGGCGTGCTCTTTCGAATTCGGCACAGGGCGAACTCTCAGGCTGCTGCCAACCCAGGAGGCTTTTTTTGTTCTGAACGCCGTGGTGTCCAATCCTAGATCCAGATGTTCCAGGAAGAATTAAGTAGGTTGTTACTCGTCGCAGTTCGTCCAGAATTTTGCTAGTACGATCAAGTTCTGGATTATGCTCAGAATGGCTTGGAGGCGGATGGTCCGTACCTGTGAGATAGGTCATGGATGACATCTTGCTGCAGGAGTTGCTCGTTCGAATCGAGCCCGAGCCATGATCAGGCTTGATGACATCTTTTTGGCTTTCTGTGCTGAACTTGAAGTCAGTACAGGACGAACTCACCTGACCCGGGTTCTTTCTCCATTTCCTGAATGCCGCGGTGTCCTAAATTCAGACGCTACAGGAAGAGTTAAAGTATGTTGTTACTTGTCGCAGTTCGTCCAGAATGTTGCTAGTACAATGAAGGTCTGGAGTATGCTCAGAATGGCTTGGAGGCGGATGGTCCGTACCTGTGAGATATACCATGAATGGGCCAATGTATTGCTGCAGGAGTTGCTCGTTCGAATCGAGCCCGAGCCATGATTAGGTCCACCTCGACAATGGACGAAGCGGGGCACAACCTGAATTGGCTATTTGTTGCGTGTCCTTTGCAGGTGCTGCGGTGTCCACTGATTGTACCACGCCGATCCAGACTCCGCAATTCTTGTAGTGGCTTTCATCCAGAGAATGTTCGCATGTCTCAAAGTTTTGGAGTGTGCTCAGAAAGGCTTGGAGGCGGATGGTCCGCACCTGCGATACATCATGATGTATTTGCAGAACTTAATCGTGGCAGGTTCGCTCGTTCGATTCGGGCCCAAGCCATTCTCTGATACAAGTGCTCTTTTGTTTTTCCAAACGCAGAATCGATCCTGAGCCGTGCAGCGAGGGTGGTGAATCCTTTTTTGGCTCTCTCGGAGTCTCTCTCTCTCGAAGTCAGCTCAGGGTGAACTCGCTTGACCCAGGTTGCCTTTTCCGCGTTGTTTTGAACGCCGCGGTGTCCAGCCTTGGATTCAGACACTGCAGGAAAAATTGGGTTATTACTCGTTTGCAGTTTGTCCAGAATTTTGCTAGTATGATCGAGTTCTGGATTATGCTCAGAACGGCTTGGTAGCGGGTGGTCCGCGTCTGCGAGATATAACTGGTGCCAGGTGGCCATTTGCTGCAGAAGTTGCTCGTTCGAATCGAGCCCGAGCCATAATATAGCGTTGAATTTTTTTCTTCTCGTGAAGAACATTGTAGGACGAACTCAACTTGCCTTTAACCGTTGCGTTCTAATTTTATTTTGAGCACTGCAGTGAGCGGCAGAGTTTTGCAACGCCAACGCAGATCCGAGCGGTGCACTTCCAGGCCCAAACGAGAAAGCAAGCTGCAAGATATTCCGAGGTCGTTCATGGGTTTGAAAGGGCTTGGTAGCGGATGGTCCGCGTCTGCAAGTTGTGGACCGAGTGGTGCATCGACAGTTTACGCAGAAATCGTTCGTTCGATTCGGGCCCAAGCCATAGGTCTTCTCCGGCTAACTTTTTTTGGCGAGCAATAAACACTCCGTGAGTCCAAATTAGGTCAGCGCTTTCCCCCTCGTAGTACGTGAGTGCTCCCAAGCTTCCAGAGGTGCGGATTTGTGGCTGAGGATTTGCGTGTGATTGTCTGCCTGCCACTTAAAAAGGCTAGAGTGTTTTCACTACTGTCAGGGTCCTCGATTTTCTTCGTCCCTGGACTCTGGAGGCTTTATGTCGCCATAGCACGAACATGGAGAATGTCTTACAGTTGTCCAGGTGAAACGGGTTAGGAGACAATCTGATCCCGTGATCATTTCTCGTTCTTCCTGTCGCCACCATGTCCATTTTGTGAATTCCCCTTCGCGCACCCTGTGGCCCAAGCCAACGCATAGAAACCGCACATAAAACAACAAGAAGAAAAACCCTAATGCACATGTCCCTCCAAGCAATATGCTCGACCACTACTACACCCCGCGCGACCTCTCCGACCTCGAGACACAGCCCAATCCCATGCTCACCGACATCGTGAGCGTGACCGCGAAGCCTCGGACCACTGCGCCAGGGTTTGTCGACCTGAGCGCGCTCGCGCTGGAGCAGCTTGTCGCGTTCGACTGCGATGACTCGGACAGCGACAGCGGATCAGACGACGGCTATGTGTCTACCCTGCTGCGCATCCAACGCGCGGCTGCTCCTATCGTTGCGCCGAGGAAGATTGCGGGCGCGAGGAGGGTCGCGCGGGCGGCGTCGGCGCCCTTGCGCGTGACCAGCGATATGATAGACGTGGACGTGCCGATAACGAAGAGGACCGCGAAGAAGGCCGAGGGGGAGCTCTTCCAAAGTATCACTGCAATTCCAGGGCTCGAGAGCGCCAGCTTCGAGGTGAGTCGCGTCCCCTGTCTTTGCCCCCTGTTTGCCCGATGCAGACGGAAAAAATTGCTCGTCGTATTGCGTCATCACGACGCACGATGGCAGAGCTCCTATTTTGATTCTGGCTCGCATCTATGTATTTTGGGGTTCTTCTTGCGACGGCGGCTTGGTCGTCTGGAGGCACTCTCCTATTTTATCGAATTTCTCACACTCATTTCGTCGTCCAGGAACTCCGCCTCGAAACCTACCGTCAATCACTCGTCGCAACCGGCACTGCGCGCCCCCAGCCCGCATTCGCCCCCGCCGTCGTCATCCCCCCCGCTTTTGCCCCCCAGTTCTTCGAGCCCAGCGAGGACATGGACGCAGACACCGACACAGACGTCGAGATGGTCGACGTCGACGGCGTGGAGGTGCAGGACGGGATGACACTGGACCCACGCAAGACACAGGACCCGCGCAAGCCCCAGCCCCAGCCGATACAAACCTTCAAGTCCGCGCCGTTCGCGTTCCGTGCGGCGTCGTACCCGCCCCCATCGCATCAGCAGCAGTGGGGATGAGCGCTGAGCGTGGAGGCCTGTCTTTCCTCTCTTCCTTCTCTTTTCCCTACTCTGCTCCCGTCCACCTCTTCCCGCCGCCGGGTCCTGTTCCTTCCTGCTTTTCCGCCTCATCCTCTCCTCTTGCCTCCAACCTCTCCGCGCCCCATTCGCCATTCCCTCCTGCTCCGCGTCTTGTATGTACCTAATCCCATGCTCCCCTCCCACTCATCCTCCTCAATTCATCGTCCTTCCTTCCGCTGCACATACATACATGCTCCTTGCACATCTCGACCCGAACCCCACTTCTTCTCTTCTCTTCTCTTATGCCGTAGTCCTTATAGTTTTGTCGATGTTGTTGTTCTTTTAGTTTCACTTATGTATGCTGCAGTATCTACTCTTCTCTTAGATAGAATGTCAATGCCATCATCTCATCCACTCGTCTCGCTGTGCCGTGAAAAATTTGAATTTCAGTCGCTGTGTGCTTCAAGAGTAGGCATCCTATTCTCATTGATAATAAAATGAAATCTAAAAGTTACTTGGAACTAATGCTACATGGTTATGTATCGTAAGTGTGAGTGCGTCTGTCTTGTTCATTGTCTACTTCTACCTACCGCCCGACTTCAAAATTAAATCAAGTTTATACATGTACTTTTCCTGCCTCTCCCCTCCTCCTCCCGCCTCCCGCCTCCCCGCGCCGTGCATGGATGAATGAATGGTCCACGCATCGCGGGACCGACCACCTCGTGGCGCGCTGCGTCTGTTTCAGCGCGCGAGATTGCACTTGCGGCGTGCGTGTACGATCTCCATTTCCATCGACCACGTATGAAGCACGACGAGCGCCTAGAACCGCTTGACGTACGGCAGCGCACTCGCTTTCGGTGTCTCGGCGAGGTCCGCGCCCCCGATGCGGTCGCTATCGTCCGAGCTCGAGTCCGAGTCGCTCTCAGAGTTAGACGAACTCTCCGACGAGCTCGAATCCGAGTGAGACTTGGCCGCCGCGTCTATCGCCTCCTTCATCGCCTTCACCCACTTCTCCCTCGTCTTCTCCCTCGCCACTTGCGCCCTCGCCCACGCCTCCTCCCTCTCCGCCCTCCTCTCCGCCCTCCTCAACCGCTCCCTTATCTCCCCCAACGTCTCCCGTCCCCACGTCCCCTCCACCACCCCCGCTGCCTCTCCCTTTCCTCCCCCTCTCCCTTGCGAGTGCCTCCGCGCGGAACTCCCGCGCCATCCTCCGCGCCCAGCCCTCCCTCGCCCCGTCCGCGGGCCCGGCCGTCGACACACCATGCGCGTGCGCGTGGTGTACGTCCGCGGACTCCTCCCACGCCGGCCCGCCAAGCGCCTCGCGCCACGGCTCCGCCACGAACCGCACATTCACCCCCGCGCGCGCGTACGCGGGCGCCTGCACGGGCAGCAGCGTCCGCGCGCGCGCCGCCGCCTGCGCGTCCGTGAACGCCACCAGCGCGTGCAGCTCGTACACCCACTGCTTCTCTCCGGCGTGCCCCGACGCAGCAGAAGACGCAGAAGCAGACATAGACGTAGACGCGGAGGGCGCAGGCACCCGCACCCCCGCACCCACACCCCCTCCAGCGCGCCAAACGCGCCAAAGTCCGCGCGCACCCGCGCCTCCGCCTCCGTCCGCGCTCCCTCCAGCACGCGCGCCTGCGCCGCCTCCCGCGCGGCCCGCAGCTCCGCCTCGAGGGTGCGCTCGCGCACGAGCGCGTTGCGCAGCGCGGCGGCGTACGCGGCCGTCGCGGGGTCTTTGGGTTCGGGTTCAGCGTCGGGGCCCGTTTCGTTGGTGTTTCCTTGGCCTTCCTCAGGGGGCTGCCCGAACGCGCGACGGCGCTCCACCCCGCGCAGTTCGTCGTCGGTGTGCGAGGAAGGAGCGGGCGAAGGCGAAGGAGCGAACACCGGCACGCCGGACCCGGGCACGCGCAGCGCGAGCCAGCGGGTTTCCGTCACGCGCACGAACGGGTGCGCGGCCCCGGCCCCTTTGGGGTGGTTTAGCCCCACGGAGACGAGGATGCTGTGCGGGAACGTGGAGGCGAGGTGCGTTTGCGCGCTGTGGGGTGGGGGTGCGTTCGTGAGTGACATGTCAAAGTCGAGCCTGATTTTTTCTGGAGGAAAAGGGAGGGAGAGAAGGAGGAAGGAAGGAGGGGAAGGAAGGAAGGAAGGAACGGAAGGAACGGAAAGTAAAGAACGGAGGGAGGGAAGGAAAGGAAGGGAAGGGAGCGCAGGGGCATGGGTGGAGGAAAGTGGCAGGTAGTAAAATAGGGAGGAATCGTATCGACACGAAAGACGTACCGCTCTAACACAGCCGCTACTGCTGGGTGGGTCGGCTGCCGCTTCTCCTTCTGCTCGTTCTCGTTCTCATTCTCGTTCTCATTCTCCCTCTCCTGCTCCTTGTCGCCTGGCGACGAGGACTCCGCCTTCGTGGTCGCATTTGTGTTCGTGTTTGTATCCGTATCCGACGCTGAAGCCTCCGCCGCCTTCGTGCGCTGGGAGGTGTGGGTTTCGATTTCGGTGTTGGTGTCGGTTTGGGGTCCAAGAGCAGGAGTAGGAGCAGGAGTAGAAGCAGGAGTAGGAGTAGGAAGAGGAGTAGGAGTAAGCTCGTCTGTTGTTTCGGGATCACGAGCGACGGATGCAGAGTCAGCACTGGCGGATTCAGCCGCGACGCCGCTTTCGCGCCCCTGCAGCGGCGTCTCCAACTGACTCCACATCGTTTCGAGCACCCGTGCGCGCGCGCGGATCTCGCTCTCGGCCTCGCGCTCCCGTTCCCGTTCTTTCTCTGCGGCCTCTTTCTCTGCCTTTTCCTTGTCCTCTGCGTCTGCACGTTCCTCGCCGTCGTTCACGGCCATGACCCCTTTCTCGTGCATCTCTACCTGCCTCCTTGCGGCGGCGACCCGGGCCTGGGCCGCGTCGGTCGAGAGAAGCGTCCCCACGGCGTCGCGCCACGCGGGCGTGTTGGCCGCCAGCAAAGCGAGGTCCGCGCGCGTATATTCCGCTGCGTGTTCAGGCGGGGGGAACGGGCGCACGGAGGGGGTGGGGGTGGGGGTGAGGTCGCTAGCAGATTCGGCGGGCGAGGGGGTCGGGAGACAGACCTCGAGCAGGGGCGGCGCGGAGCGGAACGCGCGCGCGAGGGCGGCGTCGCGAAAGTGGATGACCTTTTGTTTTTGGAAGAATCAGAGTGAGCATGACAGGAAAAGAAAAGAAAAAAGGAGGAAAAGACGTACCGCGCCGAGGATCCACGGTAGCTGCGTCAGATTAGCGTCGCTCTGACTTTCGTTTTCGACCTGCTCCTTCTTCTCGTTCTCCGCGCCGTCCCTCGCCTCCTTGCGCATACTTTTGATCCACAGCTGCATGCCCAGTACGTCGGCGGGTGCTGCGCCCGCGCGCACGGCAATGCGGGCGAGGTCGGCGGTGGTCGTGAAGGGCGGGAGGCCGACAAGCGCGACGGACGTCGGGAGCGGGCGGGGCGGGGATGCTTCGGGGGAGAAAGACGCGCCGGTGCGCAGGGCCCAGTTTTTCGCGGCCTTGTGGCCAAAGACGAGCATGGGCGGCGGGGCGCGCGTGACGAGGACCTCGTCGTCCCCATCGGTCAATTTTAGCTTGGGCGATGGCTTGAATCCGGGTTTAAACTTGGGAACCTTGGGCTTCGCGTCAACTTGCGCTATGAGAGCGCTCAGGGGACCTGTCGGAGGCGGAGGGAGCTTGGGTTCGACCTCGTGCGCGCTGGATGTCGAGATCTTGAAGACGCGATCGAGTTGTATTACATCTGGCATCTTTCGATTGAGCTTTTCTTTTCGCTTCGCGGCTTTCCCGCCTTTGGGGGCGCCATCCGAGTCATTTTGGCCCGAGGAGGACGCGTTTTCCACGCTGGTGCTTGGATTTTCGGAGGAAGGAGCGGAGAAGTGGCGGCTGCCTAGTCTGGTTATGAAACGGCTGCTAGAGGCGTATCGACATGCGCTCGCGAATGCACAGGAGGAGCGAACCGCAGAGGGCGGCAGGCAGGCGAGCATAACATCGAAAATATAACCGGGCGAGGGTGTCGGATTATAACAAGGCCAAAGTATGCCTCGATTTGGGAACTCCAGTTCAAGATGAAGAAATTGCCAAGAAATCTCAAAAGACATGCGCGCTCCTCCTGCTCAACTGACTGTGCGGGGTGGATTGAAAAAAATTCTTAGAGTATACACACCACATGCCCACGGCGGGAGTCGAACCCACATCTCCTCACGTGAACTCATACCTGGACTAGCAGATTGAGGTAGGGTCGTGTATATAATTCCTGTTTGCAAACCGGTTTATAAACCAGTGTTTGTAAACCCAGTTTTTAAATGGTGGGGTAAAATGGCCGGTTTTTAATTGTCTCGGCAACCCGGGCCGTCGGGAATTCTTGAGTCGAAACAAAGTTGAAACTCACAGAAACCAGCTATTATCCTTCATTTCCCCTCTCTTAATCAAGTAACACTGCTATCAAACAAATAGAATATGCCGCTGGTGATTTACATGAGGATCCACAGGTCAGCTGACAGTAAAGCGCGAGAGAAGGGGGTTTCCTGAGCTACCTGACAGCAGTTCCAAGCCATGGAGCCCAGATGAAGTCGCAGAAGCTGCGAGAGACCCCAGGGAGCAGAGAAGAAGGCAAAAATTCAGTTTTTAGGCCAGAAAATGAATTTTTGGGTACCCTGTTTGTAAACCGGTTTATAAACGGCCTGTTTACAAACCAAAATTAAAAACCGGTTTTTAATCCGCTGCGAATTATATACACGACCCTAATTGAGGTGATCACCGTGATCAACAGAGGCCTGTCTGCCTTTGGTCCCACATGGAATAAGTCTGAATGAGTTGAGAAGAATTCTTGTTCATCCATGCGCCATGGCATATAATCATCCAATTTTGATTCACCCCCTTAAAAATGGCTTCATACTAAAGTTTAAACTCTGGGACTCTGCTTCGAGTATTAATACATACATAGAGGCGAACCAAAAACAAATGCCACAAACAGTATCGTCATGCCTCTGGTGGGAGTTGAACCCACGTCTCCTCATCGATGCGAACAAGGCTTGTAACTGGCCGAGGCGATCACCATGATCCACAGTGGCTTGAAGCTCTTGAATCGGATGACACCATCCTCTGCGATGCAATGAATTTATTCCTGGATCAGTCCACAGCATGTGGCCCAGTGGCCCGGTAAAAGAAGCCAAATAAAACTGATTCAACAATTGAACCAAAAACACAAAGCTTTGAGTCTCGGGCTGCTCAGTCATTCAACGGTGCAGGATAGGTACTTACTACGTAAGGGAGGAAAGCAAAGAAGAAAAAAACGCTCTGGGGAATCCAGATGCCTCTGGTGGGAGTCGAACCCACATCTCCTCATGAAATCGGAGAAAGTCAGTTGGTAACTGGTTGAGACGATCACCACGATCCACAGAGGCTTAAAACCCTTGAATGTGAGGCGGTACTTATAATGACGACACCATGCTCTGGGATGCAATAAATTTATTCCTGGATCAGTCCACAGCGCCATGCCAACTTGGGTAAAAACCAATGATAACATCTGAACCAAAACTTTGAGCTTGCTCAATTAACTTAGCCACGGCATGATTCAACAAAAGAGGAGGCGGAGAGTAAATAATAAAAATCTCGGTTCAGGCGCCCCATGCCTCCGGTGGGAGTTGAACCCACTTGTCCTCATGAAATCCGAATGTCAGCTGGCTAACTAACTGGTTGAAGCGATCACCGTGATCCGCAGAGGCTTGATACCTTTGAATCTGAGGTGGTACTTATACGTATGACACCATGCTCTGGGGTGCACAGCATGTGCAATGAATTTGTTCCTTGAAGTTGATCAGTCCACAGCAGGTGTGTGTGGACTTGGGTAATAAATCAAAAATTCAGATTCAACAATTTGAATCAAAAACTTTGCAGTCGCCTAGCAGTGCGGGATGGGTACGTTCACAGAAGCGAGAGAGGCAAAAAAAAGACCCCCTTGAGTACGGGTGGGAGTCAAACCCACGTGTCCTCATACCAGTCGGAGGTTCTTGGTTAACCAGCTGAGGTGATCACCATGATCTAATACAGAGGCTTAAAGATCTTGGATGTGACTCAAGTGGTACTTATATCATGCTATACTTTGGGATGTGCCCCATGCCTGCATAGGGCTACCTGAATTTAGTCCTGGAGTCAACTCAGTCTATAGCAGCCATACGGACTTGGATTAAAGACCAAAGAAATTGGGTTCAACATTCGAACCAAACCTTAGACCTGGGGCTTCTCTGTGTGACCGTCAGTTGGCACTTCGAGATGAGTACGTCCGACACAAGGGAGGGAAAAGCAAAAAGAAAAACGCTTCCGGAATCCGTATGCTTCTGCTGGGAGTTGAACCCACGTCTCCCCATGAATTGAAGATGCAGTAGAAGAGAAGCAGCTATTTGAGGCGATCAACTTGATCTGCTGAGGCTGAAATCTCTCAGAGGCGAGGTTGCATATACCTCAGGATGCAATGTGTGATGAATTTGAATTTCATTCTTTGATTAATCCACAGCAGCCATGTGGCCATGTGGACTTATGCTAAAGACCAAAAAAATTGGGCTCAACATTTGAACCAAAAGCTTTGACCTTGGCGCTGCTCATTCACCTGACCGTGGGCGGGATGGGTATGTACAATGCAAGGAAGACAAAAGCCAAAACAAAGATCACCGGGAAGATATATGCCTCTGGTGGGAGTCGAACCCACGTCTCCTCGAGAAGTACCAGCTAGACCTTCCAAGAGATTGAGGTGATCACCGCGATCCACAGAGGATTAAAGCTCTTGGGTGCGAGGTGGTACTTGTACAAGTGCCACATACCATGTATGTATAACAATTTCATTTCTTGATTCATCTCAGTCCTCAGCAGGTGTGGACTGGTGTAAGAGACTAAAAAAATTCTGATGCAACATTTTAACCAGAACGACACACAGCTTTGAGCTTCCTCAACTAGAGTAACTTAGCAGTGAGGCGCAATTCAACCAAAGACAAGGCAGAGAGTAAATAAAAAAACCGCAAATCAGATGTCCAATGCCCCTGGTGGGAGTTGAACCCACATCTCCTCCTGACACGAAGATCGACTAACAAGTTGAGGTGATCACCACAATCCACAGAGGCTTTAAACCCTTGGATCTGAGGTGGTATTTATAATGACAACATCATGCTCTGCATGTGCGATGAAGTTATTCCTACAGCAGCAATGTGGCCATGTGGGCTTGTATTAAAGACCAAAGAAAAAAAAAGATTCAACATTGGTTTGAGCCCGGATATCTAGCAGTCCAGGATAGGTACGTACTTACTACGCAAGGGAGAGAAAATCAAAAAGGAATCAAATCACAGCCATTTATGCCTCTGGTGGGAGTCGAACCCACATCTCCCCATGGACTGAGGTGACTAGAATACCCAGTTGAGGTGATCACCGCGATCCACAAAGGCTAAAAGCTCTCAGAGGCGAGGTTGTACCTCAGAATGCATAGCATGTACAATGAATTTAAATTTTATTCCTTGATCAGTCCACAGCAGCCACGTGGCCATGTGAACTTATGTTAAAGACCAAAAAAATTGGGTTCAACATCTGAACCAAACTTAAGCCTTGACCTTGGCGCTGCTCATTCACCTGGCCGTGCACGGGATGGGTAAATATGACACAAGGGGGGGGGGAAAGCTAAAACGATATTACCCGGAAGATGCCTCTGGTGGGAGTCGAACCCATGTCTCCTCGAGAAGTGGGTCCTTCCTGGTATAAGAGATTGAGGTGATCACCGTGATCAACAGAGGCTTAACGCTCTTGGATGCGAGGTGGTACTTGTACCAGTGCCACATATCATGTATGTACAATAAATTCATCCCTTGATTCATTTCAGTCCTCAGCAGGTGTGGAATGGTGTGAAAGACTAAAAAAAATCTGATGCAACATTTGAACCAAAACAACGAACATCTTTGAGCTTCCTCAACTAGAGTAACTTAGCAGCGAGGCACAATTCAACAAAAGACAAGGTGGAGAGTAAATAAAAAAACCACAAATCAGACACCCCCGGTGGGAGTTGAACGCACATCTCCTCCTGACGTGAAAATTGACTAACCAGGTGAGGCGATCACCACAACCCACAGACACTTGTCCACCTTTAGTGTAAGGTAGAATAAGTCTGAGTAGAATTCTGATTCATTGACATCCGTGGCATATAGCCGGAATATTCAATTTGGAGAAAGTCTCATAGCAAACTCTTGGACTCCGCTTCTTGGTAGGGACGAGTACATACATAAGCCGGGAAGCAAAAATAATCACGGCAAAAACAACCATGCATTCACCATATACCTCTGGTAGGACTTGAACCCACGTCCCCTCATGAAATGTGCTTCCCCCGTACTACTGGTCAGCTGGCAGTGAGGCAATCACCATGATCCACAGAGGTTACAACCCTTCAATGTGAGGTGGTACTTACTACTTTACTCTTTACTACTTGTATAAGTGCTAGAGTTCGGGATGACTTTATTGCTTGGGTGGACTTAACACTGTTCCTGCTCAACATTTGAGCCAAGAACTTGGATTGGGCCTTTTCAGCCCTCACAGTGCAGTGCTACACAAGGGAGAGAAAAGCAAAAAGGGAATCTATCACAGTCGCTTATGCCTCTGGTAGGAATCAAACTCACATCTCCTCGTGAAGAGTGGAGGTAGATTTTCAACCAGTTAAAGTGCTCACCGCAATCCACAGAAGCTTAAAGCCTGTTGATGCAAGGTGGTATATACCAGTGCCACATAGCATGTATGTATAACAAATTTATTCCTTGATTTGTTTCACTTCACAGCGACAACCATGTGAAAAAAAATCTGAGTCAACATTTGGATTTGAACCGAAACAACAAACACCTTTGAGCTTCCCAACTAGTAGCAAGATTCAACAAAAGAAAAGGCGGAGAGTAAACAAAAGAATCGTCGCAAATCACACATGTACATTTCATTCAACTGGGTTTCAGATCAGACCATGTCAATGGGTGACTTCCCGTAAGACAAATCTGTGTAAAATCACATACTTTCGTCGTTTGCCGGGATGCCGACGCTCCCATCAGGACCCCATCGGCGCTAGATCTCGCTTACACTCCATCTGACCCTCGTATACTCGAGTATTTGTTCGGGGGGTCCTGACTCCCCGAACAGAACAAAATTTGTTGTAACAAACCGAAAATGGAAATCTCTGATCACGGCGCGTGCCTCGAGGCTCGCGTCATTATCATATCACCTTTCCCTCCACTCTCTTCTCTCTCCTAGTACATCAACGAACCACTGGCTTTGTTCAGCACCCTCAGGCAAGCATAACATGCTTATCCATCTATCTATGCTGCCCCAAATTCACATGCTAGTGGCGGCACTGCGCTGTCGCATACCTCCATATTTTTTTCTCTTATTTTTATTTTGAACAGCATGATATTGAAGGGACCGAGAGAATGAGTTTTCTACCTCTATATACTGTACCAGTCTTTGTGAGTGCTCCTCTGACCACTGAGACCCGCTTCTGCAATGATGCGGGACGTGAGTGACGCGTGATGATGTTGCTTGACAGAGCCTTCGGGATTGTTCCGTGAAAGTGTTGCCGGAGTGTCTTACGGGTAGTCAACATGAATACAGATTAGTTTTTCTTCACATACTTCCCATCATTGGCACCGCGAAGTATCTGAAAAATACAGATTTGTCTTACGGGAAGTCACCCAATGGTATTCTATTATGATTCAACCACAACTCGCCATTTGCATACGTTTCTGGTAGGAGTCAAACCCATGACTCCTCATAAAGAGTGAAAATTGATTGTGAACTCAATCAAGATGATCACCGTGATCTACAAACGCTCAAAATCCTTCGACGCAAGGTGGTAATTTATGTGAGTGCCATAATTCTGGATGTGCCCTGTAGATACTCTAGATACTCAGGCTTACATGCGAATTTTTCTTTGATTCCAGTCCACAGCAGGTGGACTTGGGTGACAGACCCAAAAGATTTTGATTCAATAATTTGAACCAAAAACTTTGAGCTTGGGACTTCTCGGTTACTTGGTGGTGCCGGATGATTAATACGCATGGGGAGAAAAGCAAAAAGACATTTTCCAGAAAGACATATGCTTCCGATGGGAGTGGGACCCACTTCCCATGATATCTGAGATGTGGTAGAGAAGCAACTATTTAAGGCAATCACCATGATCCACAGAGGCTTAAAGCTATTGGCTCCGAGTTGTTCCATACGAGTACCATATGTCGGGATGCATGTACCTATAATGGATTTATTCCTTGATCAGTCCATGGACTCGTGTAAGAGACTAAAAAAATATGGTACTAATGAGTGTCAGTCAAGTCTATCTGTCGAGCATAAATCTAGATTATTGTAATTTTAGAGCTACCTCGACAACATCCAGACAGAAGAACTTTCCATATACGAACAGGAAGACATCGACCTCGGTACAGGGCCGTCGAACGCACCCCAAGGTCAGTCCTTTCAATCTTGATTATCAGTAAACCAGAACATCAGATATGTTTAGTGAAAACGGATGAACACAGCCCGGGAACCATATCTCTGTCCATTGCCCACCTCCAAAATCAAGGTGTTCCCCGCCCAAAAAGGTTGCGACCACCAGTCCCATCGTTCATCGCCAAACGCGGTCAACAATCCTCCTCGGTGACTTGCATCCCACCACATGAATATCTGGCGCGCGGCTGGGATGCTAACAAAAATCAGTGGAGAAGCGTTTTGTGGCCTCCACTTGACAAGGACTTTCGAGCCGCCGATCTCGAGAAGACAGCACCTGTCTGGAAAATCCAGTGCCCCTTGTAGGGCCGTAGAGGCATTTAAAAAATATATCAAGACTCATTTGTGGTCTCAAAATACTTTTGGCGGAGCTTTGGAAAATTGTATGGTTGTTTCAATACTTTGGCCAGAATTATTGCATAGTAGATTCGGACGCCGATCCGGAGAACTTTCTCTGTGTCACACTAAGGAAAGGTGTTGACTGAGCATACCACTGAGCCTCTGAAAACCACAATAGGAGAGCGGTCTTAAGAATTGTTCATTTGATTGTCAACGCCCCTTTCTCCGGTTTCAGCCTGAACGCCTCCGAAGAATTCGAAGTTGAGCCAGTCGACGGCTTCAAGTTCGCAATAGGGACCTCCAAAAAATTAGCACCCACAGCCCGCCGTGAGCTTGAATCCTCCGCAAAAGAACTTGGTGTGTCCGTGTCCGTGTGTGGGTTGAACGTTAGCCCTGTCCCCGTCCCAGTCCTGATTTGAGCGGAATCGCTGGCCCCGGTCCTGAGCACAGATTCGCCGATCGACATTTCAATCTGCGGGATGTGCCTGTAGTGCAGCTTCGCATTGCGGTACACGCGGCACGCCATAATGTTCGTGAGCGCGATGTTCGGGATGGCCATCATGCCTCGGTACACGGGGCTCACGCGCGGTGAGCACACGAGGCTCACGAGGAGAACGTTCGTGACGACCGTGATCCTGAATAAAATAAAAGGACTATTTGAGCTCCACCCGACAAAGGAAGAAATTCAACGAGACAGGACGCACATATAATAACTCTGTCCATCCCGGAATAGCACCTTCGAAAACGCATGCAAGTTCGCCCCGCGCACGAGCGCCCTCGCCCTTTGTCCCGCGGTGTACTCGACATGGCTGTTCGAAAGCAGCCTATACGAGATCGCGAAGAACACCGTCGTGTCGTGCACTGTCAGCGCGATCCCCGGCGCACCCACCCACGCGTAGATCTGCGTCACTAGGCACACAGTCCCGACCTTCGTCGCGTCGGTGCTTAGAGGGACGAGGAGACTGATAGCGACGACCGCGAGCCAGAGAGCGCCGAAGAGGAGGGTGGGGAGGCGGGCGGCGCCGTATATGGCGCGCACGCGGATGAAGAAGAGGAGGGCGGTGGCGCCGGTTGAAATTGGGTAGAAAGCGTCAAAGACGACGAGGGCGGTGTGGCAGTTGTGCAGGGGATACGCTGGGGGTGGGTTTGGTTTGGTTCATACTTGAACCAAGATAGAGAACTCTCACTGGCAAATACCGTGAACCCAAGGACATAGACCAACGACGCGACTCTGCTCAGGAATGTTGTCATTGGATGAATAGATCAACGGGTATCGTTGCGAACCTACCGAGATACAAGATACGCCGCCGCAGATAGCCGGAACTGGTGCTTGAAGAAAAGGTAGTAATCCTCGCTAAGGTGATGCAAAATGTCCCAGACAAGCACCTGGTATGCACACGCATTAAGACGGTGTAATAAGAACACAGGGGACAAGTACGAACCGCGCCGGTCCCGGAAAACACCAAGCTCGCGATATGCACCTGCTTCGCGATATCTGGCGGAAGACCACCCAACGCAGACCCGTTACTAGGATCCGACCCGGGGGGACTCGGGGACAGCGACATTCCGAGTCCGCAGTGTGTCGATGACCGTCGAGGTACCGGTCAAGAGAGTGGGGACACGCAGCTCGCGTGTTACTTACACATCGCGAGGTGACAGTGATACGGCCATGGGGCAAGTCGTTGTCTACGTCTGTTTCAATTGAATTTTGCAAGGAAGACGCGTTGTTCATTGCACCCGGTCTTCGGCCGATGATGTTGATCTGATTTGACAGATGGCAGATTAGCCGAGCTCGGCATCTAGCCTCGCTTCCAACTTTCACGGTTAGCCAACGATCCTTCTGCGAAATGCAATTCTTGTGCCTGAATTCGCGTCCCCAATCTAGTGTGCTGTAGCCACCATTGAGCTTTGGCAAACTTTCCTCGTCGCCCGGGCCCGGCTGAACCATCTATGATCTACCGTTCAACAACTTCAACCGTCAATCGAGAAATGATGAAAACCAACCGAAAACACTGGGAGTGGGGCTCGAGAAATCCGATGACGGTTGACAGTGGGACTGGCTAAGCTCAGTTAAGCGTTGTCGCCGCTTGTGGGCTCAGCACAGTTGAAATCAAGTGCCGCTGACAGCTCAGAATAAGCCGTGAACCTGTGCAACGCAAGAGACTGCTTGAGTCGTGACTTCAACGGCGAACAACCTCTTGAATTGAAGTGGTGGAAGCGAACCGCTCCGCCGCGCCCAAATTCGAGAGGATCAAACAAATCGGTTTTATTTTGCTTTCGAAGTTGAGCAGCCCAGATGCATCATCTTCAAGCAATACGGTGGTCATTGTGGAGCAAGCATAACAACTATCCGACCCAAAAGACAACTTCATGCACGCGAATTTAAATCGTGAGAGTTGGACCGATGACAAGGTCCTCGCACAGCCGGGTGTATGTCCAATTTGAAGCAGCGACAATGATGTTTTGAATAGGTGTTAACGTCTCCGCTGTGATTGTCGTGCTCGACCTCTTCCACTAGACGTTCCTCTCGGGGGAAGATTTAAACAAATCTACGTTCAAGGGTCAACACTTGTTTAAAAGCGTTCAATTTTAGGATACTCTTTCGGAGCCCCCCCCGTAATAGCATTGCCCATCACACTGAGATAGGCTCCCGCAAGTCGAACTCTTCGGAGTATTGGTGATGTCGGGGTTCGTCTGGAGAGAAATGGCGAGTTTCTGATTCTGAACCTGGGCCGCAGACGTGGCGTTGTAATAATCGACAGGGTTGGCGTTCGCGAAGATCGTCTCGTCGAAGTGAAGATTATCCCCAGTAACGTTGCGCGAGATCGAGGTGTCGTTCTCAATGAGGCTGTGTCTAGAACTCGTAGGATGGCAGTAATTTTGGACCCCGCTTCTTTCCAAGAAGGTCCGAAATCCTCGTTTGGGTTCAGGCGACGGGTCACTTCCATAGGAAAAACCGAATTACAAGTGATTCCCTGGCTCAAGATCTCGAGGTAACGAAACTGAAGGAGAGATGACAGTGTCTAGTCAGTCGGGAATTTAATCATATAACATCACCTACTGAAGTTCTCGGGTCCAGAAGTGGTCTGAATTGGAGCACGACTCTGCGGAGGAATTCACTCCCCCACGTAGAAGTTGCACTGTTGTTGCGATCTGTCAGAATCAGTTTGCACTAGCAGCCTGCGTTTGCCAGATAGACTTCGGTCTTTAGTCGGGTTTGGTATTTCGTTGATGTGTTACCATTCCACTTTCAGACAGAAGAAAATTCGTCGCGCATGGAAGGAGGAAGATATCGAGACACGTTCCGCGTTGAAACACGACCAGCAACACCTCTTTCTACTACACCCTACAATTGTCAAGGTTGAAGATTAAAATGTCCGCAGCCCCAATTTTCATCAACTCGTCCATAATGCCGGCGATTTTGTTTTTCTCAACCATACTGCTGACCGCGACCCAATCTTCCTCCTCGAGCGGGCTGATAGTCGGGGCGCGCCGTCCAGGAGTGAGGGCAGTCGCGGCCGAAAGCTTGATACGGGGAATATTGTACTGGCAACTCACGTATTTGCCAGCGGCGATGACGCCAGCAATACGACCAGTGATGAGCTCGATGAGTGGTGCAAGCTCTGGATGCTTCGGGACGGTCGACTTGATGAGCACAGCCTCCGACTCGAGCACAGTTGCCTGCGAAGCGACTTTAGTAAGGATCGAACAAGCTTCATAACGACTCACGATTGCATGCAATCCAGCTGCGCGCATGGTGTCACCAGACTCTGAAGCTATGTCAACGGGCGAAACTAGAGCGCAAAGCCACCGAGTTTACCAACGAGATCGACTGCAGATATATGAGAAATATCCTCAAGGTGCAAAGGGATATCGTGGCGTACCAATTCCATCAGCCAGACCCAGCGAACAGGCAGCTTCAACACTGCCGCCGACATATTCTATCCTCGTTTTTTGATCCCCCGAAAGATTCAATTTCTCATCAAGCTTTCCGAAATATTCCGCTGAGAGGACTTCGAAACTGGTGACGACCCGCTTTCCAGCGAGGTTCTCGACGGTCTTGATAGAGCTCGCTTCCGGAACCTGTACTTGGAGGGCGCACTTTCCGAACCCAAGCCGCAAACTTTCTGTGACATGGTCCTGCATTTCGGCTTCGAGTATCACGTCGTGGCCAGTGATACCAAGATCGACATTTCCCTTGCCGACGAAAGACGGGATGTCTGACGCGGGAAGGAATACACTAGAGGCTTTATGAGAGACAGGTAGGCGCAAGACAGGCGATATACTGGCGATATACTGACAGGGCAATGTTATGATTGAGGGCAAGACATACGTCGAGCCTGTTGTGCCTCCGAAACTGGATGTCAGCACCTGCAGAGAATCAACACGAGAAAGAGAGCTCAAGGGCGCCAACTAACCAGAAAGGATGCTGAGACACTTTTCATGGAGTCGCCCTTTCTTCGGGATTGCAAAAAGCAATCGATTCTCAAGGTCTGGAAATTGTGTGAGGGTAAATTGCAGTAATGGATGATAAACGTACTCATCGCTACCAGTGCGCCTGCGTCTTCATTGTGTCTCAGCTGCTAAACTTCCATGTAGTAGGTGCGCACTCATGCTCTAAGAAGAAAAGAACCAGAAACGATGAGAAAGATCAGGTGGAGCGGAGGGCAAGTGGTGGGCGGAAAAGAGTGACTCAATCAATCAATTTCTCTCGATTTGGATTTGGAATAATTAACGCCGAATAACGCCGATACAAGGTTGAATTGCGGTTGAAGTTGGGTTGAACTGCCCAGGGTGTACATAATGTGGTCAAATTACATGCCATGGGTCCAATACAATATACATGTGGGCTTTAATGTAACGACCCAACAAGATGGCCACACAAACCGGCTTTTTCCTTCGGAATTTCTCCTTGTCAGATCAAGGCCGAGATTGTCGGACAGCAAATTCAAGGGATACCTTCCAAGCCATATTCATAGCCTCGAATCTCTGTTATCCTCGTGGAAGGCCCTACCAGATCTTTTTGGCTGCTGAAATTCACTCCCCTGACCATGGCCGCGCAACGGATCGATTGAGAAAGATTGCCAGGGGATGTTTGTCAAGTGAGAACGTAGCACCTACGTAGGTGCCACATTCTCACTCGTACAAGAGCCTCTATGATGTACAGACATTACCGTAGATTATTCAATGCAACAATATACAGGCCAATAGCCGCATACCTCTCACGAAACGACCGACGAAGACGGGAAGAACCCAGTTCTAGGCGACACTAAAACCCAGGTAGTCTCTCGCAGACAGACACTTCCACAAAAGATCTCGTACCTTGATGTGTAAAACCCAGGGGGATGTAGCGCTCAAACGCGTTGAAGACTGCCAGAACATCACACACATACTTGCCACCCGCCTCACAACCTTTCTGCAGTCCAACATGTGGGAAATTTAGAGAATCGTATACGGGCAATCGAACAAGATTGGGGAAACGGGGAAAATCTTTGGTCAATGTGGTTGCGACATGACAATTTTCCAGCATAACGACCAAATGATCGCGCGTTCTTTGAGAGCCTCGGAGTTCGGCGCGAGAGAAGGTTGCACATTCCGGCAGCCAGGCGACTGACATGACCTAACAGTGCGCGGAGAATCGAGTAACTGTGTAGTACCCTTCGAGGTCCTCCCTTGTTCTCATATAAATGAAAAAGAGAGAATCACTGCATTCAGGGCCCGGGTAGACCCGGCCTGTCGCGGTTGGCCGCCCATTGGCGAGGTCCGTGATGCGCGGAGACAGGGTCTGCCGACAAACGTGTGCCGCGGTTGGGCGCCATCTGGCGCGGTGAGGTCGGCAGGGTCTGCCGACCTCCTCATCCAACCTCGAAAGCCCTCGCCGACCTCGACCACCTTTCTTTCTACATTGTTACTAGCGTTGTGTTGGTGTTGTGTGGTATGTGTCTTGAATCTTCAATGTGTGCCTTGGCAACGGCAATAATTCACATAAAACCTGTTACCTAATGTGATTGCGCCGGACTCTAGCGCTGTCATGCCAAGGCTCAAGAGGGAATGGCCCTCGTCTTCGCCTTTCTTTCTGCAACCCGCTGGTGCGAGGTCGACGGATCCAATACAGGATCCAATGCACTACTATGCTACTCAAGATGTCGGCTCGGAACCTCTGAGAAACGAAGCCAGCAAGAGTTGATAGGAGCACATACACACCAAATAAAGCAAAATTTTAGTCTGGACTGAAATGCGAATTTATTTGGTAAGAATCAATATACATATCAGCCGCATCGGATTTGGCCCGTATCTGAGGCAGCTGATTCTCAGATATATTTCATAAGAATCAATACACATATCAGCCACATCAGATACGGGCCGTGTCTGATGCGGCTGATTCTCATAAAGAAACTCAAAGAATTGAAGTGAGTTTCTGCACCGCTGAAATCCCTGAGCTATCTATGCTATTGGCCTGCTATTTTTATCAACAAATAACAAAATTTGCTCAAGGATTTCAGCCTGGCAGAAACTCACATTGATTCTTTGAGTTTCTTTATGAGAATCAGTCGCATCAGATACGGGCCGTATCTGATGCGGCTGATATGTGTATTGATTCTTACAAAATAACTATGAGAATTAGTCGCATCAGATATGGGCCACACGATGCAGCTGATATGTGTATTGATTCTTACCAAATAAATTCACATTTCAGTCCAGCCTGAAATTTTGCTCTATTTGGTGTGATAAGGCAGAATATCGTGGCATTTGATGTCACACGTCGTTCGGGTATTTGCAGCAGGTTTCGTTCACAATAATTGAGTAAAGGAAATGGACTCTGGATGTAGGCCCAGGTTGACCAACCTCCAAAGAGTCTGCCGACCTTGGATCTGTCGCGCTCTGGCTACCCGTGGTAGACAGACGTCTGCCTACCAAGGGCCTGAATGCAGTGAATGCCATCTGCACAAGTATCCGAGTTTGAGAGTAACAAAGTGTGTTCCTGCAAGATCATTGGGCCTTAAGGCCTTTTTGAGACAGTATCTCGGTGAACCCGAGATCCGGATGGATTAAAGGAATATCTTCCAAGCCATATCCATAATCTTGACTCTCCGTTGCCTTCGTGGAAGGCCCTACCAGATCCTCTTCGCTGTTGAAAGTAGAGTTGGAATGCTGTGCCTCGAGGTCGTAACTCGTCGTAACTCGTGTGTCTTGATCAATATCTATGAGCCGTTCGCGGATGAAGGCGACAATGCCTGCGGATCGGGATCCAGGTTGGCCTCCTTCGGTACGCAATGCCGGAAAGTCGGCGTGCCATTGCCGAACCAGTGCACGTCGCTGGAAGATATGTATCAATCCAAGTGCAGATAGTGGCCTTCGACCTGAAATCTTGTTAAAACAACAGTAAATACACGATAGTGTCGACTTGCCGAAGGCAAAATACACCACATTTGCACCAAAAAAGAGGGCAAATGCGCCGTTGACAAAAGTCCAGAAACCACCAAATGTGGCCAGGCCGGACAAAGGAGTCACATCCGACGAGTCCTGTTGCAGCACGGTGGCGAAGCTGTAGGGTTGATACAGCACAAGTGTTGCATCATTGGTCGAGGCGGTTGTTGAATCTAACGGATACGTTTGCAATCCAGTGATTTCAGCGACAAACACGGGCTTGGATGCCTAATGATAGACGTTAGCGACCATGACGAGAATACGGGAGTTCATACAGTAGGAATCCCTAAAACCCATCGAGACTGTGTTTCCCTCCGCGTCCACGTCAATCGTCCAAATAGATGGGATCCGGATACCATGGGGATAGGATCAGTAGGAACTTGAAGGCTGACAGTATGGAGGGGTTCCTCGATGGGCAATAGCGGGGGTCTATCTTGGAGCGGCCTAACAGTGACGACGGATCCCAAGGGAATCGTCAAGCTGATTGAGATTGGCTTTAGGGCACTGGGGCCAGCTACTGAGGCCCATGTGAAGGGACCTCGTTAAATCAGCATCAGGGCACATAGGACGGTCTCATCCACTCACATTCAACGAGACGGTCGGTGTAAGAGTCCACAAAGGTCACCGAGCAGTTATCCTGACCTACGCTGACACGGTTAACGGAAAAATCGCTGTCTGAAGTTTCGTCGAAAGCAAAGTTGAAATATCCCTATATGAAACATTTTAATGATAATGCTGGACACACGACATCACGTACCATGTCAAAGGTGACATTGCCGGGAGGGAAGCCAAGATCTCCAGCCGCGAATGTGGTCACAGATCTGGTAGAGATCGAGGCGTGAAGTGGGCTAATAATCATGGCGTATATTCCAAAAACAGGGACTCCCACCCCAATGCAGCTGAGAATTAAAGCCCTTGCAATGATAACGATGACGGACTCCCCTCTGAAACAACAGTATTAGGTTTCCGAGCTCCCGGTAGCCACAAGTTAACTCACCTGACCAATGGACGCGCAACGGATCGATTGAGAAGGATTGCCGTGGACGTGTAGGCAGGGTTTGTGCCTGTGCACCCTCCCAAGAACACGAACCGTTGACGGAAAAATCTTCCGTTGGATCGGATAATCGTGGCGACACGGAATATCATTGACAGTGTCAACGAGAGTCCCAGCGGAATGCAAGCGAACCTGAAAATAGTTGGAAATACGCCCCGAATCTGCCAGATTCCGATATCGGCGAAAAGAAAACCAGCAGCTATCCCTTCGTAATCCTCAGCTAAAGCCTCAGAAACATCAGAAATCTAAGAAATACTACATACCACAGGCCTCGATAAAAACCATAATCAAGTCTACGAGGGCGAGGCCGGGGATAGGCCAGTCGATAATGCTGGGAGATATTAAGCGATGGGGCAAGATAACCGGCTTGACACGTACAAGCCAAGATGATGAAGCAAAATGAAGCCGAAAGTGGAAAACAGCAGGTACCAAGGCAAATAGCATACGGTCTCGCCACAACTTAGAGCTTGAAGGTCAGGCGACAACGTGGCACCTAGGAATGTCGCTACGCCGATTGTCTCAAGCAAAAGCAAGCGTAAATTCCACACCCGAGCATGGGGGCTGAAGAGAATGTCGGAAAGAATCATGTCGTGAGGATCAGCGAGATGGATTGAGATTTATAAAGAAAAGCGGGAGGTAAGCTGTACACAAAAGATGCGGCAGCATCAGGAAAACCGCAGGCCTGGGATAGCACTTGCCAGCACTAGCCAAGTGCTTGATAGTGCACTTGCAGTTTTCCTGATGCACATCATTGATTAATTGAAACCGCCAAGAGAGCGCCAGCAGTCAAACTTGACAGGACATACTTACCTACGCGGGACGTCTTCGAGAATCTTTCGCTTGCGGTACCTAATCAGTGCAGGATCAGGTAAGTGGACGTGCAACCCCGATCATGAAGGCAAACAAAGCAGAACTGGAGCCCATTGAAATCCGATCACTGAAGGTGCTGACGCGATATCGAACGAACACCTTGTTGCAAAATATGAAGGTGAGTGCCCGCAGGAGCCTCTTGTCGGTTGGATTTCCTTTCTGTGCGCGATGCCAGAAAGTTCATCCTTGGACATGTCCGAGAAGGACTGGAATTGACAAGATTTTCGAGGAAGGTGATGAATAAATCGGTGATACAGCAAGATTCCATAGCTAATAACGTGACTCGTCGATTGCCTTGTATCTCGTGTATGGCACGAGCATTCTGGTTGCTATGTTGTCCAGATGCATACGTTCTGCTAGGACGCTTCTCGAATCGCATCATCCCCGGGGAAATAGCAGTCCCATCCGCGTTGGGGTTGAAGGAGCGCCAGCAGGAACGCGAACGCGGGGAAGATGATCGCGCGCGCGTCCAAGTATGACTGCATGTGAAATGACCGGGAGTAGATTGGTAGTCTCGACCTCACAGCTGCAAGCCACCGAGACGCAAATTTGATTTAGACAGCGAGGTAGCCACCGGACAGAGAAGAAAGAGACTCGGGGGTGCCCAAATGCGCCCACACTCATCCCCACTGCTGCTGCGACGGGGGCGGCCGACGCCGCGCGGACTTGAGCGTTTGTATCGGCTTCTGTTGGAGCTTGCGCGGGTCCGGTCTCTTGCGTGGGTCCAGTGTCTTCCCATCCTGCACCTCCACGTCGTCGACCATCTCGACGTCTGCGTCGGTGGTCGCGTCCATATCCTCGCTAGGCTCGAAGAACTGCGGGGCGAAGGCGGGGGGATGACAACGGCGGGGGCGAATGCGGGCTGGGGGCGTGCGGTGCCGATTGCGACGCGGGATTGGCGATAAGTTTCGAGGCGGAGTTCCTGGACGACAAAATGAGCAACAAGGTTTTTACATGAATGGGAAATTTGGTAAGATAGGACTGTGCGCGCCGACGACCAAGCCGCGGCAAGGAGAGCCCCAGATGCAAACCAGAATTGAAATAGGAGCTCTGTCAGAGTGCGTCGTGCTGGCGCTATACGAAGGGCAGTTTTTTTCGTAGGAGGCCAAAACAGGAAATGCGACTCACCTCGAAGCTGGCGCTCTCGAGCCCTGGAATTGCAGCGATACTTTCACAAAAACTGGATACTTTTGAAGAGCTCTCCCTCGGCCTTCTTCGCGGTGGGGCAAATTCACAAAATGGCCCTAGTGGCGACAGGAAGAACGGGAATGATCACGGGATCAGCCTCGAAGCCGCATAATTTCATTAGCAGCGTTCTCGACGGATGTCCTGCAAAAGTTCCTTGTCTACCCCGCGCGGAGTTGAACAGTTCACCCAATGCCGATGGTACAAGACAACAGCAAGAATGGCGCGCACGGTCCGCCAGCGCCGCGCGAGGATTCGCCGAGGAACTCCTGACCTGGTCATCCGTGCAGCGCCGCTTCCTGCCCTTCTCCCAGCGGTAGCCGGCGGTGACATGGGCACTCGCTAGCAGTCCTGTGCCCCTGGCTACCTTCTTGTCTGTCCAATGTATAAAGCGCCGCTCGAAGTTCGAGCTTCGGTGCCGTTCAGAGTACAGCCTCAAAATCGAAATGCTCTTCGTCAAGTTCGGACTTGAAGCTGTCGCGTTGTTCCTCCCCCTCCTCGCCCTCGTCGCAGCGAAGCAATATAAATACATCATCCCCGGCGCGGACCTACTCGATGAGGACGGGGTTTTGATCCAGGCGCACGGGGGACAAATCGTACGCGACGGGAGCAAGTTTTACTGGTTTGGGGAGGACCATAGTCCCGGGGGCACGCACTTTCAGGGCATTTCAGTGCGCATATCAGCCTCATCCTCTCTTTTTATCAAAGAATTGCATTGATGGCGTGCCATTTGGTGACTATAGTGCTACTCGTCGAACGACCTATACAACTGGAAAAACGAGGGACACGCATTCAACCCTGTGCCGGGGACACAGCTCGCGAGCGACCAGGTGGGGGAGCGGCCGAAGGTGGTGTACAGCCCTTTGATTGACCAGTGGGTGGTGCGTGCCACTTCCTCTCGATATTTCCAATCCAGAGAAATAGTTTTGATTCTGGATGGCATGCAGATGTACATCCACGCTGACAACACGACCTACGGGCTGCACCTGCAGGCGATGGCGCTCGCGGACAAGGTGCAGGGGCCGTATGCGCTGCAGGCGATATACAATCCACTGGGGCAGGCGAGCCAGGACATGGGGTTGTTCCTCGATGATGATGGTGCGTTGCACAAATTCCGATGTATGTACCGATGCTCATGCCTCGCGCGCCGTAGGCTCCGCGTACTCCCTCTATGGCTCCGGAGGGAACAACGACATCACGATACTGACGCCAGATTTCACGAACCAGTCGCATATCGTTTTTCAGTTCTCCGGGACAAATCTGGAGGCGCCGGGGATGCTGCATAGCAATGAGCTTTATTATCATTTTTTCAGTGCGTCTCTTCGTTCGAGACGCACGACCGATATACTGATATATTCACCACTTTACTTAATCTCAGGTGAAAAGACGGGCTACCTCCCCAACGACGCGCAGTACTTCACAGCGTCTGCGATCTCAGGGCCCTGGTCCGCGCGCAAGCAGCTCACGCCGTCAGGCAAGTTCACGTACGAGTCGCAGAACACGTTCGAGCTCAAGATCGCGGGGACCAAGAATACGACGTTCATCTTCATGGGCGACCGGTGGGATGAGAACGAGCTGTCGGATAGCCGGTACATGTGGCTGCCGCTGGTGCTGGATGAAGAGACGGGTGAGGCCGAGATGGTGTGGCGCGATGTGTGGACGGTGGATGTAGGTACGGGGGAGGTGGGGTTTCCGCAGGGGGTGGGGTACGAGGCGCAAGTGGGGACACTTAGCGGCGGGGCGAGTGTGGTTGCGTGCGCGGGGTGCTCGGAGGGGCTTTTGGTGACAAATAGTGCGTGCCCCGAATCACTCAGAGTTGACACGGTTTGCTGACCTTTCCCCAGTCACACAGTCGTCGAGCGTTACTGTATCTGGCGTTGTCGGACAAAACAAGCCGCAATGGATTGCGCTGTACTATGTGAATCCCGATGACCAGGGTATGTTTCTTGTTTTCCCCCTTTGCCCTGATGCTTACCCTTATCTCTGTGCAGTCATAAACGGCCCCCAGCGGCTCGTCAGCGTGTCCGTAAATGGGGGCGCGCCGGTAATCCTGAAGCAGCGCACCACTGCGGTGAACGTGACGATGTCGATCCCGTTCGAGGCGTATCTGGAAAAGGGCGCGGTTAATAATATCACGGTGACTGGGACAAGTGCTGGTATGTTGCGCAGATTTTTCATTTCACCGAAGGAAACTGATACAGACCCTTTCAGGACCTGCAGCGGATTTCGACCAACTCATTGTATACCCGTATACGCCCTGAATGGGGAGTGACCCAAAATAATGAGTGAACATGATACATATTTGAAAGTGTGATTCTGCTTCAAATGCGTACTGTTGGCTCTTTGCATGCAATCTTTGTTATTCTCCCGATCAGCGTCCAGAGTGGGCTCAGCCGACCGCATCTGGTGGGTTACTCGCACTCAACGAGGCGTCTTCGAGTCCGAGTTCGCTGCCATTGCCATTATGTCAATGCTGCTACTGTTACTTTCCTTCTTCTCGAACATGTGTTAAATAATCGGTCGGGTAGTCTGGAGTCCGGCGCGATTTACTGCCTCGGACTCGTCTTCCAGGTCCTAGTCTTGTCAGTGCAGGACTCGTTTCCAGTGCGTGCTCGCATTTGGCCTGTTTTATGCCTAACAAAATATTGATTCGCATATTTTGTAGACAGCAGTAGTATATCTCTCACGCGGGACGGCCGGTCAGCTCGTCGTGCGTCCTGTCCCTCGCCTTTCATTCCTCAGCTTCAAGTCATGACACTGGCCTGCTGTATCCGTTGGACTGGGGCACGCAGTACCCACTGCTGCTACCGAGGCTACGACGACCGTACCGCAATCCAGGGTCAACAATTCGCGGCCACTCACATTCGCGTCGGAAGCTTTTTTGCGGTCGGATGTGGAATGCGGCGTTAGTTGGGAGGACATTAGGCTTGAGGAGACGTCCCAGAAGTAGTAGATGTGATTGGAGGAGGTCTTCTTGAATCATTTATTAGTCAAGTTGTGTTCAAGGGGGGTTGAATTTTGAAAAATTTTGGAATCCTGTCGAATTCCGGGTGAAAGTGGGTGGGAGAATAATATTTGAAAGGTTCAGTTTCATATGAGTGCAGGTGGTGGAGATATATGACGGTCTAAACGTTGCATACTATCCCCCCCCTAGATCTCGGACACCCAAGGAAAATCATCAAATAGCATTTTATTTAGAAGTTGTTAGAGGAGGCTGAGTAGGTAGATCATTAGGAATCTGTCTTTCACCCCAGGTTCAAATTTTACTTCATGAGAAACGGGTAAGAATTGCTCAAGTGGCGTCATTTTTTCGGAGGTTTCCCGGACGTGTCCGAGTAGTAGGTAACATGTCAAATTTGGATCGCCGGCCTCGTAACTGACCCCCTTGCGGTCGAGACGCCTCCAAATTTCATATAGTGCAGCTCCTCAATGAGGAGTATGATATCCATAGACATGCCCCGGATGGTCGATGGGCGGCATGGACTTTCCTGCCATCATCTTTGCCAGTTGAGATATCAATTTGGCTGGCATGTCTTCGTCTTTCGGTTCATTGTGACGGCTAGAAGACAGCTATGCCTCTGAAATTTTATATGGGCACTCTTACGATGGCAGGGTATCTTCTAGATGCGTTCAGAGGGTAATATGACCCTAGGGTGAGGCCCTAGGCCTTAAAAATAGGCTAAATTCGCGAAAATGGCCCAAGTTGTCAACTTCCGGAGGCAATATATATCCGAATAATGCGACGTTGTAGCGGTTTTGGACTCTATATCTCTAGAAAACCTCATACCGCTTATGTGAAGCCAAAAATCTCAGAAAGCGGCCCAATATTGAATGAGAAACATTTGTTTGTCCGTAGGTTTGTCTGGCGCGGCGGGGAGGATAGTAAATCAAATCCAAACTTTTTTTTTTTTTGCTTTCCACAACTTTTTCCCTAGAACCTCAGAGTACCTTTATACTGTATACCCACTTACTAGGTCAGTTTGTGATGCACATTCTCGTAGGGATCGGGTCAAATTTGGATGGAACAAGCGCAGAGCGCAACTTTCGGGTCAACGGGCCGAATGTGCACAGCCACCCACGTCAAGTTCTCAGCAAACTCGCGTGGTAACCGAACGATTGATGCCGTCGGCAAGAAACGCGACTTTGATGGTCACTCACAGAATATCAAATAGGGCCAGGTAAGTTTAAGTACCATATCACTTTGTTGACTATATATTCAAAGGTCGGGAACACAAACTGCCCTCAGTTAATTGTCATCAAGCATAGATCCCTGAGGGTCAAGACAGAGAACTCGAGCTGCAGAGAACTTGACATATGTGGCTATGCACATTCGGCCGGTCACAAACTGACCTTGGGTATATGGCAGCTCAGGCAGGCGAGGCACGAGCTGCCTGAGTGAGAGGCAAGGAAGATAAGAGAGCTGATAGATAGATTGGCGCCTTTTTGGGCGCCCATAGCTCGTGACCAGTAGACACGTGCATCACTGATCTCTATCGCGTCCACCACAACAGAGATTGCCTTTCGCTCTTCCTCGCTCTCTGCATCCTCAATCGCGCTTTCTTTCGAGACCACCCACCCACGCCTGGTTGCTTTGGGTATCTCATCTTGAGGCTGGAGTTTCCCAGCATGTACTGGAGTCGGCCGTATTCCGCAGTATCTTTCCCAATTCCTGCCCGTCTCTCCAAGTGAAGACGGCCCAGCGAATTGGCTGCAAAGTGGCCCCTCCATCCGCACACTCACACATAGCATACAGTATTCTCACTAGATTCAGCCGCCATCTCCCCCACATCATTCACATATATATATCCCTATCGGCTAAGCACCCGATATCTACCTTGCCAGTATAAAGGTCTGAGGTTCTAGGAAAAAAAGTTCTGGAAAGCAAAAAAAAAAAGTTTGGATTTGATTTATGCAACGTTTAGATCATTATAGAGATAGGGCAACTTTGAAATATTTGTTCTGATTTTTTTGCCATTTTTCCTGAAATGAACACATTCATTATGACACACCAAATGTCACATTATTCTTTTGAGAAAAAACTTCTAGTCAGGAAAAAAAAAATTTGCTGAAATCTCAGAATACCTTGATATTGCATCCCTAGATACCAAGGGGGTGTGGTATGCTTATTCTCGAAGGACTGGAGCGGGAAATGAGTGGAACGGACACAGGATACAATTTCAGACCAGTAGCCTGAGCTCGCACAGCCACTATTTCTGATCCGCGATGTCCTGTGATGTCTGACGACTCTCTTCCACACCAACCAACTCTGCGCTGTAACCAAACCCGACCATGGCAGGCACTCGGGAAACGTCGCAGGGATTTCATTCTATAGTATCAGGAATATAGCTCTGTTTCAAGTTTTGAAGACATATGTGGAGGCTTGAAGTCTGACACGCGAACTTGGGAAGTTAGACACACCACGAAAACTCAGGCCTCCAATATCAGAACACATCCAGTGGGTTGCGGCAAGGTTGCGAATGGCGTGTTTTGCATATTGTCTACCAGTAAACTGGACCTGTGCCCTCTTGGTGGTGCTAAGCTAACGGATCACATTCTTTACTCAGACAGACAGTAGTGTCCTCCCTGCCAGGGCTGCCGTTCAGCTCTGGATTGCAGTCTGAGTCTCTGATGTTCAGCCCCAAACCCTCTCTAGGTATCTCACCAGCCTCTGCACCATCCATACCGAGCACAGATGGCTGCTCGACGCCCTCAATAACCCATTGTCAAGCGGCTTGTCGCTGCAGCAGCGTTGTTATGGATCGAAGTCCCGCCGCCCACGCTGCGCTATCACCCGTGAGATTATCACGGACCTTGCGCAGCTCCCCGACGACCACGATGGCAGGATGCTCGCCGCTGCGTTCACCCTTGCCTGGGCCGCATTTATGTGTTGCAGTGAGTTCACGCTACCCGAAGGTGCCGCCTTTGACCCTTCTGTCAACCTTACGGAGGCCTGCATCTGTAAGGGCAACCTCAGCTCGGTGCGGAGCGCGGGAACTAGCGGGAGAATCCGAAGTAACTTAATTCACAGTACTAAATACAGGGTTCTAGAATACGCACCTAGCGGGAGAATCCGAAGAGAAGAAAGGATGAGGATTCCCACGCTAGGCGAGGTTTTTATAGAAGGTAGGTACTAGCCAGTAGCACATGTCCGAAGTGATCGGCATTGGTCCCGAGCTTGATCGCATAGCACATTCCAGTGCGAGCAGCCGGACAAAGGGGAACAAGGGGGAATGGAGCCCGGAGGGACGAGGGGCGATGTTCCGGGTGAAAGGCTGGGGCTTGGGCGAGGATTCTGGACAGACGGATGGACGGACGGGTGAGGCCGGACGGGGGAGGGGCTCCGGACGAAGGATCAGACGAGGCAGTGGGGCAGTGCGATGGGCCGGGGGCGGACAGATGGGCGGATGGGCGGCCGAACGGGGGGTTCCCCTGACATCACCCCCCCTTGGAATGCGGCGTCCCGACGCATGAACCGGACGTGGGCGCCGTGCTTCCGGAACGAGAGCGAGTCGAACACGGCCGAGGCGATCCGGCGCGGGGCGTTGGGGTAGCGGCGATAATAGGCGTCGATGGCGTCTTTGGCGAAGACGTCGGAGTGCTTTACCCATTTATTGTGTTCCGGGCCGTAGCCTTTCCACCGCACCATGTACCAGAGGCTGCCATAACGGACCTTCGCTTCTAGGATCTCCTCAACCTCCCATTGAACGTCGCGATCCGTCTGGAGGATGGGTGGGGGTTCGTCGTTCTGGGGGCATCCGGGGAACAGATCCGGTTCCGCGAGCTGAAGTTTCACCACCAGGAAGACTGGGTGGAGCTGGGAGTACTGCGGGGGAAGGTCGAGTTGGTACGCACCCTTTCCGACGACCTTCACGACTTTGAAGGGACCGAGACGTTTGTCCGCGAATTTGACGGACGGACGGGTCGTCCGGATGTTGGAGGCGTCCAGCCAGACTCGGTCACCTACTTTGATCTCCGGGGCGGGCGTGTGTCGACAATCCTAGTACAGCTTGAACTCGTCCTTGGCTTTGACGAGCGCGGCTTTGGCTTCCGAAACTCCGGACGCGATCCGGTCCCAGAACTCGTTCGCAGATTCCATACTCGAGCGCAATCCGTTGGGCTTGAACCCCATCCGGGGGAGCCTTCTGGTGTCCGTCATGAACGGGACTTGCTGCGTCGAGGAGTGGATGTGGTTGTTGTATGCGAACTCCGCGGCTGGAAGGAGCTCGTCCCAGTCGTCCTGTTTGTAGTTCGTGAAGATCTGGACGAGCTGCTCGAGCTCCTGGTTGATGCGCTCGGTCTGGCCATCGGTTTGCGGGTGGTAGGCGGTGGAGGTTGCTGGCTCTATCCCAATGAGGCACCACAGTTCCATGGTGAATTCCGCGACGAACTGCGGTCCGCGGTCAGAGATATATTTCCAGGGGGTTCCGTGGTGCCTCCAGACGTTCTGGTAATAGAGCCGGGCGGCTCCGACCGCGCCAAGGCCAGTGTGGCACTCGTTGAAGTGGGCCCACTTACCCAGGATGTCGACCACAACCATGACCGCGTTGAACCTGTGCGCGTGTGGGAGCTCGATGATGAAGTCCACCGAGACGGTGTCCCAGTGTTCTTCCGGAATCTCGGTCGGGTGGAGCTCTCCGTGGGGTAGCTTCCGAAGCGCTTTCGTCCAGTTGCACGGGTCGCAGGTCCGGATGTATTGGCCAACGTGACGGGACAGCTGGGGCCACCAGTAATTCCGGGCGATGAGCTCGAGGGTTTTGAAGCGTCCGGCGTGTCCGGCGACCCGAGTGTCATGGTGCAGGGCGATGATCCGGCGTCGGAGGTCCTTATTCTGCGGTACAACAATTTTACCGTGGTAGTGAAGGAGCCCTTCCGCGATGCGCCACTCGGATGACCGGGGGGAGCGAGCGTTCCGGTTCTTGAGGAGTTCCCACGCAACAAGCGCGACGGGGTCCTCAAGGTCTGGTTCACCCGTGAAGGCCTCCCGGACGTCGCGAAGGAGGGGAACCTCGGGCCCGGTAACCACGATGCCTTCCAGTGCGCAGACGTGGAACAAGTCCGGACGGAGAAGGGTAACGTCCATGTTGTCTGAGCCTACTCCGTGGTCCAGGCGACGGGACATCGCGTCCGGACGACCCATGAGGCGGCCGGGCTGGTGGTGGAGAGCGAAGTCAAACCGGGACAGGTACAGGGACCACCGCGCCTGCCTCCAGTTCAAGTTCTGCACCTTCCGGAAGTACTTGAGGTTCTTGTGATCCGTCCAGATCTCGACCGGATGCTGCATACCTTCGAGGAAGTGTCGCCACTCCTCGAGGGCTCGGATGATTGCAAGCATTTCCTTGTCGTGGATCTTGTAATTGCGCTGGACGTCACTCAGACTCTTGGAGTAGAATGCGACCGGATGCCACTTTCTGTTCGCGTCCGGCTGAGACAGGACGGCCCTGGTAGTGTAGTTGGAGCTGTCTGCTTCGACCCGGTACAGATGTGACTCGTTGGGCAGGACCAAGACGGGCTCCGCAGTCACCGCATCCTTGAGGGCTTGAAAGGCAGCGGTCCAGGTCCATGCAACGCTCTTCTTTGTGAGGTCGAAGAGGGGCTGCGCGATGTCCAAGAATGCCTGGATGAACCTCCGGTAGAAGTTCGTGAAGCCAAGGAACTGCTGCACGTCCTTCTTATTCTCTGGAGCGGGCCAGGCGGCGACTCCGGCGACCTTGACCGGGTCCATCTCGACGTGGTTGTGCGAGATGATGATGCCAAGGTACTCGATCGACGACTTCTCGAACTTGCACTTCTCCGGCCGGAGGTAAAGCTTGTGCGCCTGGAGCTGTTGGAGAACCTCTCGGATGATCTCCCGGTGGCGCGCAAGGTCAGAGTGAGCGATGAGGATGTCGTCGAGGTATACCATGACGTCTCCGGACAGGATGAGGTCTTGGAAGATGTCGCTCATCATTGTCTGGAACGTGGCCAGAGAGTTGGTAAGGCCGAAGTACATCACCAGTGGCTCGAAGAGCCCTCGGTTGGTATGGAACACGGCCTTCCACTCGTCGCCTCCCCGGATCCAGATGTTGTTGAAGCCCCAGCGGACATCGAGTTTCTTGAAGAACCGAGCTCCCTTTAGGCGGTTAATGAGGTCGTTAATCAACGGGAGCGGGTACTGGTTCCTTACGGTCATCGCGTTGAGCACCCGATAGTCCTGGACGAACTGGAGGCTTCCATCCTTCTTTTTGATGAAGAAGACCGGAGACGCCATCGGGGACTTGGACGGGCGGATCCGTCCAGTGCTCAACCCATCCTCAATGAACGCGTCGAGTTCCTTTTGCTCGAAGGAGGAGATCGGGTAGACCTTGCAGTTGGCCAGTTTCGCGTCTGGGATGAGTTCGATGGCGTGTCCCACGTCCGGCGTTCCGGCAGTGCGTCGAACGATTTCTTGTCGAAAACGTCGGAGAAATCCTCGACCCAGGCGGAACCGAAGTCCCTGGCGGGGCCGAGTTCCAGGCGAAGGCCTCTGCGAGCCGTTGAGAGACGGTGCTGCCCACGCGGATTTCTTTGGCCGGAGCGAACACGATGTAGAGGATCCGGTCGCCGTCCTCGAGCTTGTCATCGTCGACATCATCGTCATCGTCCGGGTCTGGAGTGAGGTCCGGAAAGTCGTCTCCATCGTCATCCAGATCGTACCCGTCATCTCCGCACCACTCCTCTGAGTCAATGGCACAGATAGACGGGACGGGGCCTTCGCGGAGCTGCCGGAGGATTGCGGCAGAGATCTTCGCGTTGCGACGGACAACGCGGAGCTCATCCCGGCAAGTGCTGCAGCTGGTCGGGCAGCGGGTCATCCGGACTTCCTTGGTCTCCCAGTTGATCTCCGGGTTGTGTTTCTGAAGCCAGGAGTAACCGAGGATGACGTGCTGCTTTCCGAGCCGCATTACCGCGATTTGGACGCGTTCGGAGTGCCCCTTGTAGTTGACGACCATATCGAGTATGCCGGAAATGCCTCCGGACGCATTGGGCGTACTGTCGACGTTGAGGACTGGAATGGGCTGGGAGAGCTTCCGGACAGGGATATTGCGGGAGATCACATACTCGGAGTCAATGAAGTCTCTGGTCGCTCCGCAGTCGACCAGACCCTTCACAGACATTGTAGCCGCGGTCTCCACCGACTGCATCTCCAATGGAATGTGCAGGGAGTTCCGGCCTTCAACGGAATCAATGACGTACCACCGGGGTAGTTTGCGCTCCCACCTCAGGCGGCGGACGCAGGGAATGGAAGGAGTTTTTGCCTCCGGGGCGGGAATAGGGGGCTCCGGCTCGGGGGCGGAAGCTGGAACAGGGGTGCGTTTTTCGTTTCAACTGCTGATTTATTGGGTATATCTTTGTACAAGCAGGAGTAACAATTGGGAGACACGACCGAGGGCGCACCGCTCACTCGACCGCGTCCGGAAAACCCTCCGGCTCCGTGTCTCCGACTTCCGGCTTGGCCGGGAGTCCAGCGGTGGTGGAGAAGGCGGGCGAAGAGCTCTCCAAACAAGCGCGGGCGTGAAGCGCGCGCGGGTCCGGTCGATGTCCATCGGGATGCCGGGTGGAAGGGCGGGTGTGGGCGCGGCTTTAGGAGCGGGTGTGAAGGAGGGGACTGGGAGGAACGTCCCAGTGCGAGGGCGTGTGGCCGGAGCCGGGGCACGAGTCGGGGGTGCCCCTGCTCGGACGCGGGCAAGGGCGTTGTACTGGCGGAAGGCTCAGAGATGCCATCCGGCATAGTCCAGCAGCGCAGGGGCGGTCCCGGACGTTGTGATCGCCGTGTTAATCTGCGGATTGAGTCCGGCGCGGTACTTGGTGACGCGGACGAGTGGGTCTGTGTATCCGGCCGTGGTGGCGAGCTCTTCGAAATCGTTGGTGTACCAGTAGACATCGCGGGAGCCTTGGTAGTAGCTGTGGGTCTCTAGTGGGAGGAGAGCTTGGTCTTGCTCATTCTCCTTGACGAACTGAAGCCGGAACTCAGACTCGAATTCCGCCCAGGACGGGAACGGGAACGGAACAATTGCGGACTGTCGTTCGGCCCATCGTCTGGCCGCATCTCGCGCCATAAATGACATGGCGTACCGCACGAGTTTTTCGGACCATGAAGGCTTCCGGAACCAGTCGGAGGTATGTGAGGATGGAGTGGAGGAACATCCGTCCTTGTGTCCGGTCGCCGTCGAAAACAGCTGGAGGGTTCGGTCGAAGAACCGATTTTGCTGCGGGGGTGAGGGTGGTGAAGTCTGGACCCGCCGCCGGAGCCAGAGCGGCAGGGATGGGGGCAGCTGCGGGTGGATTTTGGCTGTTGTGTAAAACGCAGCGGAGTAAGCCTTCAATGTTTGCAAGGGAGTCTTCGACTGCTGTCAGCCGGGTCTGGGATGTAAACATCCGGGAGCTCGGGTTGCGCAGCCCCGTTTCCGGGCATCGGGGCATCCATCAAGGAGGAGGGGTCGAGATTAGAAGTGGGGGAGGCCGGAGCACTAGCGTAGCGGTCCGAGTCCAAGTCTACACTGAACTTTGCAATCTTGACCGGTTGATCCCTTAGATCCTTTCTTCTGCTGTAAGGGCAACCTCAGCTCAGCGCGGAGCACAGGAACTAGCGGGAGAATCCGAAGTAACTCAATTCACAGTACTAAATACAGGGTTCTAGAATACACACCTAGCGGGAGAATCCGAAGAGAGGATGAGGATTCCCACGCTAGGTGAGGTTTTTATAGAAGGTAGGTACTAGCCAGTAGCACGTGTCCGAAGTGATCAGCATTGGTCCCGAGCTTGATCGCATAGCACATTCCAGTGCGAGCGGCCGGATGAAGGGGAACGAGGGGGAACGGAGTCCGGAGGGACGAGGGGCGATGTTCTGGGCGAAGGCTGGGGCTCAGGTGAGGATTCCGGATGGACGAGGGAGGGGCTCCGGACGAAGGATCGGACGACGCAGTGGGGCAGTGCGATGGGCTGGGGGTGGACGGACGGGCGGACAGGCAGGCGGACAGGGGGTTCCCCTGACAGCATCTCTGCCGTCTCCAATGAATCCCTGCTCTGCGACATCCAGGCAAGCAATACCGACCTTAGCCGACGAGTGGCTCGTGTTCTCATTGGCACTGCTCCTGGCGCCCCGACCTGCGCCGTTACACAGTACAGAGCTTACGAATCCGTACCAAGCAACGTCTCCATTCGCCCCGCTCTTCGTCACCTCAGCAGGAACCCCGTTCATGGGCGTGTACACACTGGACGCTCTCGACGACTGCCTCACAAAGGCTGGGTACTCGTCCACTAAGCACGTGGACTTCTGCTTGGGCTGTTGAGGCCCTCCTTGTCTAGGAGCATACTGGGCTTAAGTGTTAAGCCATTTCCCCACTCACTTACTTTATATCATAAATATACTACTTACCCTACAAGAGCGAGCCAGTCCCAATCCACATTCTATTCTGTATCTTTTTGCTGCTGCTTACTGTCACTTGCACGCCCATCCTCGCAGGATACAAACTGGGCAAGGTCGCACTTCAGCTGCAGGGCTGGCAGGCAGAGAAGAAGGTCGTGGTGATCAAGCAACTGGACGAGGGCACAAAGGAGCGGCCGTGGCTGCATGCCATTGTCATCAAGCACTATGTTGTCCGTGACATGGGCCAGAAAAAACTACTCGCCTCCTCTTGACGCAGTACGCACTCGAGCTGGATGGGCTCAAGGGCAGCATCACAGCCGACACCTCAAGGAGTCAACACAGCACTAGGATAAGAAGAACACAATTGAAGGACCGGACACTACACTGCAGACAGGGAACAGGTGATTCTTCGCTCTTTTGCGAGTGTTGTCTCTCCTACTTTTCATTGTATTCTTATGCGGATGCTAACAATATCTGCATCTTCTAGTTCTGAGCTGCAGCATGGATGGATATATACTGTATATATAACCAATAATACTGTTATGCTACACATTCTGAGATGTGTATGAGTGGGGCGCATGTATGGATATACAACTCGCCGATTTAATTTCTTGCATTCCGAGTGACTGAGCTGGGGGAACATTTGTGTTTGCAGGATAGAGGTGCTCAACAACTCCCGAGAATGTGATCTGGGAAGTGGCTGTCCTTTTCTTTACACACATGAAATGGAAGCAATCTGAGCACGTTCACGAGATTCTCCCCTGCGAAAACAGTATCTGACATCCCACCGCCCAGAACCCACAACAGCGTTGGCCTCAGCGTGGAGCAGGCAGCGCCACATGTATTCCATTCGCCAGCGCTCATTGTAAAAACTGTGCAATGACCGAGTCTTGCGGCAACAGACCATATCGGGAAGCTGCTCAACCCGCGCTGCCTGCAAGATGGGGACCACATCCTGCGCATCATGACCAACCTGCTGACGTTCCTTCATGACACGTCTCAGCACTATCGCAACTCCGAGTCGTTGTGTCTCCACAAAAAGGACAGCCTACACTTGAACAATGTCCAGTGCCCTGCACTGTGCAGGAGCATGGTCTTCATTGTTATCACCTTCGTTTCTCTACTTAGCATGAAAGGGTTGCGGACGTCAATGAAACGAAGCATGAGGAAAAGAAGTATATATATTATATCTGCAGGTACTTTTGACTTAACTAGTTCCCTTCTTTAGCTACTTGTGTGCCAATGAAGTGGGCCTGACCCAAGAGCTGCACAGGCTCCCAGTCTGCAAAGTGTCTTGCAATGGCCAACAATCAGAAATGATGGCCCAAGCGCCAAAACCCGATCCAATGCCACCAGACTAGACCCAGGATCATATTGGCCAGAAAAGCAGGAAATTGGGCTTGAGGTATATTTGCAGAGGGCTCAGATAGATCCCAGATACGAGTATCAAGAGCCTCCACTGAGATAGAGAGCCCAAGGTGCATCAGAAGAGCCCCGCCGCTCGCCGTTGGGGTGCCATCTAGCAGAGTTGGCTGGCCAACTTGGCATGGAAGAGAGTCATCAGACTTTGACAAACCCGAAATAGTGGCTGTGCGAGCTCGGACTATTGGTCCGAAATCGTGTCCTGTGTCCGTTCCACTCATTTCCCGCTCCAGTCCTTCGAGAATAAGCCTACCACACCCCCTCGGTATCTAGGGATGCAATATCAAGATATTCCAAGATTTCACCAATTTTTTTTTTTTCCTGGCTAGAAGTTTTTTCTCAAAAGGAATAATGTGACGTTTGGTGCATCATAATTCATTATGTAGAACTTTGAAAAAAAAAATAGTTGGACCCTCCACTGTGGAAATTTTCAACATAAAATTGCAAAATTCTGAAAAAATCAGAATTCAATTACCAGCCCTCATTTAGACAAGAGACCCGGCAGGTCTCTTGTCTCCTAATTGAAGTATTATTATGATTCTGATTCTGACTCATAACCCGTTTCGCTTCGACAACTGTAAGACATTCTCCGTGGTCATCCTATGGCAACATACAACCTCCAGAGTCCAGGGACGAAAAAGTCAAGGATGCTGTAATTGCTATTAGTAGATCTAGCCTTTTCAAGCAGATGGAATCACACGCAAATCTTGAGCCACAAATCCGCACCTCTGCAAGCTTAGGTCTGCAGTACCTACTACGGACTCGGAAAAGCGCTGAACCATGTTGCACTCATGGAGTATTCATTCCAGCCAAAAAAAATCCCAAGGCAGAATTTACAAGGCTTGGACCCAATTCGAACGAGTACTCCTGCGTGAACATCATTTTTCCTTTGAAAGCACTTCGCATGCAGGCCATCCGCCTCCAAGCCTTTCCAGAGCTTCATCGTACCAGCTCGGCAAAGCTTTCGACAACACTTGCATAGCGAATGATATTTCAACCACCTTCCCATGGTCTGGATCTAGGATTGGGCATCGTGGTCAGGCCATGGAAAAGGTAAACTGGCGAGTTCAAAAGAGAGACACATATGGTCAATTTAAACATCCACCTCTAAGCCTTTTTCAGTTCTGAACAAGGTTTGGAACTCCGTGATGTGCTGGCGATTTCCTGACAGAACTCAAATTTCACCATGGTTTCTTGATCAGCTAGCTTTTCAAACACTGACTGCCCTTGGATGAACTCTTGAACATTGGCGCAGCTGTAAAGGGTTCAACCAAGTGTGGGCAAGAACAAACACCAAGTTCATGTTTCCGCAAGCAAAAACCTCTTGATTCAGAGGCCATTGTGGGAACACGGGGAGTGAATTGAAGTTTTTAACGCCTCGGCCGCTCGGCCATAAAATTTACTGCTCTGTTCGGCATCATCTGCCTTCATTTTCCGCAATGCAAGCCCTAAGGTTGGAGGCCGCTCTTCTTGGGCCTCGGATCCGGAAACAAGTCCCGAGAGACTGCATCTTGGTCCTGCATTTTGGTCTGCCATTCGTAGTCATGGCAACTCACGGAACACTTCCTTGTTCAGTCTTGTTATTGTTTTTCAGGTCGCACAACCATCATTTTGTGTGGCGACTTGAACCCACAGATTTTTTTTGCTCAAGTGTCAAAGAAGTCTATGTCTGATTGAAAATGATCGCTCACTGAGTATGGCAATATTAATCCCAGTCTTTGTGCGCAGATCAGGGGATTGATCCATGCATTTTTGATTGATCGCAACGCAACTTGAAGCATAAAGGTTGTGCCATAGTGCCGTACACCTTTGGTCCTGTTTGGACATTGACGTTCTTGTCAGCACTTGACCCTCTGCTTTCCTTCTCCAATGTTCCATGGAGGACAGGCGCCCCCTCAACAACCAGGTCCATCCTATTGTCACAGAGGTACCATCTATGTCTGTGCACCACCCCTCCTCTGTGACTCTTGGTACCGGACATACTTACTTAGGTGCTGTGACAGCTTCTTCCCCAATGCGCAGCATTTTGTGCTCTCTGGTGGCACGTTCAGCATCACGAATGTTAACCATGCCAAGTCTCTGAATATTCCAACATCAGGTATCTCATTTGCTATTGTTTGCGACCCCAGTCGAAAACTCACCGGACAGCCTTTCGACATATGTTGATGGGAGACCTGGATCTGCACCGTGAACTCAAACTCGCCCCCGGATCCAACGGGTCTCATTTCAGGCAAATTCAGCGCCCCAGTGTGAGACGTATCTACTTGGCTCGTGTTCATGGCTACAAGGTGATGATGACAGTGGCTTTGTATCGGGGTGAAAACACCGAGAATGTGGGTTTAGAGTTACAATTTCTCTGTATGGGGACTAAGTTTGATCCTAGGAATGGCGGCAAGAAGTGTCTTGATGCTCATGACTTCGGTAAGTCCACATTGACATTGTTGTTTGTACCATGATACTCAAAGATTAATTTCAGCCATCCGAATTTCCTTCAGCTCTTTGGTGCCGCCAGCACATGTGGTCTACATGCCACCATATTTTACAATGATCAGCCCATTTATTGTTCAAGCCATGTCACTGGTTTCAACGACGAATTAGAATTCATACCCGTTCAAGAAGCACTCTCAATTCACTGTCACTCGCCCGTGTCAACTGTTTATTTGTGGGGCTATTTCATAATCGATTCCGGGCCCCCATTTACGCAGTCACTGATCTATCACTAGGAACAAGAATTTGCGGCAATTGAAATGGTTGCCTTCCCTTTTAAGCCCTCACGAAAGTGTAGGATGCTTGGCAATACCTTTATTCTGTTTCGGGTGTCGAGCTGGTGGGTCTCGTATGCGATTGAGAGCCTTGCTCACCAATAGTAGGATTCCTTTTCCTGCATAATGGGGATCCGTCCATCGACGGGCTGTTTGTGCATAGATCTCTAGTCTCTCGCAGACAGATGCTTCAACAATTATGATCTCATACCTCGATTTGTTGAAGTCTGTTATTAAGCGTGGGGGTCCAATCAGGGTAGGATCTTATATAATCTTCACAGCCACATATGTTCTATCTCATTTCTCCGGTGTATACTGCATGCCTTTGGGTGAGTTTTGAGTTCAGATAGATGTTAGAAATTGGTTTACATCTTATTGCCGACGCAAAATCTTTATTAACGTGCCACAATGCACTGCATAAAATTCTCAATTATCTGATTGATCCTCACATGACTTTCAACCATCAAGCTCAAATGGCACAGAAAACCCCCAAATAAATTGTAGACCCTTGAGAGCAGTTCGATAAACAATATTAGATCCTAAAACACATCAATTTCATCTATAGTGCTGCCCTTGTCGCAGTTTAGGGAGAAAGTGGCTGTGTAGATTAGTGTTGCCGCGGCTCGGCTACGGCTGGCTTGGCTCGGCTTTTGATGGCTCCGGAGCCATCACCGCATAAAGCCGAGCCGAGCCGTTTTTGGATGGCTGGCTTGGGCGGCTTCTGGCTGAGCTGTGGCTCAGCCGTGGCTCAGGCAGCATTTGTGGCCCTACAATTCCGGATGACCCCTACGACATTCTACGCTGCCCTTTCACCTCCGAACGTCTTCGACACTGGACGCAATTAGTGTGGACGACGTCAATTGCGCAATGACGTGCCACGTTTTATCTGATCTGCCGTATTCGACACATCTTTGCTTCCTCCTCCGCTGCCCACACCCTCAAACGCTGTTTTCAAGCCCTCAAGGCGCCTCCTAACCCGGTTCTCGTTTCATTTGTCTCTCGCGCGGTTTTCTCTGGCTTTTTTTTGGCTCTTTTTTTTGGCTTTGGACCTCGACAACCGACTGGGGGCGTCTGTAGCACCGTCGACGACCCAAAATCATCCGTTGCACATCAAGGATGCCTATTATTCCTTCTGAAAGTTTTCGGTATGCCCCCATGACTTCAATTCTTCCGTGTTTTCCTGCACAGTTTATCCAAGAGGGGCCAATAATGTGCTGAAACCCGTGCGTTGAAGCATTTTATTGCCTTTTTTCTCCCTGCTAACAACAATCTACTAACAGAACTGCTACTTCTTCGCTTTCTCTAGGTGCTGCTACTTCTCACCCAACCCTTCGAGCCCTCGATCTTGTGCCCGCCGCACCCCAATGTCCATTATCTCTCTCGACAACTAAGTTTCGCGAGCGGATCCACCTCAGGCACATAGCTGCCGCTCCCTCCGCGGCAGCGACCCCAATATCTCAGACCTTGTTGCGTGCAGGGTGTGCTCCTGGATGCTGTCCTCAGATAATGCGATGGGGCTGGGGGGCTCGCGATGGCGGGTTCAATATCAAACGAGCACAGCCAGCGAAGAATTATAATACATAGTCTAAGATGGTACTCATGATTTAATTACTTCGTTCCCTTCGTCAATGGTGTGGGTTATAACTTGATTTTCATTGTCAGATATTTGGAAGGCAGGTCAGAGGGGGGCGCGCGGATCCCATGTACTGCGTACACGCCCTCAGTACAATGAAGGCAGATATGTATCGAGTAATAGTAGAACTACTGCGAGTCGTATTCAGTATCAAATAGTGATTGGATGAAGGGGCTTTTAAAAAATGTGTCGATGTCTTATAGAATACCATGGGCATTACAACAAATTTCGATGTGTGCAGATGTGGAGAGGATATGGAAGTACATCTTGCAGAGCCAAATCAACAGCAAGGTATGAGCCGCGCCATTGGGTTTAGGTGTCAGTAAGTGGATTGTATTATTGAGGGTCCTAAGTGATATGTATGTGCCGAGAGACGCTGCCAATTATGTTTCCAGAGAGTTAGCAAGATAAAGGCAAAAGATACTGTCCAATATTCCCTGTGAGAGCGAACAATGATCAGCAATTGGGGCGCGAAAGGGACAAAAGGAAAGGAGAAATGTACGTGGCGGCAGCGCAGAGGGATGTGGACCAGCCCGATGTGATTGGCGGCGCCGGCGACGTTGGGTCAAGACTTGAAGTATTCCAATTGTCACGATTGCGGCCAGAGAAGATACTTGCGGATGAGGTGCCGCCCCAGCAGGCTCGGGCTCGTCATCGTTGAAGGCCTCAGCGTGACCATTGGCGTTTCCTAGGGACGTGGCCGACAGGTGGAACTTCCAGTACAGCAGGAGTGGATTCGGCTGGGGGGCATGCTCCGCTGCAGGTGTTCATTGTCAAAAAAAAAAAGCAGTTCAAAATTGAACAAAGGTGCGGGAAAAAATACCATTTGCTATGTACTGCGCACAAGCTTATCCCCTGTAAGCGCGTCGTGCTCCGTCCGGCCAAGGGTCTGCGAGGTATGTACATTAGCCCTCGTTCTTTTATTTATTTTGAAGGTGAAAAAAGTGATCAAAACCAGAACCACCCCAAGATCGAATGAGGAGGCTCCTTCATCCATCCAAGAAGATCTATCATCGCGGAGCAGCTCCAGTGCCAAGGGCTTCAGATGCAAAAGAGAGGGTCCCCAAACACGCCTCTCTTCTTCTTTCTTGAACACCCTGCTGGGTCCGATAAAAACCGCAAGGGGAGCATTCCAGGCAGGGAATTTCGCAACGGAAACAGAAACAACACGAAACAAGGACGCGAACGCACCTGTGGCACACTCTGCGCCAACGCCCGCAACCGCTCCGCCGTGCCCATGTTCCCGTGCGCGGCCGCCTTGCCGTACCATGCGCGCGTCCGTGAGGTCGAGTCTGCGGGTGAAAGAGAAAAAAGAGGGAGTCAGCACACGTCATACCGAAAAAAACAAAGAACACCGCTCACAGTGAGTCACCCATCCCCCTGCCAGTCTCAGCCAAGGCGCAATTGGTCAAGTACGGCGCTTCTGAAGTTGCTGTGATACTCTTGGCAGGATGGCTTCTGTGTTATCTGAGACGATAACAAAAAGAATGTAAGCAAAAAGATTTCGGGATGGAGAGGATGGATGAGAAGAATTCGGCGGCAATGGCAACACAGTGCCTTAATTGTAAAAGACGAGATCAGGTCGCGAAGGGAGCTATAGCGCCAACCTGAAAATCAATGTCCCACCTTGTTATAAGCCCAGTAGCTGGCTTTCGACGGGGAGGCATCAGTGGGGGGAATTGTGTATAACACGGTTACATCGAAGCTTCATGCAAACCAGCGGTGATGACGATGAGAAGGGCTGATTGCCTCGTGTCCTGTCGGTTGCCTAGCCCACAACCTTAGGCGATAAGCGGGATTTACACCAGGGCAGACGCTAAGAGAGTTTCGGGAGATATGTAGAGTAGCAACGAGCGGAAAAGGAAGCAAGCAGCGGCGCATGGTGAGCGCAAGACAAAACTGTGTCAAGCCGCGGCTAAGCTGGGCTCAAGCCGGCTCGAGCCGAAGCCGAGTCACTTGGAGCCACCTTGGCAACGGCTGGCTTGGCTTGGCTAAATTTAGGCTCGGCTCAATCGGCTAGCCGAGCCGCGCCGAGCCGCGGCAACACTAGTGTAGATTATGTAACAAGCTTCTACCTGATCGGACCCCCGCGCTTAAAAACGGACTAATAGATCTCACACTACCAATGAACCTGTGTGGCAACCCCTACCTATTCTACAGCCCTTGGCAGACGTCATTTCGAAACCTCAAATACTCTTGTAGGCTCAAGGACTCGACAATAATTTCCTCGGTTTCACTGGAACACTACCACAAAATCTGTTTCCTGTATAGTGGTCTTCAGGGCAGGGCTACCCTGGCCCTGGCCGGGCTCGGGCAGGGCTTTTAGGGCCAAGGCTTTGGGAAGTCCAAGCCCTGGCCCTCAGCCCTGCCCTGGCCCTGCCCTCGAGGGCTTAGGGCCGGAGCCCTGGGCCACAACTGATTATTTTTTCTCTCTTGGGAGCAACTTGAATGGTAAAAAAATAAGAGTATATTCTGTAAAATGTACTGTTATTCTGGTAGGAAGGGCCAATTAAGTCTAAATCCTCCCTTGGTCATGTTGGAGCCACTGTTTTCATTAGATGAATAGCTATCACTGTCATCGGCATGCTTAGTTCTGGCCAGTTCCAGCCTC